>OX608078.1:97707592-97947433 GCA_951509765.1 Sphenella marginata
TTGGAAAAACCACCTTAGAGAACGGGAGGTGCGGGACACCTATGACACCCTATATGTATTGGTTGGTGGCGAGCACTGTTGGCTCTGAGGCATGGCGCGATTGGCTTCTTCATTTTCGTTGTGAAAAACCACCTTCTGGCTCAGGCCTAGGCGACCGTATTGCTCAAAAGGTATTTATTAAATAATTTGGCTCAGGTTCTGATGACCGTGTTGCGCAAATGTTAAAAACATTTTGTTCTTTAGAGAACGCCTTCTCTAAAGCTTTGACATGGTCCTTCGAGCCGGATTTGAACCGGCGACTTATGCATTTCAATAGACGGCTAAGCCGTCTAGGGGGGCGAGGATGTTTAAGCGACATACATACATAAGCTACGGTTATTTCATTCGTTTATTTTATTTGCATTGCATGCTATTGTAATAAGCTTATAAAATATTACGAAGATATAGTTTATGGTTTGGAAAGCCAAAGTGTGGTTTTTCATACCGAAAATGAGGAAGACAATCGCGCCATGCCTCAGAGCCAACAGTGCTCGCCACCAATAACACATACATACCCTCTCGTTCTCCAGAGAACAATTTTGAACATTTAGGCAAACATGGTCGTCAGAACCTGAGCCAAATGAATAAAAACAAATTTGAGCATATCACTGTCACGGCATTTGCAAAATAGCCCTTGTTAATTATTCTGAAATATTTAAATTAAATAAAAACCTAGGATAAACAGACAAAAATGAGCGACATAGGTCAAATGTATAATCAAATACCGCGCTTCACACGCTATTGGCTAACAAGCACGGTGGCACTCAGTCTGCTGGCAAGATTAAATATATTGCCACTGAACGTGACGTACCTGGATAGTGAATTGGTGTTCAAACGGCTACACCTATGGCGATGTATAACTTCTTTATTCGTATATCCAATAACAGGAGCGACCGGATTCCATTTCCTTGTAAATTGCTATTTCATATCGCGTTACGTAGCGGAGCTGGAGAAATCACAATTCGGGCGTAGACCAGCTGATTTCTTGTATTTGCTATTGGTAGTGGCGTTTTTGGCCAATGTTGGTGGCATGTTATTCAATGTTTATTTCCTTATGGACCTGTTGGTTGTATCAACCACATACGTTTGGTGTCAATTGAATAAAGACGTTATCACAAACTTTTGGTTTGGCACACGCTTTAAAGCTGTATATTTACCGTGGGTGTTGGAATTTATGGAACTTGTATTCCAAGGGTCGATTGCATCTCTGATTATTATATTCATTGGACATGCATATTACTTTTTCAAATTCCAATATCCACAAGAACTTGGAGGTAATGCGTTTTTGGAAACACCTAATTTACTTAAGCAATATGTGCCGGATGTAAATGGTGGATTTAGTGGATTCGGTGTGCCACCAGCGAGTCGTGCGCCTCAACGACTACCTCCTGGTAATCCCATTGTTGGCAATATTTGGGGACGTGGTAATCAATTGGGCCGGAATTGAAGTAAAGCTGCAAAGAGGTAATGAAGTGGAATATTCTTTAAACTGTATACATCTCTATTTGAAAAGATATTATTGTGAAAGACTATTTAATAATTAAATGATACATACAACGGGAATGTACTTACGTTAATGTATGTATGTACATTTGCATTTGCATTTGCGCCCAGCTAACTCAGCGAAACTGACTAATAGACCCATCCTATGCCGTATTGAACTACTGCTATAATTTTAAACGTCTCTTTTCTTATGCATTATACTGGTATGTGTTTATATTAAAAAAAAAACAACTCGCCTTCTCTAAAGCTTAGACATGGTCCTTCGAGCCGGATTCGAACCGGCGACTTATGCATTTCACTAGACGACTAAGCCGTCTAGGGGGGCGAGGATGTTTAAGCGACATACATACATAAGCTACGGTTATTTCATTCGTTTATTTTATTTGCTATGCACGCTATTGTAATTCGCAATAAGCTTATAAAATATTTCGAAGATATAGTTTATGGTTTGGAAAGCCAAGGTGTGGTTTTTCCAAGCGAAAATGAAAAAGCCAATCGCGCCATGCCTCAGAGCCAACAATGCTCGCCACCAACAAATACATATAGGGTGTCTCAGGTGTCCCGCACCTCCCGTTCTCTAAAGAACAAAATGTTTTTAACATTTGCGCAACACGGTCATCAGAACCTGAGCCAAATGGTTTAATAAATACCTTTTGAGCAAGACGGTCGCCTAGGCCTGAGCCAAAACGTGGTTTTTCATACCGAAAATGAGGAAGCCAATCGCGCCATGCCTCAGAGCCAACAGTGCATTGCATGCTATTGTAATTCGCAATAAGCTTATAAAATAAACGAATAAAATAACCGTAGCTTATGTATGTATGTCGCTTAAACAACGAGTAATTATTATCTTTACTCTTCTTAAAACTCTCAATTCTGTGTAGCCGAGCTGTGGGTTTCCTCGCTGAAGTCCTCTTCTATCTCCGCCAGCTTCGGGTTGCTCTTAATGGTCTTGAAAACAGAAAATGACGCATTATTAATACAGGCAAAACAGAATATGCAATGGAATTGGGACGAACATTTATTTGTTTTTTGTGCTTCTGCCGGGAGGTTCTCAAAGAAATCCACCGGCATGCCACACGAAAACCACATCATCAAATGAAACGGTGATACAAAAGGGGTTTATCGTGGACTTGGATACATTAAGACTAACAGATGGATTTGGGACATTGGATGTGACGGGGGTTTCCTGTTAAAGGTTTCTATCTTCACCTCTTTTAATTTTTCCTGCTGGTAGTAATTTTCAAACCCTTTTCGTTTACTGCCATAGTCCTACTTTTATTTTCCTTTTTAATTTCTCGGCTCTCCTGCACTCAGTCTTGAGCTCCGCCAAAGAGTACATTTTTAGATTTTAAACCATTCATTGGTTTACACAATTTTTAAAACTTTTTTGTAATAAATGCCAAACCTTTCAATTACTTATAAAAATTCTAAATTTTTTGCGGTTTAGATTTAAAACTTAACTGGGATAAAAAAAATATAACAAAAGTCATATAGACAGCGAATATGTGTACTTTTCTCATGACATACATGAGTGCGCCGTAGCTCAGTAGGTAGAGCATTGTGCACTGATTTGCACCGTGTAAATGGATGAACATGAAATATTGGTAGTTCTAGGTGTCATGCACTACAATCATTTGCCGTCTTTACATGATTATTGGATCAAAAATGCATCAGTGGGAAATCAAATTAAAAATAGTATTTCTCGCGATCGCTTCAGACTACTTCCTTCGAAGATATACGCAGCTTATTTCGTGACAAAATAAAGTGAATTCTGTAATAGAAACCGTATATAAATTTCTTGCGAAGTTTTTTCAAAGTTAAAGAGTTAATCAAACTATGCAAAACGGCTATCAAAATTTTCAACTTTTTTTAGAGAATCTCTAGAAAGTTTTTGAGTACGCAGTTTTGTAGCCCAATCAATTTCAGTATCATGATGTGCAAGTTGGAACTAGCTGCAAAATTTTCCTGAATTTTGAGAATTTTTTTCGTCGAGTGTATTGAGTAATTTCTTCCATATAACGACTGAACAAAATTTAGTTTTGTATCAAAGAAAATATTGAAAAGCCTTTATAAAAAAATTTTCAAAATTCAGGGAAAATTTTGAAATACTTCTAACTTGCACATTAATGAACTCAATTTGATAGAGCGATAAAACTGCGAAATTAAAATGTTTCTAAAAAGTCTGCCAAAAAATATTAAAATTTTGGTGTAAATTTTTAAAAGATTAATTAAAATTCTGAACTTTGTGTAATTATTTAAATTTTTTTGTATGTGGTTTCTGTTATGTAATTTGGTATACATATTTCAATTGAAAATTATTAGAAATAGTATCATAGTATTTTGGCGAATAAATTTAAAAAAATTGTACTGCACGAAAGAAGCTGCGAGTCACTGTATTTGAATGATTGGGAAAAACGAAACGATGCTCCAAAAGATTACTTTATCGCTAAAGTCGTTGCATCCATGAAAAACAACTTCATGCGTGTGAGAAGTGACAGTACGTTTCAATCCATCCACGAGTGTGCGACAAAATTCAAAGGACGATCTAGTCTAAAACAAAACATGTCTATGAAGCCAATCAAGCACGGTGTTAAAATATGGTTGAGGTGCGATGCAAAGATCGGATATACTTACGATTTGAATGTATATACTGGTAAAGATGGCACTAAAAATCTTGCTCGTACACTTGCCGAAAGAGTTGTCACAAAATTAGCTAGTACTATCCGTGACAAGGAAGTAGCTTTTGCATTCGACCGATTTTTCACCTCCATTTCACTAATGAACATAATTCCTTTTCCGGCAGTTGGAACGTACATGCGAAATCGGAAGGAAGCTCCCGAGTTCTCGTCGCGACTAGTACGTAGGCAAAGTGAGTTCCAAAATAAGTTATGACGGTATAATGGCTACGCGTCGGATGGACTTCAAGGAAGTAGTAGTTGTTTCTAACTCCCACAAAATAATAGTAACTAGTGTGAACAGAAAGCAAAAGGATGGTACCAAAAAGCTAGTTGATTGTCCTTTCGCTATTGCGGACTACAACAATATAATGGTACGCCACCCATGGACCCGTGGACCTAGCCGATAAAAATTTTTTCAAAGTTCTGATGCTTTGCACTGCAAATGCTTGGATTGTTCACAACGACATCAATCGCAAAAAAACATCGCGTATACAGTTTCTGGTGCCCTTAGCTGAGACATTAATTACAAAAGGCACAAAACACAAAAAATACGTCACTCGTCGGACTGGTGGAAGACCAGCTAAACGTACACGAACCGCCTTATTGAATATAGGCGATCATTTACCAATAAAAGGCTCTTCTCGACGTCGTTGCGTACGGTGCACTTCGCTAAAAAAGGGAAAAATAACTAATTAGGTTTACGAACAAGAAACGTTTTTGAATTCTTTTAGGGACTTATGTATAAAACCTTATTGGGATCATATGTCCCAGGATAACGAAATGGATGCAAATTTTTGGGTATGCAGAATATGTTCTTTGCACGTTGTTTTCACATTTTGTAAAACAAATATGCTGGGAAGCAAAATAAAACTCCTTCGCGAAAAGGTTAAGAGACTTACAAAACAATCGGAATCGGTAAATGCGTAAATAAGTTTTTGGATTTGCAGGCGAAATCGGAGATGTATCTCGTATTATGCAGGCGGCTTAAGATTCCATCGATGTTGTAAGAGGTATGCATCTTTAATTGTCCTTTCGTTGACATTCCTTGCGTCGAAACATAGCCTATTCTTGCTACATATTTGATTCCTGGATAACTCCCATGCTCAGTGCATTGCAGACGAAAAGCGGATAATGGCGTTGCTTAAATGGCAGATTCCTATCGACAACTTCGATGACATGCTCTTCCTTGTCTGTTCAACCTAACCCTAATACCGCGAAGGATGGGAATTGGGATTTCACACGCTCCAACGTGTTACACTCTTCGGTCGTTAAGACATGTTGAACGGCATCGAAAGACAGGTCACCCTCAGCGGGAACGAGTTCCGCCACACCCGCAACATTATCACAAACTTTCACACCCCTACTCACAACATTCATTCCAAAAGGCTGTCAAAAATCAACTCCTAAATAAGCTTCTTGCTGCAGGTGAGGTACTATTAGAAACTCCAATTCTTTTGTGGCATTATCCCACAAAACAGGTAGCTTTGGCACCCATACCACGGCGGTCTCCTCACCATTTGCCGTCCGTATATTTTGACCCCTGATAGGCATAATTAAGGCCTCTCTACCGCACAGAAGTGCCGCTGAGCAGACACTCCTTAACAGCAGGAACTCGTCCCTGAGTCCAGAAGAGCCAGGACCTCGTGAATTCCTATTTCAGTTTTCGCTAAAACCCTATTATCTCCCTTGATAGTAACTATTGTTGCAGCAATTTTGCTTCGTAATTTTTTAAGGTACCTCTTGTTCTCTCTTATTTTCCTTATCTTATCAAAATTAATACTATTCTTCTTCTTCCTATCTATTACATCACAAAATATTCGAAGGATTGCCTCCACATACTATAATTTACGTTGGTGTAAACTTTTTACTTCTCGCTTCTCCTTTCTGCGAGTAATTATTGGCTTTACAACCTCGTCCTCATTTCCTATTCTTTTTAAAACTCTCAATTCTGTGTGGACGAGCTGTGGGTTTCCTGGCTGAAGTCCTCGGCTATCTCCGCCAGCTTCGGGTTTCCCTTAATGGGCTTGAAAACAGAAAATGACGCATTACTACCACAGGCAAAACAGAATATGCAATGGAATTGGGACGAACACTTATTTGTTTTTTGTGCTTCTGCCGGATTGTTCTCAAAGAAATCCACCGGCATGCCACACGAAAACCACAACATCAAATGAAACGGTGATGCACAATTGGTTTACCGTGGACTTAGATACATTAGGACTAACAGATGGATTTGGGACATTGGAATTGCCGGGGGTTCCTGTTAGAGGCTTCTTTCTTCACCTCTTTTAATTTTTCCTGCTGGTAGTTATTTTTTAACTCTATTTCATTTACTGCCATTGTCCTACTTTTATTTTCCTTTATTAATTTTTCGGCTCTCCTGCACTCAGCCTTGAGCTCGGCCAAAGAGTCCATATTTAATTAAACCATTCATTGGTTTACACAATTTTTAAAATAATTTTGTAATAAATTCCAAACCTTTCAGTTACCTACAAAAATTCCCAATTTTTTGCGGTTTAGATTTAAAACTTAACTGGGATAAAAAAAATACAACAAAAGTCATATAGACAGGGAATATGTGTACTTTTCTCATGACATACATGAGTGCGCCGTAGCTCAGTAGGTAGAGAAGTGCGTACTGATTTGGGGCGCGTCGGTTCGAGTCCTAACATTTTTTGTTTAATTAAAAAAATTTTAAAAACATTTTCGGTTTAAAATAAATAATTTTTCTTTTCGCATTTCTTAAAAAAATTTGGTTTGGTCATATACACTCAGAAAATTAACATCGGTTAGATTTAACAATTTTAGTGGTTGATTTACAGTCCACATTTTGTGTAAAATGTTGTTGCCGTTTTTACAATTTCGACAAGTTATATCAACAATAAAATATTGTTACTTTTTATCCGTATATATTGTTGTTTATTCTTAACAATAAATATAGTAAAATAAACCAATTGAATAATTGTTAAGTTTTAAGCTACTATTTCTTCTGTTAAATTTTTTATTTTAATTTAAATTTTTTTCTTATGGTTTTTTGTTATTTTAATTTAACTATTCTGTTTGGGTTGATCTTACAATCAAATTGTTATTCAAAAAATTGTCGTTAAACCAATTATAAACATAGGTGAAACATACCAATCGCAATTGTTTATATCCTTATATTTTGTTGTTTGTTTAATTAACCCTCTGCGACTGACGTGGTAGTCTGACAGACACCAATAAACAGGAAAATTTGTTTTGCGCCGTTATTTTGCGAAATTTTTCTCCCGCGCTCTTGTTGCCTTCATATTGCATACTCATGAGCAGTTTAGTGTGTTGAAAGCGAATAAAAGTGAGCACACACGTTGGTCTGAGCGGAAAAGTGTCTACGAGTCAACCACGTCAGTAATAAGGTAGGTGTCTAAGAGACTACCACCTCAGTTTTTATGTCATATTTTTGTGGCATCACCTTAATAGCAAGTCAGTTAAATTGTTTTGATACTTTATATTTCTTGTTAGTTTTGCTTTGATGGATTACTCAAGCGTAAATCAGCGCCCTCATTGTTCTAAGAGAACTTCATCTGGAACTTTTAAAAGCACGAGTTCAGCGATATCGATTTAGAAGAAAATGACCCGAATTTTCAGCCAGATACTGAACTCTTGGACGACGATGAAATTTCAGTTGATGAAGAGGATGAAACTGCGGCGATGTCCATCTTGGAATCTATACCTGAAGAGATGCAACAGGAATGTTCAAGCGAGTTTTACAAGGGTAAGAAGGGGTTTAGGTGGAATAAAAATGAACACCCAAGAACAACCAGAACCGCAGCACACAATATTGTAAGATTGCCAGGCCGTTTACATACTTCAAATTTTGAAGGATATTTGGAGCTTTGGTTGAAACTATTTGACATGTCCAAGTTGGAATGTTTGGTTAAATACACTAATTAAAAGCTTAGCAGCTACAGAGCATAATTTAAAAATAGTACAAAGGTAGAACTTATGGACACAAACATAACAGAAATGAAAGCGTTCATTTGCCTCATGTACCATACTTCAGTTTTCAAATGCAATGACGCAGATCTTCGAGCAATATTCGCCACCGACGGTACTGGTCATGAAATATTCCGCTGCGTGATATCTCGATTCCGGTTTTCTTGCTTAATCAACTGCCTCAGATTTGATGATTCAACGACTAGAGGGGATCGTCTGCAAGACATATAAAAGAAAGTGACGTTAGTACAAACGCTCATCACTGAAGAACGCCTGCACCGATTTGGACGATTGACACCAATTCAGATTGTTCTCTGGCCAGAATAAGAGAATATCCAAAAAAATTCCCGAAAAATTCACCAAAAAAAAAAAAAAAGAATTTTCCAATACATTTTGTATATCGCATACCGCTTGAACGAATATAACGCCTGCACCGATTTGGATGATTGACACCAATTCAGATTGTTCTCGGGCCAGAATAGGAGAATATCCAAAAAAATTACCGAAAAATTCAAAAAAACAAAAAAAAAATTTTTGCCAATACATTTTGTATATCGCATACCGCTTGAACGAATATATATATCTATATATCAGGCGCGTTGCCAGAAAAACATTTCGGGGGGGGGGGGGGGGTTTGGCCAAAGTGTCAGTAAATAAGAATTACCTGTAAATACACACATACATATTTATGTTTTTACATATTACATATTTATACTTTTATTTATTTGAAATTTTCCTCTTTCTACACTGCTAAAAACTTGAGCCTAAATTATAAACCATTTATTGGTTTACACAATTTTTAAAACTCAACAAATTCTAAATTTTTTTCGGTTTTTATTTACAACTTAACTGGGGTTAACAAAAATACAACAAAAGTCGTATACACAGCGAATATGTGTACTTTTCGCACAAAATAGGTAGAGCATTGCGCACTGATTTGGGGCACGTCGGTTCGAGTCCTAACATTAAAAAAAAAAACATAAAAAATTGTTAACAACATTTTCGGTTTAAAATTTAAATAATTTGTATTAGGCGCATTTCTATGACAACCGGCGTAAATTTAATTCTAAACCAAATTTGGTTTGGTCATACACCTAGACCAGTATGTCTGCGTTCAAAGGGTTTTTTTGGAATGTCCAGTAAAATAAACTTCTTTAGACTAATTAAATTATTTTGAATGAAAGTATGTGCAAATACATAATGAAACTTCTGCAAATCAAAGTTCAAAAGTTTGTGGAAAATTCATGAAAATTCAAGAAAGCTCGAAAAAATTGCATCAAAACTTCTAACTTTCAGGTAAAATTTTATTATTTTCGAGTATGCAGTTTTGTAGCCCGTTCAATTGTCAAGAGCCGACCAAGAGCATTTTCTTAAATATAAAAATATTACGCTTATAAATTTGTATGGAAGATAATTTGGCTAGAAAAAAAATTGCCAAAAATCGAGTAACTCTTCTAGCGGCTTAAGATTGGTATCTTTGTTCACTTTAATTGAACGGGCCACAAAACTGCATACTCGAAAAAAACCTAAAAGTTTTCTTGAATTTTCCACAAAGTTCTTAACTTTGAGTTGCTGTATTTTTATTGTGTTTTACACATTCTTTCATACAAAAATAATTAAATTAGTCAAAGAAGTTAACCTTACTGGAAATTCCAAACAACACTTTCAACCCAGACATACTGGTCGAGGTGTATATATAGCCCCCAAAAAGTTTTAAATCTAGGCTAAAACTGTTAGCCGTGTACAAAACAACATTTATTTTTGTTGTTTGTTTTGAAATTTTGTATAGGATTTCTTCAGGAGTTACTTCAAAAGAAGAGTGGATATTGAGTAGAGCCGAAACGCTTAAGAAAAATTTCTTGTGTCAGAGTCTCTTCTACGTTTCTACTGCTAATTTCTGCAAAATTTTACAAAAAAAAAGACCTGCGCAACTCTGGCTTTGGCAAGAAGTAAATAGTTGTCGCTTTGTTTCTTGAAGCAAAACTGAAGCTTCGGAAAAATAAAAACAAAAAATATAATAAATAACATTGAAATTCATATAAAAAGCGGCAAATTGGATTTATTCAACATGCAGAACGAAACGTCAAAATTTCTAGGCTATTCATGACAATTTCATGGTCAAGAAATAATCAAACAATTTCATGGTCAAGAAATAATCAAACAATTTCATGGTCAAGAAATAATAGAAAATATTTCTTAAGAATTTTCTTTTCAACAGCATACCTACCGGGCTTTTACTTTTAAACTTTTATTCACTGACAAGTATAAGTACAATTTAATTGTTCCTTTCTCTGATAATTCAATACGACTGCGTTGTGTACTGCTTGGTAATTTTTGGTAAGTTTTTTTAACTTCTTGGTCATTTTTTTGGTTAAACTTATGGTAACCGTGACTACAATAACGAGAGACACTCATTTTTACGATTTTTGCCCGCTGTATTCATAACTCGAAAAGCAGTTAATTTCAATTTCAACAGACTTGAGTTCGCATGACTCTTGCTGTTGTTAACATGCTATGTAGATGAGATGCTAAGTTGATCTTATGCAGAGCAAGTCTGATAATTTTGCGCGACTTTCTTAAAGCCCCAAATGAGTGAACCGTTGCAGGAATTTAGTTGTGACCTCTCAGACTTGCTCTAATACTTGATTAGCGACTACCAATAACTTGTCTCAGTGTGAAATATTATTTAATTTTATTCTTTCGTGTTTTCATTTTGCTATTAATGCTAATTTCTCAACAGGGGTTTTAAAAGTGAATAGAGTAATTATTCTAGTACAGACGTATATTTTTAAATTTTCGGAAATTTCGGGGGTGGGGGGGGGGGGGGTTTTGAACCCCCGAAACCCCCTCTGAATACGCGCCTGCTATATATATAAAAATGAATTGGCGTTCGTATATACCGTAAGATCTCCGGATCGGCTCAAACGATTTTAAATATTTTTTCTTTAATGTTTCCAATCTGTTTCATGTCTCATTTACCACATAAATTCTTTTTTTTCTAATCTCAATTTAAAATTTTTTTAGCTAATACTCAATAACGGCTTAACCGATTTTCAAAATCTTTTCTTTTCTTTATTCTATCGGACATTGTGTTTATTTATATAGAACAAAACATTTTCTAAATCTTCAATTTAATCATATATTAGCTAAAGAAGTTTAGCTACCATATAAATTGTAGTCAGTTGAGATCACTGGTATCCTAACTGAAATGTTCCTGTAGGGAACTTAATGCCATACAGATTTTTTCCGTTTTATATTTAAAAATACAAATACATTCATTAAAAGAAAAAATATTTAAAATCGGTTGAGCCGATCCGGAAATCTTACGGTATATACGAACGCCAAGTATATACCGTAAGATCTCCGGATCGGCTCAACCGATTTTAAATATTTTTTCTTTAATGTTTCCAATCTGTTTCATGTGTCATTTACCACATAAATTCTTTTTTTTCTAATCTCAATTTAAAATTTTTTTTAGCTAATACCATGGTACAATTAACAGGTAACCGCATCAGAGTTGCATTTTTTATTTTTTTTCATTCGAACTGGTTGTCTAATTGTCAATGTCTATTTACATTTTTGATTTGTTTACATGTTTGTTTTGTTTACATTAAGCAATAGTTTTGTAAATTATGATTTTCCTATGTTTTACAAAAAAATAAGTAAGAAGAAGGTTTGTTGAATTATGGAAAGATGTACGCGAGTAGAGGGACCGGGAAGGTTCTTTTACGGTTCTCAAAGATCCCAGAAGGATGCGGAAGCTGGAAAAATCTTGTATCTTTGGTTCACGTCTTGGTTTCACGTTTTAACTATAAAAAAACCTGAGATTTTAGTGAAGCATTTCCACCATCACATCTTTTCAATTCATTTATTTCTAAAAACAGCCACTAAAAGCGCAAAATTGTAAAAATGTTGCTGAAAAACCATTAACTTTCATTTCGTTTTTTTTTACACATGTAAACAATAATGAAATGTCAACTGCTTATATCAAAGCTGTATAACACCACATCTGTTATTGCGTTGTTACGGCTGTTGTTGCTACAGGCGCTTTTCCATTAACTTCGTATTTTCATAAAATGTTAATCCGGGCACAAAATATTTGAATACAAATTCTATCAGTAGTTCAAAAAGATCTGCCGTCAAGCAGTTTCGAAAAAAACTTTTTTCAATTACTATAGTCTCGTAGCCAGTGCCACCTATATAACAAGTAACGTAAATTGCAATTCTTGCTGGAAGTTCTTCCGTGACCGAAATTCACTCGAAAAGTTTAGACAGCCACTGCCAAGGGATTATCCTGGTTTTGAATACACTTTTTCATACCTTTCTTGATGTTCACTGTACCGGTACTCGAACGTTGGATCTTCCGCCAGCAATGCTTCCGCCATACCACGGCAGCAGCCGAAAGGTGTGTTCCAGTCCAAAGAATCATAATTCACTTTTGGGAGGGTTAGGTTTCGAATTGGGATTCTTTATCTTAAGATTGATTTTGTTTTATAAACTGCGCTACCCTCAAGTTGGTGTCAGTCTTTATTCCAAGCAAATACACAATTGAGCGGAGCCAAATGAATACTTAGCTTAGTTGCGTAGACACATTGCGCTAATACCGGCAATGCGTTGGCTTCATGGCATCAGCGCAAAAAACTTTGAAGCAATAACCAGCCATAACTTCTATCACTTTTGGCATGACTTTGACACAAGATATTGTTGACAATTTACCAACCAGCAAAATACATAGCAGGGTTGCTTTTTATTTCTGCGTCTACCTGTTAATTGTATCATGGCTAATACTCAATAACGGCTTAACCGATTTTCAAAATTTTTCCTTTTCTTTATTCTATCGGACATAGTATTTATTTATATAGAACAAAACATTTTCTAAATCTTCAATTTAATCATATATTAGCTAAAGAAGTTTAGCTACCATATAAATTGTAGTCAGTTGAGATCACCTGAACTTTGCGCCGTTCACCTTATTTGCGGTGGATGGCTCAAACATTGTGGTGAATGGCCTGTAATCTATATCATGGTGAAGAATTTGTAATCTATATATAAAAATGAAAATGTACTTTTCTGTTTATGGTTACTTTTGCTGTTTCATGTTTTGATGCGCATATGAAAACAATTTGAATTTAGATGGAAACATAGTACGCTTGGATTGCATGCCTGAATTTATTTTTCGTATAAAAAGAGAAACATTCCAAAAATTTGCGCAGTTTATTCGAAGCGCACCGCAAGTTAATACCTACATATTTTGTGATTTGTATCAAAAAAATTGGAAAGTGTATATAAAAAAATAATATGAGAAAGAGGACTCAATATAATAGAAAGTTAAAAGTGTTTTCTTAGTAAAATATAAGTAAAAGTGAACTACAACTTAAAGTGAACTATACAAAGTGCGAACTAAGAGTGAGTTCAAAGCAATACAATATTGGAACAATTTCTGGCAATAGGCAGTAACGAAATATGTAAGTTCATTTAAGCATTCAGTGCACTTTCGCTTCATTGTGTACACTAAAATAGGAACTTATGTTTTACAGTAAAACCCGCTTAAGTACTCACCTGCTTAAGTGCCTAACCCGCTTAAGTAACCAAAATTTTTTTGCACTCCGGTTTTTGTAAGAAATGGGAAGGAAATTCCCCTCTTAAGTAACTCCCCGCTTTATTACACAACCCGCTTAAGTACCCCAGAAGGCTGAATATTTTGCTCGGGGTACTTAAGCGGGTTTTACTGTAATTTAATTCTTATTTGTATTTTGTTTTTTTTTCTTTGTGTCATGTTTAGATTCATATTATTTCACACATTATTAAACACAAAAATATAATACAATGCCAAATAGCAAATATTCGTTCACCATAGGAAATTTATTCACCTCAATTTACTCTGACGAAAACAAATATCATTTGATACACAGCCAAAGTCACATAAGGCACTGATATGCATTGCAGAGTTAAAGAACTACGAAGGAGGAACATTGGCAGGACAACGTCTGTCGGGTCAGCTAGTTATACATAAAAGAAAGTGACGTTAGTACAAACGCTTATAACTCAAGAACGCCTGCAACGATTTGGATGATTGGCACCAACTCAGATTGTTCTCTGGCCAGAATAGGAGGATATCCAATAAAATTCATAAAAAACTAGCTGACCCCGCAGGCGTTGCCCTGCGTTAAATTATGTCTTTGAAATCAAACTTTCTATAACTTAGAGTTTGTTAATCCGTTATTTATTTTTTAACAATATAAAAACTCATTCACTTTTTTTATTCATTAACTGAATGCTCAAAACAAAAAAATTTAAAATTTAAATTAACATTGTCGGCAGTCTTTTAAAATTTCATAAATCTGTGGTCATTTGTGGAAAAACTTACTGGATGGGTTGCGGTTGTGTCGATTTTTTTTTATTTCCCTTTATTGGAGCACTCGGTGATAAACTATATTTTTCGTTTTGTTGTCAGGTGCGAGAATGATCAAATCGGATGGTCTTCCTACACGGGAACATGTGACATACAGTTGACCATGTGGAAAACATTCAGTTTCCAGGTTCAGGCCACAAACACTAAATGATTGGCCTTGTGAGTTATTTATCGTCATTGCAAATGCGAGACGAATCGGAAACTGGATCAAATGGCATATCGGCTGGGATCACTGGAATTCTCGGAATGAGAACTTCCTCACCTCTGAATTTCCCTTTTAATACCCTTGCGTGAATCACATTGCCCATGAGTTTAGTGACTGCTAAACGGGTACCGTTGCACAGTTTTGGCTGATTCAAATTGCGAAGCATGATGACGCCTGAACCAACCTTTAGTTCTAAATTATGCGGTGGCAATCCAGGCACATCCAATGAATTTAAAAACTCCGTTGGGTAGTTTGTTGCTTCGTCTTCATTCGTTACATAATCGATAGGTTTGAAGGAATGCAGTGAACCAACGATTTCTTCTTGGATTTTGCAATTTAATTGATCTACGTCTTGGTTTTTGCTGCCAAAATTGCTCTTTCACCCAACCAATCGTAATTGGTATGGTTGGACACGATGTTCGGAAAAACTTTGCTTATCAGCTCCTCTTTCGTTGAGACGAAATTACAAAAGTGTGGTGGAAAGGAAATCAATCCATTTGATGCGTCTACTGGAACACGACCATTGCCGCTAGTTAGCAATTGGTTGGAGAACGCTTCTGCAGACGGATCGCTTAGTAATGCAACTCGCATGTTCATTGTCAGCTGCAGTTTCTTCACGTAAGGCCACAATCTCGAAGATTTGAGGCAAGCATTGATTTCATCGGCAGCGGTCGATCGTGGTATTACCGGTAGTGTTTGTCGGAAATCGCCAGAGAGCAAAATCAATGCACCCACAAAATTTCTTGCGTCATCACGCAGATCCTTCATGGTGCGATT
This sequence comes from Sphenella marginata, assembly GCA_951509765.1. NCBI lineage: Eukaryota > Metazoa > Arthropoda > Insecta > Diptera > Tephritidae > Sphenella > Sphenella marginata. Next base: position 97,723,179 of record OX608078.1, read on the forward strand.
CAGGGCTTCTAACGCATGTTTATGTGACATGGTGCATTCGTCCCAAATAATTATTTTGCTCCTTACCGCTGCAACCGCTTGAAGATTTAATGGCAATTTTAATGCCGAATGAGCGGTTCGGCAACCTTCCAGCAGAGTAGCGGCTATTCCAGAAGAAGCCACTACTACCGCAATTTCCGATCTTGCACGAACTGTAGCCAAAATAAGTGATATTAGGAATGTCTTACCAGTGCCACCAGGCGCATCAAGGAAAAATATGCCACCATTTCCATCATCAATTGCCTGTATTTCATCTTTGTATTTGTCCCACAATTCACGTGGATTCGATGGAAAACACGTGGGAATAATAATTGCAAACAATGTGCGTAACTGTATTGGAGATGCGGATATAGTTGCTTCGGCGATAGTCGTGTCCCAATGGGCATCGTTTTCAAGCAAATTGAGCTCCTGGCATGCAGCACGAAATGTTGGCAATACTATACCATTGACAGTTCGAAGTGATTCAAATGATGTCGGCCCACGAACATTCACCAACAATAGTCGCAAGTAAAAGCATTCATTATTATTCGGATGCACTGTATAAATGCGGCCAAGAGCTTCAGTAGAACGCACATCCGGATGACCTGGTATTATATCGCCTTGCTTTCTGCGTTGCTATTTCTTCGATGAAGAATTCCAAGTGTAATAACGCGGCATCTCCATGTAAAGTAGTGTACGTGCAAATTGATCACTTTGGCAAATCGAGAAGAAACTGGTCAATGTTGTCGCTGGTGGGTTTTGAATACGTTGTGCGACATTTTCTGCATTAAAATAAACTCTTTGGCCGTTTTCCAGATGCACTGCTAAATGTGTAACAGTCGGATAGCGTTCGTGAATGGGAAATGAGAATATACGCCAAATCGCCTCATTGCAACTGAGGTATCGACCAACTTGATAGCGCGTGATTTCATCATTACGATCTGGACCTTGCAGATCAAAAGCCGCCATATCACTGCCTTTCGTGACATATTTGCAAACGTTTTTGATGGACTTAACGTAGTTGCAATACTCGACGTTACAATGCGCTTTGAATGTTTTTGACAGAAGAGGCGAATACGGAACAACCCAAGAGTTGTCTACCATGAAATCATTGCCTTTCACTTTCATTATGATTGTCCTACCGCCATCGCCAGGTGATCTACGCCGATACAGTGGATAACCATCATTTCCAGCGATGGTCTCATCGGCCAAATCTCGGGCATAACGCCTTGAACACTTTCCGTCGACCATGCACGATGATTGTGGGTTAACGGCACCACATGGCCCATGAATCATGCTCGTTATTACGACATCATGCAGGTCTGGATCGGTTAAGGGATCAGGAATTTCGGCACATATTATGTCATCAATTTGGTGAGGTGGCAATTTTTCGACTAACCAAATTATGATGTGCGCATGCGGCAAGCCTCTTTTCTGCCATTCAATCGAATACATCCAACATCGAATATGCCCAAAGACACTATGCTTAACAATATAGTCCATCAGCGACCGGATTTTTTGCCTGAATACACGTGCGGTGATATCGTGGCGATCACTTGATGTTTGACTAGGAAGCAGCAGCTGAACAATTTCTGTCCATTTTGGATTGAACGTGAAGGTGATGAACAGGTCTGGACGACCATAATGACGTACATATTTCATTGCATCTTGCGCATATTCATGCATATGACGTGGGCTGCCAACGAACGTCGCCGGTAAAATGGTAAACCGACCGATATTAGCCGCATTTCCTTCGGTGCAAATTGCATCCCGTAAATGAATGTACTCCTCCGTACGTAGGCTGCTTTGGTTTAAGCGTATAAAAAGGAGCTCCGTTTCTATTTTTGCATACATATCGACGCAAAATTGCTAAAACAATCGTTGGAATCGAAGCAAAGAGTTGTCGACATTTTGGCGAATCATTAAACGATACGCGTAAAAGTTCATTGCGCTAACATTCTTGGTGGTTTCCTCGCCTAAAATAATATCAGTGATATTAGTTTCGGATTGATATTATAATTATTATGATATCGATGCTCACCGGTCAACGGACTTATCATCCTGATATTTATATGATATCCATCGTCTCCTTGCCAAAACATTAGTGGCTATTGCAGTGTATCGTATGAGCGATGTGTTTCGGCTATTCGTTTTAATTGCCCAGAGTCGCGACGTGTCAGCACAATGTCGCGGGACTCCACATTTTCACCTACTATCAAAATTGCAACCTCATCTATTGTTGGAGCGTTGAATTGACGTTCATGTGTTCCAGTCGGTCGTTTATCAGCTCTAATTACAACTTTATAGTCATCAGTTGGCATTCGATCCAACGCAGTTTTGAATATCCGAAGCAATGCATGATGTTCATGAAGTAGCTGCTGCAGTTCTCCAAGAATTCCTCTTCTCAATCGCTGATTTCGATTTTCACGTTGTTGCGTTGGTGGATATGTTCGACGATTTCTCATTGTTAGCTGAGCCGTCTCACTTACCGCCTGTCTTTCCCTATGCGTTTGTGATGCACGATGTTGGGCTATATTAACACGGCGCTCTTCTCTTACGATTTGTTGTTCTTTCGTATTCAATTGGCTGACGATATTGCGAAGTCTACTTGCATTGCGGGTTTGACGCGAAAGATTTGATCTTCTGACTGCCGGCATTTTGAAAGACACTGATAAATGAACAAATGGCAAATCCTCACAAAATACACATCTTCGAAGCCAACTTACCGTTTGAAAATATAATTCCGCAACAAAATTAGTCAACAGAGTAGAATGAACAGAGAATTCAATTTAATTCGCAGATAAATTAATTGCCCAGTCCGAAATTAACACTTGGAATCACATAAATATAACATCTGTAACTATTTACAATTTCCACTTCACCAGACTTAACCAAAATGTGTGAAATAACTTTACAATGGTAATTTCACAAAAAGACGTTTTAAATTTTCACAAATAATCGTATGAAAATAATGTACTCATTAAAATTGAATAACTGTCAAAAGCTGTCATAAGTTGATACACATATCGCCATCTACTGGCAATACATGAACCAGCATTTAAGTTACACTGCGTTCGCAATGCAATTAATTATTGAGCTTTTCTTAACAAAAAAATCATAAAAATTCTCACCATACAAAATGTATAGGAAAATAAATATTTTTTTTAATCTATATACATATATAAAAGAAAGTGACGTTAGTACAAACGCTCATCATTGAAGAACGCCTGCACCGATTTGGATGATTGACACCAATTCAAAATTGTTCTCTGGCCAGAATAGGAGAATATCCAAAAAAATTCCCGAAAAATTCAACAAAACAAAAAAAAAATTGTTTCCAATACATTTTGTATATCGCATACCGCTTGAACGAATATATATATATCTATATATATAAAAGAAAGTGACGTTAGTACAAACGCTCATCACTGAAGAACGCCTGCACCGATTTGGATGATTGACACCAATTCAGATTGTTCTCTGGCCAGAATAGGAGAATATCCAAAAAAATTCCCGAAAAATTCAAAAAAAAAAAAAAAAATGTTTGCCAATACATTTTGTATATCGCATACCGCTTGAACGAATATATATATATTACTAGCTGACCCCGCAGGCGTTGCCCTGCGTTAAATTATGTCTTTGAAATCAAACTTTCTATAACTTATAGTTTGTTAATCCGTTATTTATTTTTTAACAATATAAAAACTCATTCACTTTTTTTATTCATTAACTGAGTGCTCAAAACAAAAAAAATTTAATATTTAAATTAACATTGTCGGCAGTCTTTTAAAATTTCATAAATCTGTGGTCATTTGTGGAAAAACTTACTGGATGGCTTCCGGTTGTGTCGATTTTTTTTTATTTCCCTTTATTGGAGCACTCGGTGATAAACTATATTTTTCGTTTTGTTGTCAGGTGCGAGAATGACCAAATCGGATGGTCTTCCTACACGGGAACATGCGCTATACAGTTGACCATGTGAAAAACATTCAGTTTCCAGGTTCAGGCCACAAACACTAAATGATTGACCTTGTGACTTATTTATTGTCATTGCAAATGCGAGACGAATCGGAAACTGGATTCGTTTAAACTCAAATGGCATATCGGCTGGGATCATTGGAATTCTCGGAATGAGATCTTCCTCACCTCTGAATTTCCCTTTTAATACCCTTGCGTGAAACACATTGCCCATGTGTTTAGTGACTGCCAAACGCGTAAAGTTGCACAGATTTGGCTGATTCAAATTGCGAAGCATGATGACGACTGAACCAACCTTTAGTTCTAAATTATGCGGTGGCAATCCAGGCACATCCAATGAATTTACCCAAACTCCGTTGGGTAGTTTGTTGCTTCGTCTTCATTCGTTACATAATCGATAGATTTGAAGGAATGCAGTGAACCAACGATTTCTTCTTGGATTTTGCAATTTAATTGATCTACGTCTTTGTTTTTTGCTGCCAAAATTGCTCTTTCACCCAACCAATCGTAATTGGTATGGTTGGACACGATGTTCGGAAAAACTTTGCTTATCAGCTCCTCTTTCGTTGAGACGAAATTACAAAAGTGTGGTGGAAAGGAAATCAATCCATTTGATGCGTCTACTGGAACACGACCATTGCCGATAGTTAGCAATTGGTTGGAGAACGCTTCTGCAGATGGATCGCTTAGTAATGCAACTCGCATGTTCGTTGTCAGCTGCAGTTTCTTCACGTAAGGCCACAATCTCGAAGATTTGAGGCAAGCATTGATTTCATCGGCAGCGGTCGATCGTGGTATTACCGGTAGTGTTTGTCGGAAATCGCCAGAGAGCAAAACCAATGCACCCCCAAAATTTCTTGCGTCATCACGCAGATCCTTCATGGTGCGATTCAGGGCTTCTAACGCATGTTTATGTGACATGGTGCATTCGTCCCAAATAATTATTTTGCTCCTTACCAAAACTTTGGCCATTGCTGACGGATGACCTGGTATTATATCGCCTTGCTTTCTGCGTTGGAATTTCTTCGATGAAGAATTCCAAGTGTAATAACGCGGCATCTCCATGTAAAGTAGTGTACGTGCAAATTGATCACTTTGGCAAATCGAGAAGAAACTGGTCAATGTTGTCGCTGGTGGGTTTTGAATACGTTGTGCGACATTTTCTGCACTAAAATAAACTCTTTGGCCGTTTTCCAGATGCACTGCTAAATGTGTAACAGTCGGATAGCGTTCGTGAATGGGAAATGAGAATATACGCCAAATCGCCTCATTGCAACTTACGTATCGACCAACTTGATAGCGCGTGATTTCATCATTACGATCTGGACCTTGCAGATCAAAAGCCGCCATATCACTGCCTTTCGTGACATATTTGCAAACGTTTTTGATGGACTTAACGGAGTTGCAATACTCGAAGTTACAATGCGCTTTGAATGTTTTTGACAGAAGAGGCGAATACGGAACAACCCAAGAGTTGTCTACCATGAAATCATTGCCTTTCACTTTCATTATGATTGTCCTACCGCCATCGCCAGGTGATCTACGCCGATACAGTGGATAACCATCATTTCCAGCGATGGTCTCATCGGTCAAATCTCGGGCATAACGCCTTGAACACTTTCCGTCGACCATGCACGATGATTGTGGGTTAACGGCACCACATGGCCCATGAATCATGCTCGTTATTACGACATCATGCAGGTCTGGATCGGTTAAGGGATCAGGAATTTCGGCACATATTATGTCATCAATTTGGTGAGGTGGCAATTTTTCGACTAACCAAATTATGATGTGCGCATGCGGCAAGCCTCTTTTCTGCCATTCAATCGAATACATCCAACATCGAATATGCCCAAAGACACTATGCTTAACAATATAGTCCATCAGCGACCGGATTTTTTGCCTGAATACACGTGCGGTGATATCGTGGCGATCACTTGATGTTTGACTAGGAAGCAGCAGCTGAACAATTTCTGTCCATTTTGGATTGAACGTGAAGGTGATGAACAGGTCTGGACGACCATAATGACGTACATATTTCATTGCATCTTGCGCATATTCATGCATATGACGTGGGCTGCCAACGAACGTCGCCGGTAAAATGGTAAACCGACCGATATTAGCCGCATTTCCTTCGGTGCAAATTGCATCCCGTAAATGAATGTACTCCTCCGTACGTAGGCTGCTTTGGTTTAAGCGTATAAAAAGGAGCTCCGTTTCTATTTTTGCATACATATCGACGCAAAATTGCTAAAACAATCGTTGGAATCGAAGCAAAGAGTTGTCGACATTTTGGCGAATCATTAAACGATACGCGTAAAAGTTCATTGCGCTAACATTCTTGGTGGTTTCCTCGCCTAAAATAATATCAGTGATATTAGTTTCGGATTGATATTATAATTATTATGATATCGATGCTCACCGGTCAACGGACTTATCATCCTGATATTTATATGATATCCATCGTCTCCTTGCCAAAACATTAGTGGCTATTGCAGTGTATCGTATGAGCGATGTGTTTCGGCTATTCGTTTTAATTGCCCAGAGTCGCGACGTGTCAGCACAATGTCGCGGGACTCCACATTTTCACCTACTATCAAAATTGCAACCTCATCTATTGTTGGAGCGTTGAATTGACGTTCATGTGTTCCAGTCGGTCGTTTATCAGCTCTAATTACAACTTTATAGTCATCAGTTGGCATTCGATCCAACGCAGTTTTGAATATCCGAAGCAATGCATGATGTTCATGAAGTAGCTGCTGCAGTTCTCCAAGAATTCCTCTTCTCAATCGCTGATTTCGATTTTCACGTTGTTGCGTTGGTGGATATGTTCGACGATTTCTCATTGTTAGCTGAGCCGTCTCACTTACCGCCTGTCTTTCCCTTTGCGTTTGTGATGCACGATGTTGGGCTATATTAACACGGCGCTCTTCTCTTACGATTTGTTGTTCTTTCGTATTCAATTGGCTGAAGATATTGCGAAGTCTACTTGCATTGCGGGTTTGACGCGAAAGATTTGATCTTCTGACTGCCGGCATTTTGAAAGACACTGATAAATGAACAAATGGCAAATCCTCACAAAATACACATATTCGAAGCCAACTTACCGTTTGAAAATATAATTCCGCAACAAAATTAGTCAACAGAGTAGAATGAACAGAGAATTCAATTTAATTCGCAGATAAATTAATTGCCCAGTCCGAAATTAACACTTGGAATCACATAAATATAACATCTGTAACTATTTACAATTTCCACTTCACCAGACTTAACCAAAATGTGTGAAATAACTTTTCAATGGTAATTTCACAAAAAGACGTTTTAAATTTTCACAAATAATCGTATGAAAATAATGTACTCATTAAAATTGAATAACTGTCAAAAGCTGTCATAAGTTGATACACATATCGCCATCTACTGGCAATACATGAACCAGCATTTAAGTTACACTGCGTTCGCAATGCAATTAATTATTGAGCTTTTCTTAACAAAAAAATCATAAAAATTCTCACCATACAAAATGTATAGGAAAATAAATATTTTTTTTAATCTATATACATATATAAAAGAAAGTGACGTTAGTACAAACGCTCATCATTGAAGAACGCCTGCACCGATTTGGATGATTGACACCAATTCAAAATTGTTCTCTGGCCAGAATAGGAGAATATCCAAAAAAATTCCCGAAAAATTCAACAAAACAAAAAAAAAAATTGTTTCCAATACATTTTGTATATCGCATACCGCTTGAACGAATATATATATATCTATATATATAAAAGAAAGTGACGTTAGTACAAACGCTCATCACTGAAGAACGCCTGCACCGATTTGGATGATTGACACCAATTCAGATTGTTCTCTGGCCAGAATAGGAGAATATCCAAAAAAATTCCCGAAAAATTCAAAAAAAAAAAAAAAATGTTTGCCAATACATTTTGTATATCGCATACCGCTTGAACGAATATATATATATTACTAGCTGACCCCGCAGGCGTTGCCCTGCGTTAAATTATGTCTTTGAAATCAAACTTTCTATAACTTATAGTTTGTTAATCCGTTATTTATTTTTTAACAATATAAAAACTCATTCACTTTTTTTATTCATTAACTGAGTGCTCAAAACAAAAAAAATTTAATATTTAAATTAACATTGTCGGCAGTCTTTTAAAATTTCATAAATCTGTGGTCATTTGTGGAAAAACTTACTGGATGGCTTCCGGTTGTGTCGATTTTTTTTTATTTCCCTTTATTGGAGCACTCGGTGATAAACTATATTTTTCGTTTTGTTGTCAGGTGCGAGAATGACCAAATCGGATGGTCTTCCTACACGGGAACATGCGCTATACAGTTGACCATGTGAAAAACATTCAGTTTCCAGGTTCAGGCCACAAACACTAAATGATTGACCTTGTGACTTATTTATTGTCATTGCAAATGCGAGACGAATCGGAAACTGGATTCGTTTAAACTCAAATGGCATATCGGCTGGGATCATTGGAATTCTCGGAATGAGATCTTCCTCACCTCTGAATTTCCCTTTTAATACCCTTGCGTGAAACACATTGCCCATGAGTTTAGTGACTGCCAAACGCGTAAAGTTGCACAGATTTGGCTGATTCAAATTGCGAAGCATGATGACGACTGAACCAACCTTTAGTTCTAAATTATGCGGTGGCAATCCAGGCACATCCAATGAATTTACCCAAACTCCGTTGGGTAGTTTGTTGCTTCGTCTTCATTCGTTACATAATCGATAGATTTGAAGGAATGCAGTGAACCAACGATTTCTTCTTGGATTTTGCAATTTAATTGATCTACGTCTTTGTTTTTTGCTGCCAAAATTGCTCTTTCACCCAACCAATCGTAATTGGTATGGTTGGACACGATGTTCGGAAAAACTTTGCTTATCAGCTCCTCTTTCGTTGAGACGAAATTACAAAAGTGTGGTGGAAAGGAAATCAATCCATTTGATGCGTCTACTGGAACACGACCATTGCCGATAGTTAGCAATTGGTTGGAGAACGCTTCTGCAGATGGATCGCTTAGTAATGCAACTCGCATGTTCGTTGTCAGCTGCAGTTTCTTCACGTAAGGCCACAATCTCGAAGATTTGAGGCAAGCATTGATTTCATCGGCAGCGGTCGATCGTGGTATTACCGGTAGTGTTTGTCGGAAATCGCCAGAGAGCAAAACCAATGCACCCCCAAAATTTCTTGCGTCATCACGCAGATCCTTCATGGTGCGATTCAGGGCTTCTAACGCATGTTTATGTGACATGGTGCATTCGTCCCAAATAATTATTTTGCTCCTTACCAAAACTTTGGCCATTGCTGACGGATGACCTGGTATTATATCGCCTTGCTTTCTGCGTTGGAATTTCTTCGATGAAGAATTCCAAGTGTAATAACGCGGCATCTCCATGTAAAGTAGTGTACGTGCAAATTGATCACTTTGGCAAATCGAGAAGAAACTGGTCAATGTTGTCGCTGGTGGGTTTTGAATACGTTGTGCGACATTTTCTGCACTAAAATAAACTCTTTGGCCGTTTTCCAGATGCACTGCTAAATGTGTAACAGTCGGATAGCGTTCGTGAATGGGAAATGAGAATATACGCCAAATCGCCTCATTGCAACTTACGTATCGACCAACTTGATAGCGCGTGATTTCATCATTACGATCTGGACCTTGCAGATCAAAAGCCGCCATATCACTGCCTTTCGTGACATATTTGCAAACGTTTTTGATGGACTTAACGGAGTTGCAATACTCGAAGTTACAATGCGCTTTGAATGTTTTTGACAGAAGAGGCGAATACGGAACAACCCAAGAGTTGTCTACCATGAAATCATTGCCTTTCACTTTCATTATGATTGTCCTACCGCCATCGCCAGGTGATCTACGCCGATACAGTGGATAACCATCATTTCCAGCGATGGTCTCATCGGTCAAATCTCGGGCATAACGCCTTGAACACTTTCCGTCGACCATGCACGATGATTGTGGGTTAACGGCACCACATGGCCCATGAATCATGCTCGTTATTACGACATCATGCAGGTCTGGATCGGTTAAGGGATCAGGAATTTCGGCACATATTATGTCATCAATTTGGTGAGGTGGCAATTTTTCGACTAACCAAATTATGATGTGCGCATGCGGCAAGCCTCTTTTCTGCCATTCAATCGAATACATCCAACATCGAATATGCCCAAAGACACTATGCTTAACAATATAGTCCATCAGCGACCGGATTTTTTGCCTGAATACACGTGCGGTGATATCGTGGCGATCACTTGATGTTTGACTAGGAAGCAGCAGCTGAACAATTTCTGTCCATTTTGGATTGAACGTGAAGGTGATGAACAGGTCTGGACGACCATAATGACGTACATATTTCATTGCATCTTGCGCATATTCATGCATATGACGTGGGCTGCCAACGAACGTCGCCGGTAAAATGGTAAACCGACCGATATTAGCCGCATTTCCTTCGGTGCAAATTGCATCCCGTAAATGAATGTACTCCTCCGTACGTAGGCTGCTTTGGTTTAAGCGTATAAAAAGGAGCTCCGTTTCTATTTTTGCATACATATCGACGCAAAATTGCTAAAACAATCGTTGGAATCGAAGCAAAGAGTTGTCGACATTTTGGCGAATCATTAAACGATACGCGTAAAAGTTCATTGCGCTAACATTCTTGGTGGTTTCCTCGCCTAAAATAATATCAGTGATATTAGTTTCGGATTGATATTATAATTATTATGATATCGATGCTCACCGGTCAACGGACTTATCATCCTGATATTTATATGATATCCATCGTCTCCTTGCCAAAACATTAGTGGCTATTGCAGTGTATCGTATGAGCGATGTGTTTCGGCTATTCGTTTTAATTGCCCAGAGTCGCGACGTGTCAGCACAATGTCGCGGGACTCCACATTTTCACCTACTATCAAAATTGCAACCTCATCTATTGTTGGAGCGTTGAATTGACGTTCATGTGTTCCAGTCGGTCGTTTATCAGCTCTAATTACAACTTTATAGTCATCAGTTGGCATTCGATCCAACGCAGTTTTGAATATCCGAAGCAATGCATGATGTTCATGAAGTAGCTGCTGCAGTTCTCCAAGAATTCCTCTTCTCAATCGCTGATTTCGATTTTCACGTTGTTGCGTTGGTGGATATGTTCGACGATTTCTCATTGTTAGCTGAGCCGTCTCACTTACCGCCTGTCTTTCCCTTTGCGTTTGTGATGCACGATGTTGGGCTATATTAACACGGCGCTCTTCTCTTACGATTTGTTGTTCTTTCGTATTCAATTGGCTGACGATATTGCGAAGTCTACTTGCATTGCGGGTTTGATGCGAAAGATTTGATCTTCTGACTGCCGGCATTTTGAAAGACACTGATAAATGAACAAATGGCAAATCCTCACAAAATACACATCTTCGAAGCCAACTTACCGTTTGAAAATATAATTCCGCAACAAAATTAGTCAACAGAGTAGAATGAACAGAGAATTCAATTTAATTCGCAGATAAATTAATTGCCCAGTCCGAAATTAACACTTGGAATCACATAAATATAACATCTGTAACTATTTACAATTTCCACTTCACCAGACTTAACCAAAATGTGTGAAATAACTTTTCAATGGTAATTTCACAAAAAGACGTTTTAAATTTTCACAAATAATCGTATGAAAATAATGTACTCATTAAAATTGAATAACTGTCAAAAGCTGTCATAAGTTGATACACATATCGCCATCTACTGGCAATACATGAACCAGCATTTAAGTTACACTGCGTTCGCAATGCAATTAATTATTGAGCTTTTCTTAACAAAAAAATCATAAATATTCTCACCATACAAAATGTATAGGAAAATAAATATTTTTTTTAATCTATATATATAAAAGAAAGTGACGTTAGTACAAACGCTCATCATTGAAGAACGCCTGCACCGATTTGGATGATTGACACCAATTCAGATTGTTCTCTGGCCAGAATAGGAGAATATCCAAAAAAATTCCCGAAAAATTCAACAAAACAAAAAAAAAATTGTTTCCAATACATTTTGCATATCGCATACCGCTTGAACGAATATATATATATCTATATATATAAAAGAAAGTGACGTTAGTACAAACGCTCATCACTGAAGAACGCCTGCACCGATTTGGATGATTGATACCAATTCAGATTGTTCTCTGGCCAGAATAGGAGAATATCCAAAAAAATTCCCGAAAAATTCAGAAAAAAAAAAAAAAATTTTGCCAATACATTTTGTATATCGCATACCGCTTGAACGAATATATATATATTACTAGCTGACCCCGCAGGCGTTGCCCTGCGTTAAATTATGTCTTTGAAATCAAACTTTCTATAACTTATAGTTTGTTAATCCGTTATTTATTTTTTAACAATATAAAAACTCATTCACTTTTTTTATTCATTAACTGAGTGCTCAAAACAAAAAAAATTTAATATTTAAATTAACATTGTCGGCAGTCTTTTAAAATTTCCTAAATCTGTGGTCATTTGTGGAAAAACTTACTGGATGGGTTGCGGTTGTGTCGATTTTTTTTTATTTCCCTTTATTGGAGCACTCGGTGATAAACTATATTTTTCATTTTGTTGTCAGGTGCGAGAATGACCAAATCGGATGGTCTTCCTACACGGGAACATGCGCTATACAGTTGACCATGTGAAAAACATTCAGTTTCCAGGTTCAGGCCACAAACACTAAATGATTGGCCTTGTGACTTATTTATCGTCATTGCAAATGCGAGACTAATCGGAAACTGGATTCGTTTAAGCTCAAATGGCGTATCGGCTGGGATCATTGGAATTCTCGGAATGAGATCTTCCTCACCTCTGAATTTCCCTTTTAATACCCTTGCGTGAAACACATTGCCCATGAGTTTAGTGACTGCCAAACGCGTACCGTTGCACAGATTTGGCTGATTCAAATTGCGAAGCATGATGACGACTGAACCAACCTTTAGTTCTAAACTATGCGGTGGCAATCCAGGCACATCCAATGAATTTAAAAACTCCGTTGGGTAGTTTGTTGCTTCGTCTTCATTCGTTACATAATCGATAGATTTGAAGGAATGCAGTGAACCAACGATTTCTTCTTGGATTTTGCAATTTAATTGATCTACGTCTTTGTTTTTTGCTGCCAAAATTGCTCTTTCACCCAACCAATCGTAATTGGTATGGTTGGACACGATGTTCGGAAAAACTTTGCTTATCAGCTCCTCTTTCGTTGAGACGAAATTACAAAAGTGTGGTGGAAAGGAAATCAATCCATTTGATGCGTCTACTGGAACACGACCATTGCCGATAGTTAGCAATTGGTTGGAGAACGCTTCTGCAGATGGATCGCTTAGTAATGCAACTCGCATGTTCGTTGTCAGCTGCAGTTTCTTCACGTAAGGCCACAATCTCGAAGATTTGAGGCAAGCATTGATTTCATCGGCAGCGGTCGATCGTGGTATTACCGGTAGTGTTTGTCGGAAATCGCCAGAGAGCAAAACCAATGCACCCCCAAAATTTCTTGCGTCATCACGCAGATCCTTCATGGTGCGATTCAGGGCTTCTAACGCATGTTTATGTGACATGGTGCATTCGTCCCAAATAATTATTTTGCTCCTTACCAAAACTTTGGCCATTGCTGACGGATGACCTGGTATTATATCGCCTTGCTTTCTGCGTTGGAATTTCTTCGATGAAGAATTCCAAGTGTAATAACGCGGCATCTCCATGTAAAGTAGTGTACGTGCAAATTGATCACTTTGGCAAATCGAGAAGAAACTGGTCAATGTTGTCGCTGGTGGGTTTTGAATACGTTGTGCGACATTTTCTGCACTAAAATAAACTCTTTGGCCGTTTTCCAGATGCACTGCAAAATGTGTAGCAGTCGGATAGCGTTCGTGAATGGGAAATGAGAATATACGCCAAATCGCCTCATTGCAACTTACGTATCGACCAACTTGATAGCGCGTGATTTCATCATTACGATCTGGACCTTGCAGATCAAAAGCCGCCATATCACTGCCTTTCGTGACATATTTGCAAACGTTTTTGATGGACTTAACGTAGTTGCAATACTCGACGTTACAATGCGCTTTGAATGTTTTTGACAGAAGAGGCGAATACGGAACAACCCAAGAGTTGTCTACCATGAAATCATTGCCTTTCACTTTCATTATGATTGTCCTACCGCCATCGCCAGGTGATCTACGCCGATACAGTGGATAACCATCATTGCCAGCGATGGTCTCATCGGTCAAATCTCTGGGATAACGCTTTGAACACTTTCCGTCGACCATGCACGATGATTGTGGGTTAACGGCACCACATGGCCCATGAATCATGCTCGTTATTACGACATCATGCAGGTCTGGATCGGTTAAGGGATCAGGAATTTCGGCACATATTATGTCATCAATTTGGTGAGTTGGCAATTTTTCGACTAACCAAATTATGATGTGCGCATGCGGCAAGCCTCTTTTCTGCCATTCAATCGAATACATCCAACATCGAATATGCCCATAGACACTATGCTTAACAATATAGTCCATCAGCGACCGGATTTTTTGCCTGAATACACGTGCGGTGATATCGTGGCGATCACTTGATGTTTGACTAGGAAGCAGCAGCTGAACAATTTCTGTCCATTTTGGATTGCACGTGAAGGTGATGAACAGGTCTGGACGACCATAATGACGTACATATTTCATTGCATCTTGCGCATATTCATGCATATGACGTGGGCTGCCAACGAACGTCGCCGGTAAAATGGTAAACCGACCGATATTAGCCGCATTTCCTTCGGTGCAAATTGCATCCCGTAAATGAATGTACTCCTCCGTACGTAGGCTGCTTTGGTTTAAGCGTATAAAAAGGAGCTCCGTTTCTATTTTTGCATACATATCGACGCAAAATTGCTAAAACAATCGTTGGAATCGAAGCAAAGAGTTGTCGACATTTTGGCGAATCATTAAACGATACGCGTAAAAGTTCATTGCGCTAACATTCTTGGTGGTTTCCTCGCCTAAAATAATATCAGTGATATTAGTTTCGGATTGATATTATAATTATTATGATATCGATGCTCACCGGTCAACGGACTTATCATCCTGATATTTATATGATATCCATCGTCTCCTTGCCAAAACATTAGTGGCTATTGCAGTGTATCGTATGAGCGATGTGTTTCGGCTATTCGTTTTAATTGCCCAGAGTCGCGACGTGTCAGCACAATGTCGCGGGACTCCACATTTTCACCTACTATCAAAATTGCAACCTCATCTATTGTTGGAGCGTTGAATTGACGTTCATGTGTTCCAGTCGGTCGTTTATCAGCTCTAATTACAACTTTATAGTCATCAGTTGGCATTCGATCCAACGCAGTTTTGAATATCCGAAGCAATGCATGATGTTCATGAAGTAGCTGCTGCAGTTCTCCAAGAATTCCTCTTCTCAATCGCTGATTTCGATTTTCACGTTGTTGCGTTGGTGGATATGTTCGACGATTTCTCATTGTTAGCTGAGCCGTCTCACTTACCGCCTGTCTTTCCCTTTGCGTTTGTGATGCACGATGTTGGGCTATATTAACACGGCGCTCTTCTCTTACGATTTGTTGTTCTTTCGTATTCAATTGGCTGAAGATATTGCGAAGTCTACTTGCATTGCGGGTTTGACGCGAAAGATTTGATCTTCTGACTGCCGGCATTTTGAAAGACACTGATAAATGAACAAATGGCAAATCCTCACAAAATACACATCTTCGAAGCCAACTTACCGTTTGAAAATATAATTCCGCAACAAAATTAGTCAACAGAGTAGAATGAATAGAGAATTCAATTTAATTCGCAGATAAATTAATTGCCCAGTCCGAAATTAACACTTGGAATCACATAAATATAACATCTGTAACTATTTACAATTTCCACTTCACCAGACTTAACCAAAATGTGTGAAATAACTTTTCAATGGTAATTTCACAAAAAGACGTTTTAAATTTTCACAAATAATCGTATGAAAATAATGTACTCATTAAAATTGAATAACTGTCAAAAGCTGTCATAAGTTGATACACATATCGCCATCTACTGGCAATACATGAACCAGCATTTAAGTTACACTGCGTTCGCAATGCAATTAATTATTGAGCTTTTCTTAACAAAAAAATCATAAAAATTCTCACCATACAAAATGTATAGGAAAATAAATATTTTTTTAAATCTATATATATAAAAGAAAGTGACGTTAGTACAAACGCTCATCATTGAAGAACGCCTGCACCGATTTGGATGATTGACACCAATTCAGATTGTTCTCTGGCCAGAATAGGAGAATATCCAAAAAAATTCCCGAAAAATTCAACAAAACAAAAAAAAAATTGTTTCCAATACATTTTGCATATCGCATACCGCTTGAACGAATATATATATATCTATATATATAAAAGAAAGTGACGTTAGTACAAACGCTCATCACTGAAGAACGCCTGCACCGATTTGGATGATTGACACCAATTCAGATTGTTCTCTGGCCAGAATAGGAGAATATCCAAAAAAATTCCCGAAAAATTCAAAAAAAAAAAAAATAAAATTTTGCCAATACATTTTGTATATCGCATACCGCTTGAACGAATATATATATATTACTAGCTGACCCCGCAGGCGTTGCCCTGCGTTAAATTATGTCTTTGAAATCAAACTTTCTATAACTTATAGTTTGTTAATCCGTTATTTATTTTTTAACAATATAAAAACTCATTCACTTTTTTTATTCATTAACTGAGTGCTCAAAACAAAAAAAATTTAATATTTAAATTAACATTGTCGGCAGTCTTTTAAAATTTCATAAATCTGTGGTCATTTGTGGAAAAACTTACTGGATGGCTTCCGGTTGTGTCGATTTTTTTTTATTTCCCTTTATTGGAGCACTCGGTGATAAACTATATTTTTCGTTTTGTTGTCAGGTGCGAGAATGACCAAATCGGATGGCCTTCCTACACGGGAACATGCGCTATACAGTTGACCATGTGAAAAACATTCAGTTTCCAGGTTCAGGCCACAAACACTAAATGATTGGCCTTGTGACTTATTTATCGTCATTGCAAATGCGAGACGAATCGGAAACTGGATTCGTTTAAACTCAAATGGCATATCGGCTGGGATCATTGGAATTCTCGGAATGAGATCTTCCTCACCTCTGAATTTCCCTTTTAATACCCTTGCGTGAAACACATTGCCCATGAGTTTAGTGACTGCCAAACGCGTACCGTTGCACAGATTTGGCTGATTCAAATTGCGAAGCATGATGACGACTGAACCAACCTTTAGTTCTAAACTATGCGGTGGCAATCCAGGCACATCCAATGAATTTAAAAACTCCGTTGGGTAGTTTGTTGCTTCGTCTTCATTCGTTACATAATCGATAGATTTGAAAGAATGCAGTGAACCAACGATTTCTTCTTGGATTTTGCAATTTAATTGATCTACGTCTTTGTTTTTTGCTGCGAAAATTGCTCTTTCACCCAACCAATCGTAATTGGTATGGTTGGACACGATGTTCGGAAAAACTTTGCTTATCAGCTCCTCTTTCGTTGAGACGAAATTACAAAAGTGTGGTGGAAAGGAAATCAATCCATTTGATGCGTCTACTGGAACACGACCATTGCCGATAGTTAGCAATTGGTTGGAGAACGCTTCTGCAGATGGATCGCTTAGTAATGCAACTCGCATGTTCGTTGTCAGCTGCAGTTTCTTCACGTAAGGCCACAATCTCGAAGATTTGAGGCAAGCATTGATTTCATCGGCAGCGGTCGATCGTGGTATTACCGGTAGTGTTTGTCGGAAATCGCCAGAGAGCAAAACCAATGCACCCCCAAAATTTCTTGCGTCATCACGCAGATCCTTCATGGTGCGATTCAGGGCTTCTAACGCATGTTTATGTGACATGGTGCATTCGTCCCAAATAATTATTTTGCTCCTTACCAAAACTTTGGCCATTGCTGACTGTTTCGCAATGTTACAGGTTGGTTCTGCAACCGCTTGAAGGTTTAATGGCAATTTTAATGCCGAATGAGCGGTTCGGCAACCTTCCAGCAGAGTAGCGGCTATTCCAGAAGAAGCCACTACTACCGCAATTTCCGATCTTGCACGAACTGTAGCCAAAATAAGTGATATTAGGAATATCTTACCAGGGCCACCAGGCGCATCAAGGAAAAATATGCCACCATTTCCATCATCAATTGTCTTCATCACCGTATCGTACACTTCTTTCTGTTGGGGATTCAACACATTTACATTCGTTCTAACCAACTGGCCTAATGCATTTATGTCGTATTCACGTTCACGATGCAATTCTCTTTCGAAAGCATCGTCACGTGGAAATAATAATTGCAAACAATGTGCGTAACTGTATTGGAGATGAGGATATAGTTGCTTCGGCGATAGTCGTGTCCCAATGGGCATCGTTTTCAAGCAAATTGAGCTCCTGGCATGCAGCACGAAATGTTGGCAATACTATACCATTGACAGTTCGAAGTGATTCAAATGATGTTCATGAACATTCACCAAAAATAGTCGCAAGTAAAAGCATTCATTATCATTCGGATGCACTGTATAAATGCGGCCAAGAGCTTCAGTAGAACGCACATCCGGATGACCTGGTATTATATCGCCTTGCTTTCTGCGTTGGAATTTCTTCGATGAAGAATTCCAAGTGTAATAACGCGGCATCTCCATGTAAAGTAGTGTACGTGCAAATTGATCACTTTGGCAAATCGAGAAGAAACTGGTCAATGTTGTCGCTGGTGGGTTTTGAATACGTTGTGCGACATTTTCTGCATTAAAATAAACTCTTTGGCCGTTTTACAGATGCACTTCTAAATGTGTAACAGTAGGATAGCGTTCGTGAATGGGAAATGAGAATATACCCCAAATCGCCTCATTGCAACTTACGTATCGACCAACTTGATAGCGCGTGATTTCACCATTACGATCTGGACCTTGCAGATCAAAAGCCGCCATATCACTGCCTTTCGTGACATATTTGCAAACGTTTTTGATGGACTTAACGTAGTTGCAATACTCGACGTTACAATGCGCTTTGAATGTTTTTGACAGAAGAGGCGAATACGGAACAACCCAAGAGTTGTCTACCATGAAATCATTGCCTTTCACTTTCATTATGATTGTCCTACCGCCATCGCCAGGTGATCTACGCCGATACAGTGGATAACCATCATTTCCAGCGATGGTCTCATCGGCCAAATCTCGGGCATAACGCCTTGAACACTTTCCGTCGACCATGCACGATGATTGTGGGTTAACGGCACCACATGGCCCATGAATCATGCTCGTTATTACGACATCATGCAGGTCTGGATCGGTTAAGGGATCAGGAATTTCGGCACATATTATGTCATCAATTTGGTGAGGTGGCAATTTTTCGACTAACCAAATTATGATGTGCGCATGCGGCAAGCCTCTTTTCTGCCATTCAATCGAATACATCCAACATCGAATATGCCCAAAGACACTATGCTTAACAATATAGTCCATCAGCGACCGGATTTTTTGCCTGAATACACGTGCGGTGATATCGTGGCGATCACTTGATGTTTGACCAGGAAGCAGCAGTTGAACAATTTCTGTCCATTTTGGATTGCACGTGAAGGTGATGAACAGGTCTGGACGACCATAATGACGTACACATTTCATTGCATCTTGCGCATATTCATGCATATGACGTGGGCTGCCAACGAACGTCGCCGGTAAAATGGTAAACCGACCGATATTAGCCGCATTTCCTTCGGTGCAAATTGCATCCCGTAAATGAATGTACTCCTCCGTACGTAGGCTGCTTTGGTTTAAGCGTACAAAAAGGAGCCGCTCCGTTTCTATTTTTGCATACATATCGACGCAAAATTGCTAAAACAATCGTTGGAATCGAAGCAAAGAGTTGTCGACATTTTGGCGAATCATTAAACGATACGCGTAAAAGTTCATTGCGCTAACATTCTTGGTGGTTTCCTCGCCTAAAATAATATCAGTGATATTAGTTTCGGATTGATATTATAATTATTATGATATCGATGCTCACCGGTCAACGGACTTATCATCCTGATATTTATATGATATCCATCGTCTCCTTGCCAAAACATTAGTGGCTATTGCAGTGTATCGTATGAGCGATGTGTTTCGGCTATTCGTTTTAATTGCCCAGAGTCGCGACGTGTCAGCACAATGTCGCGGGACTCCACATTTTCACCTACTATCAAAATTGCAACCTCATCTATTGTTGGAGCGTTGAATTGACGTTCATGTGTTCCAGTCGGTCGTTTATCAGCTCTAATTACATCTTTATAGTCATCAGTTGGCATTCGATCCAACGCAGTTTTGAATATCCGAAGCAATGCATGATGTTCATGAAGTAGCTGCTGCAGTTCTCCAAGAATTCCTCTTCACATTGCAGGATTGATTATTTGACGCTGATCAAGTTTATTTTCCACATTGCCCATGAAATATATTTGTAGGAATTTATGTTGTGCATCTTCAAGGGGGAGTAATGCCCCAATTCGATGGTGAATTTGGCCTTGGATCTGTGAAGTCGATGAGGAAGTTATTACAAAATATATCCTTTTATTTATTTAATCTACATTTTTGTAATAATATTTTGAATTTTTTATCACCTTGAACGTAGGATTGAATCCATTTTCATTAATAACTAGCTGACCCGACAGACGTTGTCCTTCCAATGTTCCTCCTTCGTAGTTCTTTAACTCTGCAATGCATATCAGTGCCTTTTGTGACTTGGGCTGTGTATCAAATGATATTTGTTTTCGTCAGAGTAAATTGAGGTGAATACATTTCCTATGGTGAACGAATATTTGCTATTTGGCATTGTATTATATTTTTGTGTTTAATAATGTGTGAAATAATATGAATCTAAACATGACACAAAGAAAAAAAAAAAACAAAATACAAATAAGAATTAAATTACAGTAAAACCCGCTTAAGTACCCTGAGCAAAATGTTCATCCTTTTGGGGTACTTAAGCGGGTTGTGTAATAAAGCGGGGAGTTACTTAAGAGGGGAATTTTCTTCCCATTTCTTACAAAAACCGGAGTGCACAAAAATTTTGGTTACTTAAGCGGGTTAGGCACTTAAGCAGGTGAGTACTTAAGCGGGTTTTACTGTAAAACATAAGTTCCTATTTTAGTGTACACAATGAAGCGAAAGAAAAATAAAAATTATCTCGAGTGCACTGAATGCTTAAATGAACTTACATATTTCGTTACTGCCTATTGCCAGAAATTGTTCCAATATTGTATTGCTTTGAACTCACTCTTAGTTCGCACTTTGTATAGTTCACTTTAAGTTGTAGTTCACTTTTACTTATATTTTACTAAGAAAACACTTTTAACTTTCTATTATATTGAGTCCTCTTTCTCATATTATTTTCTTATACACACTTTCCAATTTTTTTGATACAAATCAGAAAATATGTAGGTATTAACTTGCGGTGCGCTTCGAATAAACTGCGCAAATTTTTGGAATGTTTCTCTTTTTATACGAAAAATAAATTCAGGCATGCAATCCAAGCCTACTATGTTTCCATCTAAATTCAAATTGTTTTCATATGCGCATCAAAACATGAAACAGCAAAAGTAACCATAAACAGAAAAGTACATTTTCATTTTTATATATAGATTACAAATTCTTCACCATGATATAGATTACAGGCCATTCACCACAATGTTTGAGCCATCCACCGCAAATAAGGTGAACGGCGCAAAGTTCAGGCCATTCACCACAATATTTAAGACATCTACCAAATAAGGTGAATTAAGCAAGATTCTTAACCGTGGTTAGTGCCGAAGCTAAAAAACCTTTTAATGAATGTTTTTGTATTTTTAAATATAAAACGGAAAAAATCTGTATGGCATTAAGTTCCCTACAGGAACATTTCAGTTAGAATACCAGTGATCTCAACTGACTACAATTTATATGGTAGCTAAACTTCTTTAGCTAATATATGATTAAATTGAAGATTTAGAAAATGTTTTGTTCTATATAAATAAACACTATGTCCGATAGAATAAAGAAAAGAAAAAATTTTGAAAATCGGTTAAAAAAAATTTTAAATTGAGATTAGAAAAAAAAGAATTTATGTGGTAAATGAGACATGAAACAGATTGGAAATATTAAAGAAAAAATATTTAAAATCGGTTGAGCCGATCCGGAGATCTTACGGTATATACGAACGCCAATTCATTTTTAGATATATAGATATTTGCTCCAAATGAACTCATTTGAAAGGATCCGTTATAGTTCTGAGTGCTTGAAAGAAAATGACGTGATTCCAGTGTTTCACCACGAAGCAGGGAATGCAATGGCTCTGGCGGCAAGGGAATAGTGGTAATTTAACCTTGCCACTGAGGCAGCATAACCCAGGTGTTTCTCCAGCGAACTTCAATGCACTGCAATGGCTACATAAAACCTCCATCGGTCCAATTTGAACGGAAGGAAGCGAGCTGTAGTCAATTGTGCAATCGTAATGAAATGCTACTCTATCCAAATCAACACTTGAAGCACTTCTTCTAAATCGCTGATTTCGATTTTCACGTTGTTGCGTTGGTGGATATGTTCGACGATTTCTCATTGTTAGCTGAGCCGTCTCACTTACCGCCTGTCTTTCCCTTTGCGTTTGTGATGCACGATGTTGGGCTATATTAACACGGCGCTCTTCTCTTACGATTTGTTGTTCGTTCGTATTCAATTGGCTGACGATATTGCGAAGTCTACTTGCATTGCGGGTTTGACGCGAAAGATTTGATCTTCTGACTGCCGGCATTTTGAAAGACACTGATAAATGAACAAATGTCAAATCCTCACAAAATACACATCTTCGAAGCCAACTTACCGTTTGAAAATATAATTTCACAACAAAATTAATCAACAGAGTAGAATGAACAGAGAATTCAATTTAATTCACAGAAAAATTAATTGCCCAGTCCGAAATTAACACTTGGAATCACATAAATATAACATCTGTAACTATTTACAATTTCCACTTCACCATACTTAACCAAAATTTGTGAAATAACTTTTCAATGGTAATTTCACAAAAAGACGTTCTAAATTTTCACAAATAATCGTTTGAAAATAATGTACTCATTAAAATTGGATAACTGTCAAAAGCTGTCATAAGTTGATACACATATCGCCATCTACTGGCAATACATGAACCAGCATTTAAGTTATACTGCGTTCGCAATGCAATTAATTATTGAGCTTTTCTTAACAAAAAAATCATAAAAATTCTCACCATACAAAATGTATAGGAAAATAAATATTTTTTTTTAATTTTTTATGAATTTTATTGGATATCCTCCTATTCTGGCCAGAGAACAATCTGAATTGGTGCCAATCATCCAAATCGATGCAGGCGTTCTTGAGTTATAAGCGTTTGTACTAACGTCACTTTCTTATATGTATAATATATAATATATATATATATTCGTTCAAGCGGTATGCGATATACAAAATGTATAGGCAAAAATTTTTTTTTTGTTTTTTTGAATTTTTCGGGAATTTTTTTGGATATTCTCCTATTCTGGCCAGAGAACAATCTGAATTGGTGTCAATCATCCAAATTGGTGCAGGCGTTCTTCAGTGATGAGCGTTTGTACTAACGTCACTTTCTTTTATATATATAGATATATATATATTCGTTCAAGCGGTATGCGATATACAAAATGTATTGGAAAAATTTTTTTTTTTGTTTTGTTGAATTTTTTGGGAATTTTTTTGGATATTCTCCTATTCTGGCCAGAGAACAATCTGAATTGGTGTCAATCATCCAAATCGGTGCAGGCGTTCTTCAATGATGAGCGTTTGTACTAACGTCACTTTCTTTTATGTATCTATATATATATATATTTATAACTCAAGAACGCCTGCAACGATTTGGATGATTGGCACCAATTCAGATTGTTCTCTGGTCAGAATAGGAGGATATCCAATAAAATTCATAAAAAATTAAAAAAAAATATTTATTTTCCTATACATTTTGTATGGTGAGAATTTTTATGATTTTTTTGTTAAGAAAAGCTCAATAATTAATTGCATTGCGAACGCAGTGTAACTTAAATGCTGGTTCATGTATTGCCAGTAGATGGCGATATGTGTATCAACTTATGACAGCTTTTGACAGTTATCCAATTTTAATGAGTAGAACGTCTTTTTGTGACATTACCATTGAAAAGTTATTTCCCAAATTTTGGTTAAGTATGGTGAAGTGAAAATTGTAAATAGTTACAGATGTTATATTTATGTGATTCCAAGTGTTAATTTCGGACTGGGCAATTAATTTTTCTGTGAATTAAATTGAATTCTCTGTTCATTCTACTCTGTTGATTAATTTTGTTGTGAAATTACATTTTCAAACGGTAAGTTGGCTTCGAAGATGTGTATTTTGTGAGGATTTGACATTTGTTCATTTATCAGTGTCTTTCAAAATGCCGGCAGTCAGAAGATCAAATCTTTCGCGTCAAACCCGCAATGCAAGTAGACTTCGCAATATCGTCAGCCAATTGAATACGAACGAACAACAAATCGTAAGAGAAGAGCGCCGTGTTAATATAGCCCAACATCGTGCATCACAAACGCAAAGGGAAAGACAGGCGGTAAATGAGACGGCTCAGCTAACAATGAGAAATCGTCGAACATATCCACCAACGCAACAACGTGAAAATCGAAATTAGCGATTTAGAAGAAGTGCTTCAAGTGTTGATTTGGATAGAGTAGCATTTCATTACGATTGCACAATTGACTACAGCTCGCTTCCTTCCCTTCAAATTGGACCGATGGAGGTTTTGTGTAGCCATTGCAGTGCAATGGAGTTCGCTGGAGAAACACCTGGGTTATGCTGTCTCAGTGGCAAGGTTAAATTACCACTATTCCCTTGCCGCCAGAGCCATTGCATTCCCTGCTTCGTGGTGAAACACTGGAATCACGTCATTTTCTTTCAAGCACTCAGAACTATAACGGATCCTTTCAAATGAGTTCATTTGGAGCAAATATTATTAATGAAAATGGATTCAATCCTACGTTCAAGGTCATAAAAAATTCAAAATATTATTACAAAAATGTAGATTAAATAAATAAAAGGATATATTTTGTTATAACTTCCTCATCGACTTTACAGATCCAAGGCCAAATTCACCATCGAATTGGGGCATTACTCCCCCTTGAAGATGCACAACATAAATTCCTACAAATATATTTCATGGGCAATGTGGAAAATGAACTTGATCAGCGTCAAATAATCAATCCTGCAATGAGAAGAGGAATTCTTGGAGAACTGCAGCAGCTACTTCATGAACATCATGCATTGCTTCGGATATTCAAAACTGCGTTGGATCGAATGCCAACTGATGACTATAAAGATGTAATTAGAGCTGATAAACGACCGACTGGAACACATGAACGTCAATTCAACGCTCCAACAATAGATGAGGTTGCAATTTTGATAGTAGGTGAAAATGTGGAGTCCCGCGACATTGTGCTGACACGTCGCGACTCTGGGCAATTAAAACGAATAGCCGAAACACATCGCTCATACGATACACTGCAATAGCCACTAATGTTTTGGCAAGGAGACGATGGATATCATATAAATATCAGGATGATAAGTCCGTTGACCGGTGAGCATCGATATCATAATAATTATAATATCAATCCGAAACTAATATCACTGATATTATTTTAGGCGAGGAAACCACCAAGAATGTTAGCGCAATGAACTTTTACGCGTATCGTTTAATGATTCGCCAAAATGTCGACAACTCTTTGCTTCGATTCCAACGATTGTTTTAGCAATTTTGCGTCGATATGTATGCAAAAATAGAAACGGAGCGGCTCCTTTTTGTACGCTTAAACCAAAGCAGCCTACGTACGGAGGAGTACATTCATTTACGGGATGCAATTTGCACCGAAGGAAATGCGGCTAATATCGGTCGGTTTACCATTTTACCGGCGACGTTCGTTGGCAGCCCACGTCATATGCATGAATATGCGCAAGATGCAATGAAATATGTACGTCATTATGGTCGTCCAGACCTGTTCATCACCTTCACGTGCAATCCAAAATGGACAGAAATTGTTCAGCTGCTGCTTCCTAGTCAAACATCAAGTGATCGCCACGATATCACCGCACGTGTATTCAGGCAAAAAATCCGGTCGCTGATGGACTATATTGTTAAGCATAGTGTCTTTGGGCATATTCGATGTTGGATGTATTCGATTGAATGGCAGAAAAGAGGCTTGCCGCATGCGCACATCATAATTTGGTTAGTCGAAAAATTGCCACCTCACCAAATTGATGACATAATATGTGCCGAAATTCCTGATCCCTTAACCGATCCAGACCTGCATGATGTCGTAATAACGAGCATGATTCATGGGCCATGTGGTGCCGTTAACCCACAATCATCGTGCATGGTCGACGGAAAGTGTTCAAGGCGTTATGCCCGAGATTTGACCGATGAGACCATCGCTGGAAATGATGGTTATCCACTGTATCGGCGTAGATCACCTGGCGATGGCGGTAGGACAATCATAATGAAAGTGAAAGGCAATGATTTCATGGTAGACAACTCTTGGGTTGTTCCGTATTCGCCTCTTCTGTCAAAAACATTCAAAGCGCATTGTAACTTCGAGTATTGCAACTCCGTTAAGTCCATCAAAAACGTTTGCAAATATGTCACGAAAGGCAGTGATATGGCGGCTTTTGATCTGCAAGGTCCAGATCGTAATGATGAAATCACGCGCTATCAAGTTGGTCGATACGTAAGTTGCAATGAGGCGATTTGGCGTATATTCTCATTTCCCATTCACGAACGCTATCCTACTGTTACACATTTAGAAGTGCATCTGTAAAACGGCCAAAGAGTTTATTTTAATGCAGAAAATGTCGCACAACGTATTCAAAACCCACCAGCGACAACATTGACCAGTTTCTTCTCGATTTGCCAAAGTGATCAATTTGCACGTACACTACTTTACATGGAGATGCCGCGTTATTACACTTGGAATTCTTCATCGAAGAAATTCCAACGCAGAAAGCAAGGCGATATAATACCAGGTCATCCGGATGTGCGTTCTACTGAAGCTCTTGGCCGCATTTATACAGTGCATCCGAATGATAATGAATGCTTTTACTTGCGACTATTTTTGGTGAATGTTCATGAACATCATTTGAATCACTTCGAACTGTCAATGGTATAGTATTGCCAACATTTCGTGCTGCATGCCAGGAGCTCAATTTGCTTGAAAACGATGCCCATTGGGACACGACTATCGCCGAAGCAACTATATCCTCATCTCCAATACAGTTACGCACATTGTTTGCAATTATTATTTCCACGTGACGATGCTTTCGAAAGAGAATTGCATCGTCAACGTGAATACGACATAAATGCATTAGGCCAGTTGGTTAGAACGAATGTAAATGTGTTGAATCCCCAACAGAAAGAAGTGTACGATACGGTGATGAAGGCAATTGATGATGGAAATGGTGGCATATTTTTCCTTGATGCGCCTGGTGGCACTGGTAAGACATTCCTAATATCACTTATTTTGGCTACAGTTCGTGCAAGATCGGAAATTGCGGTAGTAGTGGCTTCTTCTGGAATAGCCGCTACTCTGCTGGAAGGTTGCCGAACCGCTCATTCGGCATTAAAATTGCCATTAAAACTTCAAGCGGTTGCGGAACCAACCTGTAACATCGCGAAACAGTCAGCAATGGCCAAAGTTTTGGTAAGGAGCAAAATAATTATTTGGGACGAATGCACCATGTCACATAAACATGCGTTAGAAGCCCTGAATCGGGGGTGCATTGGTTTTGCTCTCTGGCGATTTCCGACAAACACTACCGGTAATACCACGATCGACCGCTGCCGATGAAATCAATGCTTGCCTCAAATCTTCGAGATTGTGGCCTTACGTGAAGAAACTGCAGCTGACAACGAACATGCGAGTTGCATTACTAAGCGATCCATCTGCAGAAGCGTTCTCCAAACAATTGCTAACTTTCGGCAATGGTCGTGTTCCAGTAGACGCATCAAATGGATTGATTTCCTTTCCACCACACTTTTGTAATTTCGTCTCAACGAAAGAGGAGCTGATAACCAAAGTTTTTCCGAACATCGTGTCCAACCATACCAATTACGATTGGTTGGTTGAAAGAGCAATTTTGGCAGCAAAAAACAAAGACGTAGATCAATTAAATTGCAAAATCCAAGAAGAAATCGTTGGTTCACTGCATTCCTTCAAATCTATCGATTATGTAACGAATGAAGACGAAGCAACAAACTACCCAACGGAGTTTTTAAATTCATTAGATGTGCCTGGATTGCCACCGCATAATTTAGAACTAAAGGTTGGTTCAGTCGTCATCATGCTTCGCAATTTGAATCAGCCAAATCTGTGCAACGGTACGCGTTTAGCAGTCACTAAACTCATGGGCAATGTGATTCACGCAAGGGTATTAAAAGGGAAATTCAGAGGTGAGGAAGTTCTCATTCCGAGAATTCCAATGATCCCAGCCGATATGCCATTTGAGTTTAAACGAATCCAGTTTCCGATTCGTCTCGCATTTGCAATGACGATAAATAAGTCACAAGGCCAATCATTTCGTGTTTGTGGCCTGAACCTGGAAACTGAATGTTTTTCACATGGTCAACTGTATAGCGCATGTTCGCGTGTAGGAAGACCATCCGATTTGATCATTCTCGCACCTGACAACAAAACGAAAAATATAGTTTATCACCGAGTGCTCCAATAAAGGGAAATAAAAAAAAATCGACACAACCGCAACCCATCCAGTAAGTTTTTCCACAAATGACCACAGATTTATGAAATTTTAAAAGACTGCCGACAATGTTAATTTAAATATTAAATTTTTTTTGTTTTGAGCACTCAGTTAATGAATAAAAAAAGTGAATGAGTTTTTATATTGTTAAAAAATAAATAACGGATTAACAAACTATAAGTTATAGAAAGTTTGATTTCAAAGACATAATTTAACGCAGGGCAACGCCTGCGGGGTCAGCTAGTTATGCATAAAAGAAAGTGACGTTAGTACAAACGCTTATAACTCAAGAACGCCTGCAACGATTTGGATGATTGGCACCAATTCAGATTGTTCTCTGGCCAGAATAGGAGAATATCCAATAAAATTCATAAATAATTAAAAAAAAATATTTATTTTCCTATATATTTTGTATGGTGAGAATTTTTATGATTTTTTTGTTAAGAAAAGCTCAATAATTAATTGCATTGCGAACGCAGTGTAACTTAAATGCTGGTTCATGTATGCGAATTAAATTAAATTCTCATATACTCTGTTGATTAATTTTGTTGTGGAATTATATTTTCAAACGGTAAGTTGCCTTCGAAGATTTGTATTTTGTGAGGATTTGACATTTGTTCATTTATCAGTGTCTTTCAAAATGCCGGCAGTCAGAAGATCAAATCTTTCCCGTCAAACCCGCAATGCAAGTAGACTTCAACAATGAGAAATCGTCGAACATATCCACCAACGCAACAACGTGAAAATCGAAATCAGCGATTTAGAAGAAGTGCTTCAAGTGTTGATTTGGATAGAGTAGCATTTCATTACGATTGCACAATTGACTGCAGCTCGCTTCCTTCCGTTCAAATTGGACCGATGGAGGTTTTGTGTAGCCATTGCAGTGCAATGGAGTTCGCTGGAGAAACACCTGGGTTATACTGTCTCAGTGGCAAGGTTAAATTACCACTATTACCCTTGCCGCCAGAGCCATTGCATTCCCTGCTTCGTGGTGAAACACTGGAATCACGTCATTTTCTTTCAAGCACTCAGAACTATAACGGATCCTTTCAAATGAGTTCATTTGGAGCAAATATTATTAATGAAAATGGATTCAATCCTACGTTCAAGGTGATAAAAAATTCAAAATATTATTACAAAAATGTAGATTAAATAGGTGCAGTGAAATAACGCCCAAGGAAATAACGCCCATGGACGTTATTTCCCATTCAAAAAGGAAATAACGCCCATGGGCCTTATTTCCTTTTTAAATAGAAATATCGCCCATCTGCAAAAAGAAATAAAGCCCATGGCTCTTATTTCCTTTTTAAAAGAGAAATAACGCCCATAGGATTTTACGCGAGCAACACGAACTGTTGATTAGCATTTTTTTCACAAATTACCCTGTGAGAAAAGAGTGGGAAACGTGGCACGCGGAAGGACATCACCGTGGCGGTAGCCACGTCTATGGCACACACCCGGAGTTGGAATGGCGTAGCCCAGGGTTATTTTTTAAAGCGCGGCCGAAGCCCGCCTACGCGGAAAGGTGTCCTGCACATAAAAAACGTGGATGGGGCCCCGAATTGGGGATCTGACCCGGGTCAATTTTCGGTTTTTCACTAATAACTTTTCACAGAAACAAAATATTGCTTTTCCCCCTTCGGATTATAGTTACGGAGGCCCGATCCACGATTTTTAAGTGCAGAACACCTTTCCGCGTAGGCGGCCTTCGGCCGCGCTTCAAAAAATAACCCTGGGCTACGCCATTCCAACTCCGGGTGTGCGCCATAGCCGTGGCTACCGCCACGGTGATGTCCTTCCGCGTGCCACGTTTCCCACTTTGGTTAACGTGAAATTTGTGTGTAACTATTCAATAAAATACAAAAAGAATTAGAATATTATTGTTTCATTAACTAAAATGAAAGTAACAATAATAGTGTAATAAGGCCTTACAGGGGGCATTACACAACATAAATTCCTACAAATATATTTCATGGGCAATGTGGAAAATGAACTTGATCAGCGTCAAATAATCAATCCTGCAATGAGAAGAGGAATTCTTGGAGAACTGCAGCAGCTACTTCATGAACATCATGCATTGCTTCGGATATTCAAAACTGCGTTGGATCGAATGCCAACTGATGACTATAAAGTTGTAATTAGAGCTGATAAACGACCGACTGAAACACATGAACGTCAATTCGACGCTCCAACAATAGATGAGGTTGCAATTTTGATAGTAGGTGAAAATGTGGAGTCCCGCGACATTGTGCTGACACGTCGCGACTCTGGGCAATTAAAACGAATAGCCGAAACACATCGCTCATACGATACACTGCAATACCCACTAATGTTTTGGCAAGGAGACGATGGATATCATATAAATATCAGGATGATAAGTCCGTTGACCGGTGAGCATCGATATCATAATTATTTTAATCAATCCGAAACTAATATCACTGACAGGCGCGTAGGCAGAAAAAAATTTCGGGGGGGTTTTGGCCAAAGTGTCAGTAAATAAGAATTACCTATAAATACACATATATTTATATTTTCACATATTACATATTTATACTTTTCTTTATTTGAAATTTTCCTCTTTCGCACAAAATTCATGAGTGCGCCGTAGCTCAGTAGGTAGAGCATTGCGCACTGATTTGGGGCACGTCGGCTCGAGACCTAACATTTTTTAAAAAAACATAAAAAATTGTTAACAACATTTTCGGTATAAAATTTAAATAATTTTTATTAGGCGCATTTCTATGACAACCGTCGTAAATTTAATTCTAAACCAAATTTGGTCATACACCTAGATCAGTATGTCTGCGTTCAAAGGGTTTTTTTGGAATATCCAGTAAAATAAACTTCTTTAGACTAATTAAATTATTTTGAATGAAAGTATGTGCAAATACATAATGAAACTTCTGCAAATCAAAGTTCAAAAGTTTGTGGAAAATTCATGAAAATTTAAGAAATCTCGAAAAAATTTCATCGAAATTTCTAACTTTCTCGTAAAATTTTTTTGATTTTTTTCGAGTATGCAGTTTTGCTGCTCGTTCAATTGTCAAAAGCCGACCAAGAGCATTTTCTTCAATATAAAAATATTACGCTTATAAATTTGTATGGAAGATAATGCACTTGGCTAGGAAAAAAATTGCCAAAAATCGTGTAATTCTTCTAGCGGCTTAAGATTGCTATCTTTGTTCACTTTAATTGAACAGGCCACAAAACTGAAAACTCGAAAAAATTTAAATATTTTTACTAAAAAGTTAGAAATTTTTATGAAAATTTTTCGAGTTTTCTCGAGTTTTCATGAATTTTTGCACAAAGTTCTTAACTTTGAGTTGCAGTATTTTTCTTGTTTTTTTGCACATTCTTTCATACAAAAATAATGAAATTAGTCAAAGGAAGTCAATCTTACTGAAAATTCCAAACAAAACTTTGAATATGTAGCCCCAAAAAGTTTTAAATCTAGGCTAAATATTTTAGACGTGTACAAAACAATATTTATTTTTATTGTTTGTTTTCAAATTTTGTGTAGGATTTCTTCAGGCTTTGGCAATAAGTAAATAGTTGTCGCTTTATTTCTTGAAGAAAAACTGAAACTTCGGAAAAATAAAAACAAAAAATGAAATAACATTGAAATTCATATAAAAAGCGGAAAATTGCAATTATTCAACATGCAAAACGGAACGTCAACATTTGTGGGATATTCATGGCAATTTCATAGTCAAGAAATACTTGAAAATATTTCTTAATCATTTTCTTTTCAACAGCATACCGGGCTTTCTTTTAAACGTTTTCAATCTTTATTTGCCAAATTAGCGTCACCTTTTAGTATCACCTCACAAGTATAAGTACAATTTAATTGTTACTTTCTCTGATAATTCAATACGACTGCGTTGTGTACAGCTTAGTAATTTTTCGGAAATTTTTTTTAACTTCTTGTTCATTTTTTTGGTTAAACCTTTGGCAACCGTGACTATAATAACGGGGGACACTCATTTTTATGATTTTTGCCCGCTGTATTCATAGCTCGAAAAGCAGTTAGTTTGGCGCGAATTTCTTAAAGGGCCAAATGAGTGAACCGTTGCAGGAATTTAGTTGTGACCTCTCAGACTTGCTCTGACAATTGATTATCGACTGCCAATAACTTCTCTCAGTGTGAAGTATTATTTAATTTTATTCTTTCGTATTTTCATTATTGCTATTAATGCTAATTTCTTAACAGGGGTTTTAAAGGTAAATAGAGTAATTATTCTAGTACAGACGTATATTTTTTAATTTTCGGAAATTTCGGGGGGTGGTTTGAACCCCTTCACCTTCACGTGCAATCCAAAATGGAAAGAAATTGTTCAACTGCTGCTTCCTGGTCAAACATCAAGTGATCGCCACGATATCACCGCACGTGTATTCAGGCAAAAATCCGGTCGCTGATGGACTATATTGTTAAGCATAGTGTCTTTGGGCATATTCGATGTTGGATGTATTCGATTGAATGGCAGAAAAGAGGCTTGCCGCATGCGCACATCATAATTTGGTTAGTCGAAATATTGCCACCTCACCAAATTGATGACATAATATGTGCTGAAATTCCTGATCCCTTAACCGATCCAGACCTGCATGATGTCGTAATAACGAGCATGATTCATGGGCGAGGTGTTGCCGTTAACCCACAATCATCGTGCATGGTCGACGGAAAGTGTTCAAAGCGTTATCCCCGAGATTTGACCGATGAGACCATCGCTGGCAATGATGGTTATCCACTGTATCGGCGTAGATCACTTGGTGATGGCGGTAGGACAATCATAATGAAAGTGAAAGGCAATGATTTCATGGTAGACAACTCTTGGGTTGTTCCGTATTCGCCTCTTCTGTCAAAAACATTCAAAGCGCATTGTAACGTCGAGTATTGCAACTACGTTAAGTCCATCAAATACGTTTGCAAATATGTCACGAAAGGCAGTGATATGGCGGCTTTTGATCTGCAAGGTCCAGATCGTAATGATGAAATCACGCGCTATCAAGTTGGTCGATACGTAAGTTGCAATGAGGCGATTTGGCGTATATTCTCATTTCCCATTCACGAACGCTATCCGACTGTTACACATTTAGCAGTGCATCTGGAAAACGGCCAAAGAGTTTATTTTAATGCAGAAAATGTCGCACAACGTATTCAAAACCCACCAGCGACAACATTGACCAGTTTCTTCTCGATTTGCCAAAGTGATAAATTTGCACGTACACTACTTTACATGGAGATGCCGCGTTATTACACTTGGAATTCTTCATCGAAGAAATTCCAACGCAGAAAGCAAGGCGATATAATACCAGGTCATCCGGATGTGCGTTCTACTGAAGCTCTTGGCCGCATTTATACAGTGCATCCGAATACTAATGAATGCTTTTACTTGCGACTATTGTTGGTGAATGTTCGTGGGCCGACATCATTTGAATCACTTCGAACTGTCAATGGTATAGTATTGCCAACATTTCGTGCTGCATGCCAGGAGCTCAATTTGCTTGAAAACGATGCCCATTGGGACACGACTATCGCCGAAGCAACTATATCCGCATCTCCAATACAGTTACGCACATTGTTTGCAATTATTATTCCCATGTGTTTTCCATCGAATCCACGTGAATTGTGGGACAAATACAAAGATGAAATACAGGCAATTGATGATGGAAATGGTTGCATATTTTTCCTTGATGCGCCTGGTGGCACTGGTAAGTCATTCCTAATATCACTTATTTTGGCTACAGTTCGTGCAAGATCGGAAATTGCGGTAGAAGTGGCTTCTTCTGGAATAGCCGCTACTCTGCTGGAAGGTTGCCGAACCGCTCATTCGGCATTAAAATTGCCATCAAACCTTCAAGCGGTTGCAGAACCAACCTGTAACATCGCGAAACAGTCAGCAATGGCCAACGTTTTGGTAAGGAGCAAAATAATTATTTGGGACGAATGCACCATGTCACATAAACATGCGTTAGAAGCCCTGAATCGCACCATGAAGGATCTGCGTGATAACGCAAGAAAATTGGTTGGGTGAAAGAGCAATTTTGACAGCAAAAAACAAAGACGTAGATCAATTAAATTGCAAAATCCAAGAAGAAATCGTGGGCTCACTGCATTCCTTCAAATCTATCGATTATGTAACGAATGAAGACGAAGCAACAAACTACCCAACGGAGTTTTTAAATTCATTGGATGTGCCTGGATTGCCACCGCATAATTTAGAACTAAACGTTGGTCCAGTCGTCATCATGCTTCGCAATTTGAATAAGCCGAAACTGTGCAACGGTACCCCTTTAGCAGTCACTAAACTCATGGGCAATGTGATTCACGCAAGGGTATTAAAAGGGCAATTCAGAGGTGAGGAAGTTCTCATTCCGAGAATTCCAATGATCCCAGCCGATATGCCATTTGAGTTTAAACGAATCCAGTTTCAAATTCGTCTCGCATTTGCAATGACGATAAATAAGTCACAAGGCCAATCATTTCGTGTTTGTGGCCTGAACCTGGAAACTGAATGTTTTTCACATGGTCAACTGTATGTCGCATGTTCCCGTGTAGGAAGACCATCCGATTTGATCATTCTCGCACCTGACAACAAAACGAAAAATATAGTTTATCACCGAGTGCTCCAATAAAGGGAAATAAAAAAAAATCGACACAACCGCAACCCATCCAGTAAGTTTTTCCACAAATGACCACAGATTTATGAAATTTTAAAAGACTGCCGACAATGATAATTTAAATATTACATTTTTTTTGTTTTTAGCATTCAGTTAATGAATAAAAAAAAGTGAATGAGTTTTTATATTGTTAAAAAATAAATAACGGATTAACCAACTATAAGTTATAGAAAGTTTGATTTCAAAGACATAATTTAACGCAGGGCAACGCCTGCGGGGTCAGCTAGTTTTATATATATAGAGAAGATATGGTATTTACATATTTCCCATATATTTCATGCATTATCTCATATATTTCTATGCATTAGCTGTTTTCGCCGCAGTGCCGCTTTCACTCGGAATGCCTCTTTGCCTGTGGTCAGCTGCTTTCTCGCACTCCATCGATCAGCTGGACATTCCCTCAACATTAATATTATTTACATATGTCCTGCAATCCCATTTGTACCTGCTGTCAATGCTAGCAATGCATTTTTCTTCTCTTTATGCTATGTCCGCTAACATTGGATTGCCAAAATAAGTATGCGTGCGTGCAAGTGCGCTATGGTCTGAAATTCAAATTTTTAGGCATAAATTAGAAGGAGTGGTACTAGGCCATTGAAATTTTGCATACAGGTTATATATGACTTAGTTAAGAAAAATTCCAAGAATGGTTAAAATCGGTCATTCCCCAGGGGTACCTCCCTTGGACCTATAGTACAATTTTTTGAATTTCAGTTCCAAAAATAGCGATATCTTCACGAAAATTGGTAAATAATTTATTTTTATAATACGCATCGACGATAATTGAAATCAACCAGTCCCTAGGAGTACCTCCCTTGGACGTATAGTAAAAATTTGGTTTCATAAAATGAAAAATTTCCATATGATGGCCAAAAGTGGTCAAATTATTTTATTAACCAAATATTTATTTCAAAAAATTCTTAGAAGTATGAGCATACATATTTTTTACATAAACAATTAATTTTATAATAATATTAACTGTACATCTGAAATGAGAGAGAAGTTATAGAATTATTAAATTCACTTAACCCTCCGCCGGGCGCAACCGATCTGTCAGGCTCACATTTTTTCGTCTCACCGCTTCGTTTTTTACCGCTTATTTCGCTAGTTCTCAGTAGCTGAGTTTATTGTCGTTCTCTATGCAATAAGGAGGCGCTCGAGCCTTTGAAGAGAACAAATGGACGTGTGCATTACGGCATTGGCGAAGTCGTAATCCACGTTTACCGTGGCGACGCGCAGCGCGCATCCTTTTCGGGTGCTCCGGTGGACATGGACATCGAAACACCCGAAGAGGAAGCGGAGCTCTCTGACGCTAGCAGTATGGTGTCCGCCACGTCAAATTGCGCAGGCGCCCTGCACAGTTTGTCGATGGAGGATGCCCTGCTGGACAGCGACGGGGAAGACCTCGACGTCACGGTGTTGGTAGGGGAGTCTGGGCTCACTCATGTTGAGGGTGCTTCAGATAAACCTACATAAATCGAAGGCAGCTTCGGCTGCTTTAATTGGTCGCCTTTCTAAAGGCGACGTTGATGTGGTCCTCATCCAAGAGCCGTGGGTCAACAAAGCACGGATTTGCGGACTGGGGACTAAGGAATTCAAGCTCATCAGAGCTGATGGAGAAGGTAAAGTTAGAACCTGCATTATGGTTAGGTCTGAGCTAATAACTTTTCTTTTACCTAACTACAGCAATGGCGACGTCACAGCGGCCAATCTCACAGTTGGCAACATTAAGTTAATTATTGCCTCGGTCTACATGCCTTACGACGCGGAAGATCCTCCACCGCAAGACAAGGTGAAAATACTGGTGGCCGACTGCAGCAGGGACCACTTGCTTATTGGAACGGACGCAAATGCCCACCACGTCCAGTGGGGAAGTTCCGACATAAACGCTCGAGGTGAGTCTCTTTTTGATTTTCTTTTAACGACTAGCCTCGTAGTTTGCAACGTAGGTAATGAACCAACATTTATTACTAAAAATCGAAGAGAGGTCATTGACCTTACTATTTGTAGCGAAAGCGCTTACGAGTTAATTAGGAGCTGGCGGGTTCTTGATGACCACTCTTTCTCTGACCACCGCTATATTGAGGTGGTTTTAAACCTCGCCGTCGAAACGGGCATTATGAGACGGAACCCACGTAGCACAAACTGGGAACTGCATAACGAGCTGTTTGATAGAGGTCTGCCAGAACTACCCTCTCAATGCCCCTCTTCTGTAGCGGAGCTAGAGGACATGGTTACGACCTTCACAACGGCACTCTCAAACGCCTTAGAAAAGGCCTGCCTAGTACCAAAACCGCGAGGTAAGCATAAACCTTACTGGTGGTCCCGGGATCTGGACTCATTACGGAAAACCTGCAGGAAACAGTTTAATATAGCCAAAAACCTCGATTGTGAGAGTCAATGGCTTGAATATAAAAACAAACTGAGGGCCTATAAAAAAGCCCTGAGACAAGCGAAGAGAACTTCGTGGAGAAACTTCTGCACTGGAGTCGAAAGTGTCGACGACACAGCAAGACTTAGGTGCGTGCTATCAAAGTCGCAAACGGCCATGAGCTTTTTGCGGCGACACGACGGTACCTGGACCAGCTCAGA
The DNA here is from genome assembly GCA_951509765.1 of Sphenella marginata. Taxonomy (NCBI): domain Eukaryota; kingdom Metazoa; phylum Arthropoda; class Insecta; order Diptera; family Tephritidae; genus Sphenella; species Sphenella marginata. The sequence continues at coordinate 97,761,353 of OX608078.1, forward strand.
AGAGGAGACTCTAGAACTGCTCTTGGATACTCACTTTCCGGGAAACATGCATTGTGCTCCAATTGCACCTGCAACCAATCTGGCCGTAAATATACCCATAACTGTGGAGGGAGTTAAATGGGCGGTCAAGAGCTTCAAGCCGTTCAAGTCCGCTGGACCGGACGGGATTATTCCCGCACAGCTAATCAATACTTTGGAGACATCAGCTAACTGGCTGTATCACATCTTCACGGCCTGTCTGTCTCTCAACCATATTCCGTGCTTATGGAGAAGCGCAACGGTCATCTTTATTCCGAAGGCAGGTAAGGCCTCTCACTATGAGCCGGAAAACTACAGACCGATAAGTCTAACGTCTTTTGCTCCCAAACCCTAGAGAGGATAATAAATAACTACCTCACTACCACAATTGACAGCAACCATATATCAAGCTGTCAACACGCTTACCTCAAAGGTAAATCTACGGAGACTGCGCTCCACACCCTAGTCTCTACCATAGAGGCATCCATGGACGAGAAAGACTACTGTCTGGTTGCCTTCCTCGATATCGAAGGAGCCTTCAATAACATTAGCCCAGCTGCTGTTAACACCGCACTAACAGATCTGGTGGGACTGATCGACCAACTACTCAAAGGGAGAAAAATTCTCTCATTTCTGGGGTCTGTTGATATAACACGATACGCCACACGAGGCACTCCTCAAGGCGGCGTTCTCTCGCCTCTCCTGTGGAACCTAACAGTTAACTCGCTGCTAAGAGACACATGTTGGGGCAGCGGCAAGGTGGTGGCATATGCCGACGACCTGGACGTGGCATACAGAGGCAAATTCCCACAAACCCTGTGCGATCTGATGCAGGCGGCGTTGCGAGAGATCTCAGTATGGTCCTCTCGCTGCGGGCTTAGCGTCAACTCCGAGAAGGTGGAACTTGTCTTATTCACTAAGCGATACAAAATACCACCGTTAATACTACCAGAACTAAACGGCGTGCGCCTTAATCTGGCCGATAAGGCCAAATTTCTAGGTGTAGTTCTGGACAAAAGGCTGAATTGGAAAGAAAACGTCATTCAGCGCCAAAAGAAAGCGTATATTGCATTATACACGTGCAAGAGGGCCATAGGCAGGAAATGGGGTCTTAGCCCCAAGATATGCAAATGGATTTACACGACTATCATAAAACCCATATTGCTATACGGGGTCGTCGTGTGGTGGCCTGCCCTGTGCAAGGCCTCAAACCTGAACCTATTAGGGAAGGTTCACAGGTCTAGCATGATCAGCATAGGCGGAGCTCTGAGAACTACTCCGAGCGAAGCTCTACAGGTCATTCTAGACCTCATTCCTCTAGACATAGAGGGTTACCGAGCAGCGGCGACATCAGCCCTGCGTCTACGGGAATCGTCTATCTGGATTACTCGGACCAAAGGACATTCCACCATACTAAATAATTTCAATTTTATTCCCGGAAGTACGGATCGCTGCGTGACTACTACAGTTACGGAGTGCGACTTTACGGTAAACATCCCCAGCAGGGAAGACTGGGTTGAGCCGGACTGGTGCTATGGCGCAGAAGACAGTATCTGCATATACACCGACGGCTCCAAACTAAACGGGAGAGTCGGTGGAGGGGTCTACTCAATAGATTGCGACTTAGAGCTCTCCTTCAGACTACCTGATCACTGTAGTGTCTTCCAGGCCGAAGTCTGTGCAATCATGGAGGCCACAGCCCGGATCGAACGGGACACTATCGGAAAGGAAATATTCATTTTCAGCGATAGCCAAGCCGCCATCAAAGCACTTGGCTCTAACTCGTTCAATTCTGAACTAACGCTAAACTGTCGCCGATCTCTTCAGGAGATGGCCAAGCAGAACTGTGTTAACCTCACGTGGGTACCGGGCCACAGGGACATTGAGGGTAACTGTAGGGCAGACGAGCTTGCTAGGCAGGGTACTACCAAGCAAGTTCTTCCTGATAAAGAACTCTTGGGTATACCCTTTGCAACGTGCAGGCTAATGCTAAACGAATTCACCTATCGACAAGCCAACGAAAGATGGCTTCAAGCCCCAGGTTGTTTGATATCCAAACAAACCTGGCCAAAAAGGGATCCAAAGAGATCCCGACAGATCTACACCCTAAGAAGGGCTGATATTTCCAAGATAATAGGGCCTAATGTTACTGGCCTAAGTGCGCCTCTTTGGCAGCCACTTCAACCTAACCTAACCTATGCAATATGCCACTCCAGTTTGTGTTTGACTGAGAAGCTCATTGCGCCCCAACTAGTAATTTTTTTAAAGTAAGTATTTTTTAAATTTCTGCATTATAATTAGCTACTGATTGTCCAAAAAGAACATATAATTATTCAGTATTTTATAATTAGTCAGAAATAACCCGATTTTTTGGTCTGGCCTGAGCGGCACATTGCGCCCAAACTCGTTATTCATATTTTAATCCTTTTTATTTGTCTTTACACTCAGAAAAAAACGCCATTCTAAAAATAAGTCCGACTGGGATTAATTCTACCCTTTTTAATTCTTAAAATTTTAAGAATGATTCGGTCTTAAATATTCTTAAAATAAGATTTTTCCATTCTTGATTATAGGAATCAAAACGAAAAAGTCTTAATATAAGAATAAGCTTCTCATATTAAGAAGAAATGAGCTTAAAAAGAAACGAAGTCGTACTCATATCAAGAACAGAATAAATATTATTGATATAAGTTTCCAAACTTCTTAAATGCTGCCTTCATATGAGGTGACGAGTTGCTATAGCAACAACTTGCTTTTTTGCGAACTTCTCTTTTGGTGTTGCTCAAGTAGCGGCATTGGTACATATGAACACCCATCTAAAAATTGTGTGAGTAGTGTTGTTCCGATACTAGGGAGTATGAGTATGCACTCGAGTACCACGTACTTTTGGTAGTCAAGTACCTCGTTCAAGTATATTCATTGGTATCGAGTATCTGGGCCGAGTAAGTATCGAGTATCAGTCAGCTATCGTTTCCCGCATTTTGTAGCTTCTTCTGTGACAATGCCCGCAAAATTTTTTGTTTTAAGATTTTCTTAACAAATACTAGTTTTTTGCTCAAATAATCCTGGTCACACATTGACGAGCTTTGGGTTGGATCTTAACTTCGACCATCAAAAGCTAAAACACTTCAAAAAATTTCGGAAGGGGTATGAAAACACGCGTTTAGGTATCAGAAATTAGAACTCCGGAGCAGAAATTAATATTTTATACCGTTTTATTCTTTTATAAATAATTAAATATGCATATCATATAAATAGGCAGATCCTTTATTGAAATCCTTTTTTTCATAGTGTTTATAGTTATCACTTATTATATTTTCGTTAAGTGTGAGCAAATTTTTGGTGGGTGTCTGACGCTTGGGCTTTTGCTGGTATAATCCCAACAAACACAGAACAATTTATTCTCCAACGTTTGAAGCGTTATTCTCCAAAGTAATTCCTCTACTTGCGCGGTATTTGAGATGAAGTTGAATTAGAGAATTGCCTTTGAGGTGAAGTTGAGAATTAATGCATTCTCAACTTGAGAATTAGCGAAATTCCCATAGTTGAGAACAGTATAATCCCGCTATTGAGGTGCTTTTGAGAATTAACGTTGGAGATTTAAGAATTTATTTGATCTCAAATGCATCTCAAGTTGATATCAAACAAAATTGTTTGTTGGGATGTTGAAGCAGCGATACAGCTACATACATATGTACATACATATTTCATATGCGGTTGCTTCTGCTCGTAAGTAACGGAATTCATAAACGTTTACCGGCTAGACAATCGTAGTTGCCTTTGAGTTTTTATGCAATTGGCGAAGTCGCAGTGAAGGCAGAGTGAAGCATGAATTTTTTAGTTTTCTTTTGTCGCGTGCCAAGTGCGTTGTGTTTTTATTGTGCCATAAAAAAATATAATAATGAGTGAAATTGAACAAGCGGACACAGACGGTTTGTTAAAACTATTGAACGAATTTAATTTGCCAGATGTTCTGCCATATTTAACAGGTGTGTAAGTAATTTTTACTATATTAAAGTGGACTTTTACGCAAAAATATTTACATATTCATATCGTTTTTTCGACAAAGTTTTTAGTTTACGCAATGATTTAACTTTGCTGAATTAAGTGCTAGGCCTAAATTGGGGAGGCTTAGAAGTGGTCAAAGGTTTGTTGTTAGCGCTGAAAAATCAACTAAATCAAAATTCAGTAACGTTAAATAGTGTAAGTTTAAAACTCTGTCAAAAAATATAGCATACAAGTTTTGAAATAAGCTTACAGATACTTTTCACACGTTGAAATTTATTTTAGATGCACATGTGACTTTGAAAAGCTTGCAGTACATGCGGAGTGAAGACATAAAGGAAGCCATACCACCTCTAGGTCTTCGCATTGAATTCCGGGAGAAACTTTTTATGTGGAAGAAACGAGAGGTATTGTATACGTGCAGTTTTAATTTTTACCAGCTTAAATAAGTGTTTGTTAATGTTTCTATGTTTTGTAGTATGGAATAGACGACGATACAATTTCTGTACCATCTAACGTGAGTCCTTGGCTCGAAACAGCAGCGCAAAATACAAAACACATCCTTAAAAAGGTAAATGTAAACCCCCCAAGAGTTTTTTACTTGAAGTTTAAAACCATTGAGTAATTTTCTTTTATTTTGAAAATTGTATACGAACATATTAAAAGATAACTTTTGTGAATAGGTAATAAATACAATTTGAATCGAAGATTAAACATATGTAACTTTAAAAAATTTTAAAGTTTTAATCTTCGATGCAAAATGTATTTGTTGGCTAAAGATAATGATTGTATTCCGCTGTATATTGACCAATTTTTATCAACAGGATTTGACTAGCTTGTTAAAAAGTTCAGTGCGAGGCCAAAATATTCTTCAGTACGAATGTAAAAATAAAATCCTCACAAATGCCCAAAGAGACGATCTTATTCACATAATATTGGAAGAGGTTATTGGAAATGATATAAATCTCAGAGTGAAGGACTTTCCCTTTATAGTAGAAGAAATATGTTCCATCTTTCCCAATGAAGTTAATGTGCAGGTAAAATATCCAATATACATTAGGGTGGTTAAAAATGTCTCTCAAAAATTTCGTGGTATTCCAAAGTGCACCCCGAAAACCTATCGATCATTCCATTATGAACTCAACACATTAAAAATGTTTCTTCCATTTTTTTATTTTTTGAATAAGTTGTAGGTTATGGGAATTAAAGTCGAAAATTCGATTTGCTATATCTTTTATTTGAAAAAAAAAAATTTACAGATTGATTTAGATTGCCATTACCTACAACATATTCATAATCCAGATAAAAATTTAGTTATAGCTTTTTTAACAATAGCTTATAGAAAATTAGCTCCCTTAAGCTAGCCCAACCTTTATAGCCCAATCAAAAACGGAAATCGCACTAAATTGCCCTATATTTATTGCTAATTTAGTACGCTTTCATTTAATTTATTGCACTTGTCTTTTAAAAAATATCGAGGGTTGGGCTACCTTAAATTTAAGCTAGCCAACCACCAAAAAAATTTTACAATAATCAAATCAATATAGTGATATTTAGTACGTTTTCATTTTTTGATTATTGTAAAATTTTTTGGTGGTTGGGCTAGCTTGAATATAAGGTTGGGCTGGTTGGGCTGACCAAGGGGGCTCGATATTTTTTAAAAGACAAGTGCAATAAATTAAATGAAAGCGTACTAAATTAATATTATGTTTTACAGGATTATTATTTCATTCCAAGGCAGGGAAAAAACAATCCATCTGGTAAATTGTATTCAAAATACAAAAATCTAAAATCGAAACGACGTAAAATTGAAAGTTCATCCGATTTGTCTGAGAGCCCTGATGAAAATAGTTGTTCCCAACCGATTGCCCAATCTCCAGAAGTTGATGCATCAGTCTCCGAAGCATACAAAACTTCTTTAAACAGAGATTGTGCGGATTGGGTCCAAGTATGCGAAAAATGGAAAAAAACATTTCACGTAAGGCAGCGGGATTTACATAATATGAGTCCATCTGCTTTCTTTCAAGCTTGGTCTAAATTTGCACATGCACAAGCTGCTGATTTGGTAAGATGATTCTTTTTTTTCTAAATGTTTGTTTAAATTAAATTCTTCAAACTATTTACATACCTAACTGATTTTCCATTTAAAAATTTACAGATTGAAATCGATTTTCAGTTCATATATCCAGAAAAAACACATTTATTACTTTCTAAATGGGAAACATTTAAAACAAAAATATTTAGTTATTATCAGAAAAATACAACGAACGAATATTGCAGGCAGCTTTTATCTACGGCGAAATCATCAGATAATAAAGGTCTGTATATTCAATAAAATATGCATTCAATATAAAAATTAAATATATGTATTTTATTTTTATAGATATCCAGGACTATTTGTTTACGATTCTTCTTAATTCGGTATTACCCTCCAGAGCCAGATTCAAAAGTGAAAGCGGTAAAAAGACGATAAAAGTAACTATTGTCGATTCCCAAGAAAGTTTAGTTTTACGTCTCACAACTTTAAACGATTACCAACGACAGGTCAATGCGGTAATAAACAAATACTATTCTGCAGGTTTAACTATACAACCCTTTTTGATCGTGGAAGGGCTGTCAGATACCAATATAAGCGGTTTTTTTGTGTATTTTGATAATAACTTGCTTAAGTTTAATTCGTTCATTGAGAGCCTTGATTCTTGTTTTAAAATTTTTCATGTAATAAACCTAAAATATCCACAGGCTTGTCAGGAGCCCTGGCTCTTCTTTCAAAAATATTTTTTCGAAATTCACACTAAGTATGATTTCAAATCTCCAAATATTACATCGCTATTAAACTTTTTAAAGAATGATTAAAAAAAATAACAAAGAAAAATGTATATTTGCTTTCAATGTTTTAGCACTATTAAAATTGTTTAAAAATGTTTTAAAAAACAGAAAAAAAACTATTAAACTTTTTTAAAAAAGATTTGAAAAACTATTCGATTTTTTTAAGAACGATTAAAAAATAACAAAAGGGTGTTTAATTGCTTTCTATGTGATTAAAACAAAAACCAAAAATGTATATTTGCTTTCTATGTTTTAAAACTTTTGCGGAACCTGCAATTTTGATTTATCATTTTAAAAAATATCACTTGTTAAAAAGAAAATTGTTAAAATTACAATGTATTCAGAACAACTGTAATCAAACTTTTACCAATTTTTCTTATTTTCGCAAACATTTGGAAAACAAACATAAATTAGATTGTAAGTCAAACAAAGTAAATATATCTTCACCATCAGTAAATGTAAACCATTCAAATATTTTGGTAGATCAACTGCAAAGTGTTGAACAGCCAGGAACTATAGTAAATGTAAGCCATTCAAATATTTTGGTAGATCAACTACAAAGTGTTGAACAGGCAGGAACTATTTTAAATGCGAAATTGAATGAAAAATCGTCAGTATTTCAAAATGTAAACGATTTAAAAAAAAGGCTTTGCAACTTTCTTTAAGTTTGTACGATCAAAATTTTATGCCACGGAAGCAAGTAATTAATATACAAAGTAAAATGTCCTCACTTTTGAGTTCAATCGCATCAGCAATAGAAGCACAATTAAATGTTAATGAAATTTCTACTGAGCTTAAATTACTTTTACAATTTTGTAAGGATCCTTTTGAAGAAATACGAAGTGAGTATAGGCTTTTCAATGTGTTAAAACAATTTAATCTTTTTGAACATCCTAAGTTGTTTTCAATTGATAAAAAAATATCTACAATAATCTCACAAGGCAACCCCACTTTAGGTGTCAAATCCTATGATATATGTATTCTCCCGTTAGATTTCATTTTTAAATCAATTTTTCAAATTCCAACAATTTTAGATAAAACAATAAAAAATACCCAAGAGTATCTACTGCAAAGCAGTATATCCAATTATACAAATGCAGGTATTTTTAAACATAAAATTCAAAAATTTCGTAATGCCATAGTTATTCCATTTGTCATATACTTTGACGATTTTCAAGTCAATAACCCCCTTGAAGTCACACATTGTCAATTTGTGGCTGCTATATAAATTTCCCTTCAATGCCGCAATATCTCCTATCCCAGCTTCAATACATTTTTCCAGTTGCATTTATTTTAAGTTCACATTTAAAATTGTATGGGAATGAACGCTCCTTTAATCACTTGGTGGAAGAGCTAAAGCGATTAGAAGATGGAATAGACATTAGCATAGGAATTGAAATAACAAAAGTTCATTTTGTTTTGGGATTAGTGGTAGGTGACAACTTGGGTGTCAATAGTATAATGGGGTTCGTACAATCTTTCAATGCAAAAAGATATTGTCGTGCCTGTTCAAGAACTAGAGAACAAATGCAAAATGATGTTGGTGAAATTATTGAGTTTTTACGAAATGAAAATAGTTATGAAAATGATTTATTGGAAAATAATTTTCAAGAAACGGGATTGAAAAATGTTTGTGTATTTAATAAATTGGTCAATTTCAATGTAATGGATAATTTTTGCTTCGATATCATGCATGATTTGTACGAAGGAGTATGTGTTTACGATGTTTGTAACGTACTGCTTGCTTTAATTAATTCAAATATTCTTTCCTTGAATGATATTAATGGCAGAAAGAATCTTTTTCAATTTGGAGAAACGGAGGTTGGAAATTGTTCCATACCTTTGGATTTTTCTAGATTAAAAGCACTTAACCTAAAAATGACAGCGAGTGAAGTATTCTGTTTTGTACATTTTTTGCCGTTGATGATTGGAGACTTAATTCCTCTTAACAATGAATATTGGCAAGTACTTTTAATTTTATTAGATATTATTGATTTAATTTTAAAACCGAGTTATGTAAGTGTTGACTTGACGAATTTACAATTGTTAGTTGAAAAGCATCATGCCATGTATCTAAGACTTTTTGGTTCTCTAAAGCCCAAACATCACTTCCTTGTTCATTATTCAACAGCAATTAAAAAATGTGGTCCATTAAAGTACTTATGGACAATGAGGTTTGAAGCCAAACACAAAGAAGCAAAAATTTACTGCCATAACACAAACTCAAGGGTGAATACGCCTTATACTTTAGCAATTAAGGCAGTATTAAAGTTTTCCACATTTTTAATTGACCATGATCAATTCATTGAACCAATTTTAACTTATTCTACCACAAGATTGTCAAATTTAATCAAAGATGATTTTTCTTATGAAATAAACGAATTAGTGAATATTGATTTACAAAAATGTAATGTTTGTAATTACCTTGTTTTTAAGGGAACACGATATAAATCGAACTACTATTTATCTATAAATCGCATAAGCTTTGAATTATACAAGATTAAATGTTTAGTTATACATGAAGAAAATGCTTTTATACTATGTCAAAAATTAGAAGTGAAAACATTTGAAAGCCATTTAAGGTCCTATGAAATAGGTTGTTTAATTGACAAAATGTATTTAAAATCAATTGAAGAGTTTACAAGTCCGCCTTTACATATATATCCTACAAATAATGGAAAGTCATATGTTAGAATGAAATATTTATAAAAGTATTTGTATAAATAGATACTAATCTGTGTGTAAAAAAATAGCTGCAAAAACTATTATAATTTTCATAAAAGCTTCTTTTAGTATTAACGAAAATATACAAGAATAAAATAAATATGATTATAATTTTGGCTGCTATTTTTGTGCATAATCGTATATACATATGTAGTGTTTTATGTGTACGTGCACAAGATTAATGTAAATCCTAAGTTCGTTGTGAATAAAAAAATTTAAAAAACTAAACATCGTTTTAAATTTTTCCTACAAGGTATTTTATTTCAAGACCATTTGGGATTCAATTCAAGAATGAATTATTCTTATTTTAAGAATATAACATTCTCTTTTCAGGAACTCAAGGACTTAATTTAAGAATAAATATTCTTCTTTTAACTCAAAATTCTACTTAAAATAAGAACAAATTTTCTTGTTTCAAATACGATAAATTTCAATTCAAGACCGTTTCGTGTTCAATATAAGAACGAAATATTCCTATTTTAAAACCATAATATTCTTTATTCTAGAACTGAAGGACTTAATTTAAGAACAATTAAGATTCAGATTGAGATTCCAACGATTTTGACTTGAGAATTTTTAGTCTTGTTTTAAGAAGTATTTGTACTTGAAAAACAGCGAAACGTTCTTAAATATGGACAAAAACGGGTTCAAAAGAAGAATTTTCGGTCTTAAAAAAAAATTCTTGAAATAAGAATTTAGTACTTCGGATGAGAATTATCGGGATTACCCTACTTTTGTGACCAAAATTCTTGATTTGTACTTGATTCAAGTACGAAAATTCTTGTTTTTTTTCTGAGTGTAGATATGTCTCGTAGACGCTACAATTTAGATGATTCAAAAAATGTAAAACACCTCTCTGTTTATCACATGCAAACATGTTGTGTGAACAGTGCTATGCACCAGACTATGAAGATACTCTCTCTGAATAGGTCTATATTCAGCACCAGAAAAAAATTATTTAACTATTATACATTCATTTTACTATCACTTTTATAGTTTTTTTTTTAAATATTAAACTTTTAAACTAATGACTTTTTAAAACTTTTTTCGATTATTTTTTTAACTATTTTACGTTTTATGTTTTACCTATAAATTGTTAGGAGTTTTTTATGACTTTTGTTATAACTAATAAATTTTTGTTAAATAAATGGAATCCTATGAAAATTTTTATATTTTTTTCTCATTTAGATCTCTAAATATCATGTCTTAATATCTGAGATGTATAAACAATAAAATTATATGTTTATTAAGCGTTTAAAAAGTGTTCCTGTTAGGCACATTACGCCCGAAGCTGAGAGCTTTTATATTGCGCCTGACGGAAGGTTAAATATAATACAAAAATTATATGTACCAACAAATCATTCGACATTACAGTCTTCCGTATCTAAAACTATATATATATCGGAATCAGAACTATCCGAGTCGTATTCAGATAAACCACCAGCAAATGGGGTACTTCTTCTGGTAGCTTCTCTCTTTTCCTATATTTTTCTCTAGCGGATAAAGACAAGCTGGAATGAAGATGGTCTGAAAAATCCATTGCTCTATTGAAAACATCAGTCATATTATTTTTTCTTGCATGTGCGATGCGATCTCTCTTGTATAATTTATTTCGAGCTTCTGGCCCATTTTCACCAAAACAGCCAACAGGAATTACTAAATTTTTTATAATTTGTGAGCCGTGCACTTATATTTGATGAACTGTTGCTGCCATTGGAAACCATAAATATTTTTCCATGTACAAGAAGGCAATTCTGTTGCAAATATCTTCCAACTTTGTAGTATCTATAAGAAACTCGCAGGAAATAGCAATTAATGTAACTCTAAAGTTATTCAAAATTCCTGTATCAATATTTGTAATTAAAGAAAAGAGTTCCAAGTTTTTAAATGCTTTTCTGGCAGTATTACCGTCATTTGATGCTCAACTACCATTTGCTTTAGGCTTATCTACATGAAGGCCCATTTCTTCCCAAAGCAATTTTGTGTGCGAAGTTGGAATGCTTTTTTTTCTGAAGCTTCCCTTATTTGCCACTTTTTTAATCCGATTCTATAAGCAATATGTACATAGAATTTAAATACTCGAATCCATGCATGTAATGGGCTAATACCATATATATTTATATATTCGATAACATTTTGATAATTTTTCGTTAACATAGTATGCTAAAAATTTTTTGTATTTTTTTTCTTATTTCATCTTTTTTCTATAAACTTAATTCATTATTTAATTTTTTTTAAAAACCGAATACAAAACAACATCAGTTTTAGCATTTAAGGTTGCTGAAAATTACAAATATATACTTAAATCGGGCAAAAACGGGCAAATGTTACATAAATGATTTTAAAGAACATACTCCAAACTTTCACCGAACATAAAAATCTGGAACAATACGGGACAATACACACAACTTCCACTCAACCGAACACAGGTAAATGCGAAATTTTCGGTTAAAAAAGCTATTAAACAAAACTCCATACTATACAGATATGACACAATAAACCAAATTTGTTTTCATTTAGTTAAAAAATAGAAACCTTTCTTATATTCTTCCATTATAAATTTATTAATTTTTTTTTCCTTTTTAACTATTATCGAACAGCTGTTTTCTTACAATATTTTACTGAACTGTTTACAAGTTTGTTGTTGCTTCAAAAGCATCATGTTTTACAGCTCATATATAGAACAGAGTTGCCATACCCAAATAATTTTTTGTATATTTTAGACCACTGAAATGTCTCAACTAATACTGCGTACTTATTTTTTTTAAAGAAGTCTCAAATTTTTTTTGGATTTATGCCTAATCGTGTGGTAAATAAAAGGTATAAATATGTTCTGAAATATGTATGTATGTGTGTGCATAGGTATATTTGCTATATGTATGTAAAGTATGGATAAGTAGTTTATGTGTAAAACCGGCTATGTCGGAAATTTTGCAACACGGCGTATGTGCAAAATGTGAAATTCTGATATTCTTTCTCAAAAGTATAGAAATCCATTTTATTTGTAATTCATATTAAAAGTATATAAAAATTTATGTGTATGTGTATATATCGAGCCATTACCGCCAAAATAATGTATCCCACACCATAATCGATTTTTGTTTTGTTATCGAAATCGATAGCTCAACATCATTTGCATCATCTGTCAAAATTTCATGGCTGTAGATTAAACCGTTATGATTTTATAACAAAAACAATTTTAATGTAAATGCATATGGTGACTTGTTTACATTTTCTTTGAACGATTGTGTGGGATACAATTAAATTCTCTTTTAAAATAAATGAAATACAAGGGAAAGAAATAGAAAAAACAACAATTTTTGAGACTTTATGTTGAAAATACTTGCAACACAAAGTACTTGTTTCACTTATTCCAGTTTTAATCATAGTAGTTTTTCTTATAAGTCTGGCATGTAATGAAAATTTGTTTAGTCCGAATAAAATATTCGTTTGTATAAAACTTATTGGCTCAACACTTTAATTAAAGATAAAGCTTTAGAACAATATGTCGAAGGTATGGATTTGTTTTTTTTGCAAAATATGTTTTTGTTTTCAATTATTGGATATTTTTACAGCTCTCCCTGGTACCGTATAGCGATTCAGATGAATCTTTCCTTGATTTAAATGGTTTGGAAAGTTTAAAAGAAGTCGAGGAGGAAATGTGTGTTGGGAAAGGGCCTACAAAAAGCAAAAGAGAATACCTAAAAGGCTGCAAAAAGTTAAGAAAAAATATACGAGTGTTTTGCCCAACCCGTGCTTAAAGAAAAAATGTCCAAATTCGTGTCATAATAAAATTTCTGAAGATGAAAGAGTAAGAATAAATGAACATTTTTGGGGAATCGGCAACAAAATTAGACAGAAAGATTGGCTGTCTTCTTGTGTTAAGCAAGTCGATATTAAAAGGCGATATGGAGAAAGTGACAGAAAAAAGTGCAGCTTTAATTATTTTATCAATATCAATAATAGCAGTTTTAAAGTTTGTCAACAATTTTTATTGAAAACGTTGAACATTTCACAAACGATTTTAATATCCGTAATAAAAAATAGAAGTTCGTATAAAACTTGCCTTGAAAATATAAAAAAGCCAACTGCACACAACAAATCTAAGGAAGCAAGCATATCGCTAGTAAAATCCTTTATAGAACAATTACCAGCGGTTCCTTCACATTATTGCAGGAATAAAAGTACAAAATTATATCTACCTCAAGAATTTCGAAACATAAAAACTGTATATCAGCACTATGTAGCACATTTGAAAACTATTAATGAAGTAAATAGTCAGTTATCGTTAAGAGTATTCCGTAATATTTTTAGAAACAGTTTCAATTTAGGCTTTCATTTACCTAAAAAAGATAAATGTATCTTATGCGAGCATTACAATAATTTGGACACAGAATCCAAAAAGCAATTGCATTCATCAGAAGAGTATCAAATTCATCTAAAGGACAAAGAGAAATGTAAGCAAATATTTTTGGAGGACCAAAAGCTATGCAAAGAGAATCCGGCTTATTTATGTACAAGTTTCGACTTGCAAAAGGTCTTAAATACTCCCTATGGAAAAAGTGTTACTTTGTTCTATTCTAGAAAATATTCATTCTACAATGAAAGTTTTTATGAGAGTGGTACAAGAGATGGTTTTTGTTTTTTATTGGGAGAAAAGGATGGTAGACGGGGGTGTAATAAAATTTGCACAACTGTTTTCCAATACCTTAAATTAGTCGATGAAAGAAAAACCCAGTCGATAGTCCATCTTTATTGTGATAGCTGCGCAGGACAGAACAAAAACAGAGCTATACTTGCGACATTAACCTGTTTTGTTGAAAATTCTAATTTTGTGACTAATATAAAAATCATATACTTGTTGCCTGGCCACACCATGATGCCTGTTGATTCGATACACAGTACAATTGAATCGTTTATTCGGAATAGGACTATTTGGGCTCCAAGTGAGTGGTACACCATAATATCAAATGCAAGAACTAACCCAAGAAAATATAATTGTATTGAATTAACTAACAGTGATTTTAAAGACTGGAAGACATTTTCACAGGCGTTACTTCCAAATTCAGTGAAAATTCAATTTACAAAATTACGCTCTGTTACATTGGAAAAAAATAATCCAAATATTACTCTTAAATATGGCTACTTTGATGAATCTGAAACCATAAATTATGATCTAGATTCAATTCCACGATCCAGACGAAACTCCCAAATAGTTTGTGAGGGACCTACTCAATTATATGATGACATATTAAACATTTCTTCTGCTAAATATAAGGATTTGAAAACGCTTTGCGATAGCAAAACTTTACCCGTAAAATTCCAACACGAGTATTTAAATTTAAAATGGGATGGATCTGTTAAAGATTTGCTACCTGAAACCGACCAGGAAGATAGCATTTAGCGTTCTTTATATATAAATATATAAAATATATATATATAAATATATATATTTTTATCCATCGCTATTCAAGTTTACAAGATTTTAATATGAATAACATTACTTTGTTAACAGAAAACTTTAAATATATGAATTACATTACTTTATTTTTGTTTTATCGAATATACTAAGAAATGTATACATTTATTTATTTTTTTAAATGAAATGTAATTTAATTTTAAGGACTAAGTAAAAAAATTAAATAAAAAAAAAAACGGGAAGTCACTTCCTTACAATAAATTTTTGCGTAACCCACACACTTTTTTAATAATAGGTTGCCAGAAGGAAAGCAAAAAAAATGTATCCCACAAAAACAACCGTTATGATGCAAATATCTATTCAAAATTATTAAAATTAAATGTATTACACAAAAAAATATTTACATTATAAATTTTAAAATAATGGCTTTATTCAAACTGATTTAATTTAAAAAAAACCTTCCCCTGTAAAATTTCGAGTTTGTGGGATACATTTTTTCGGCGGTTATGGCTCGATATGTACATATGGAAAATTGTTGTTTGTTCTCCCGAGCCTCAGGATCGGGGTCCTCACACTCTCCCCTCACCTTCCGGAACCAGGCCCGTCCTCGTGATGCGTTCTTAGAACGCTGGGCCGCCTATGTTCCGATGGAACTTCCTCCTGCCGGACTGGTTGTCCCACGCGCCTTGGGTTGCGCCTCCGGCCTCACCCAGCCGTTGCTCAATGTCTCCGGCTATGCCGTCAGCCTCGGGTATCAGCTCCTCGCTGGCCGTCAGGCTGAGCACGCCGCTTCCGTGGGCAGGTGCGTCGCCTTCGCCTGGTACGTCGCAGACCTGCTGGTGTTTTGTGGTACGCGCTTCCCTCTCCTCTGCCATGACGTCGCATAGTACACCCGCATGCGCATATTTACTCGTCGGGTGTAGTCGTTATAGCCCCTGTCGTACTGCTCCTCGTACCCTTGCCGGAAGAGGGCCTTCTCGTCGGCCCTTATCATTCTCGTCGGCCTCGCTCTCCGACGATATTGATATTGGTTTGGACTCACGCACCATCGGCCCGCTCCGGTATTCTTCGTCGGCACTGGGACTCGGGCTGAGGATCCCGTCATCGTCTTCGCTCTCGCCTTCAAAATGTCCGAATGGTTCGGTATAGGCGCTGCCGATCTCGCTCTCACTGGTGACGAGGCTGGTCACCGCCTCCTCCGGTTGCGGCTGCCGTGTCAACCGCCGAACTTTGAGGCGGAGTGAGCCGTCTGCTGCCGTTTCGCTGGTGTAGCGCTCCATGTCTCTTGTATCCATATTGGTTTATTATTTGATTATCCTGGGCATCGCGGCCGGTATTTATACTAGTTTTTCGTGGCGCGATCAACGGTGGTTTTCCTAGGCAGAACTCAGCTTTGGGGCTTTTGCTGTTGGGCTATTCTATTCTTGTTGTGTATTTTGCTTCTTTGGTTGATGGTAACAGGACATTTCCAATAACTTGCATCCTTTCGTAACGTCTTTGCCGCTGCGTGCTCTCATTGGTTCAGTCAATCAGGTGATCATCGCTGCTGCTGCGAGTGTGCGCGAAGTTACCACAGTTGGGTGTTGCTAAATTTCTTTAAATATTTTGTCCGATTATTGGATATATATTTTTATGTCGTCTGTAAATGATATACGAAATGCTTATTTAGAATTGGTACATATTACCACCGTGATCTGCGTTGTTCGTCTAAACAATTTGTAGTTCGGGATATGCGTGATACGCCATATCCTTGACCCTAGCGCTCGTATGTGTGCCGTGGTTATCATTCCTGCCGATAAGTGTTCTCGGACACCCTCTTTCATCGTGAAGCTGAAAGTGATGGAATATTCTCTTATGTTATTGCTGTGTTGGCCATGTTGTTGGCGTAATCCGCTGCCATCTGCATTCCTATCTCCATGCTCGATGCTTGACCCTGTATTTCTTCGACGATCGTTCGTTCGTTTTCCGGTGGGGATTTTAAATGCCGGCTATTGTTCGTTAAACCTTCTAAGGATAACGCGCCGCATCTCGCTGCTGTGTCACAGTCCCTCTGCTGTTGTGCTCTTTGCATTTGCATTTCCACTATGGATGTCGATGGTTGATCTGACTCGTGTGGCGTATTTTGCTATCTGGACTCTTCGGCGTTCGCCGTTTCTCCAAACCCTACTCTTCGTTGGTGTGTGTTTTCTTCGTTTGGGCTAGTGGGTTTTGACCCACGTGTTTCACTCTGTCTCGCACCCTGCTCCTTAGTACCTCGGCCTCGTAATAAGCGTTCAGTTCTCTTACGTTTGCTGTCCTTCTCTTTCCCATGTGTACCCTGTCCAGCTCTACTATTACCGGTGATACAAAATTCATCACTCGGTGTGGGCCACTGTATTTGGGTGTTAGCTTTGCCCCAAAATTGTCTACTGCTTTGGACAATTGATGCTCTTTCACCAATACTACATATACACCTTTCCACTTAGAACAATCTTTTCCTCGCCCGTGCCAAACGTCTGTTCGTCGTAGAGGAAGCCCACTCTCTACCTTGTACTACATACGCGGGGCTATACCCGGCTGATTCGCATATATTTACTTGTTTTTACTGCCAACGAAATCTCTGGTAAAACCTCATCCGAATTTCTCTGGTCCTTGCCGATAAAATGTGATATCATTCTCTGCACGTGTCTGTTTGCTCTCTGTGTCGGGTTTTCCTGCGGAGTATATGGTGCCGGTAGCTGGTGTTTTATGCCAAGCTCCAACAAAAACCGCTCGAAACTTCTCTTAGACCTTTGATTAAATTGTCTGTTGTTGCTTTTCGCATAGCCACAACTTCTACCCACTTCGAAAATCTTTCTACCAAAACTAACGCCATTGTGTTGCCATGCTTGAGCAACAATATCTTGTCATTGCCCGTGCGATTGTCTTAGGAATTCCCATGTGTCCTGCGGTGGGTGTGTCGTGGATTTCGCCTAGTACTATTTTCCTCTGCGGTGTGGGTACGCACAACTTCCATGGAACGTGATCTTCTCCATCCATTGGCCAACAATTCGTCTATATAAGTTTCCCTCTTGGATCACATAGTCTGGGAATTTCTCTGGGGTCTTCGTTATTTCTGCTACCTTTGCGGAATACCTATTGCAGCTGCTGTCGTCTGGTTGCGTGGTCATGCTTCCGAGTTGTTCTTCCAGGGGTTGGCGTAATAATGTGTCTACCACGACGTTCAACTTCCCCTTAACATATTGCACATCAAACGAATACTGTTGCAATTCTAATGCCCACCTTGCAATTCGTCCTGATGGACTTTCAATTGCGTTCACCCACTTCACCGCTAAATGGTATGTGATCACGGTAAAGTTATATCCTTCTAGGTATGGCCTCATTTTCCGTATTGCCCAAATTATCGCCCAGCATTCCTTTTCGGTTGGTGAATAGTTTATTTCCGCCTTATTTAATCTTCGGCTCGCATAAGCTATCACCCGCTCTTCGTGATCTAACCCTTGTGTTAGTACAGCACCGAGGTCAAAGTCGCTTGCATCTGTTTGTAATCTAAATCTCTGGGTGAAATCTGGGCAGGCTAAGACGGATGCTTGTATAAGCGCATTCCTCATTGCATCAAACGCTACCTGCTCCTCTTCGGCCCATTTCCATTTACATCCCTTCTTCAGCATTGATGTCCACGGATTTGCCACTCGGGGACGAATCTTCTATACCAGCAGCCGGATTCCAGTCATCGCTATCGCCTAATTGCTTAAATTCGCCAAAATGCCAAAGCAAATGAACTCTCAAAAATTAGGAGATTTCGCTAATTTGCGATTCTGAAACGCAAGTCGCCTAGCTAAAATGTAGTACGGTTATCTTTTCGCTTGATGGCGCTGGGATAGCACCGTCATCTGTCAATTGAGTTGTGATTCCTTACATGCCATAAATCACCAAAAATAGCCCGAAATAGACAAATGCTACTAGATGTAAACCCCATACTTTGGGCGCCGAGAACACTGAAAAATTTAATTACAGACAATTTCAGAAATGTTTCTTAGCATCTCCAAGCCACGAGTGTCCTAAAAGTTATATATATAAGAGATGAAAACGCTTCTTTTATACCCCTTTCCACATTTTTGGGACGTGGTTTAGCAGTTGTTTCCTAAAGGAAATAATTACCAATTTCTATTTTTCTTATAAATGGCATATATTTTATGTCAATGTGTGTTTTTTTGACATAAAAAAACTGAATTCTAACATTTTATCATATATTTTGTATTTTAGCAACAGATTTTTTTGGTTGCCAAAATAAGCATGCTTTAGGAGAAAAATAGAGATTTTACGAGATGGCTGAAATTCCAGAATCGCAAACTTAGCTAAATTAGTCGCCAAAAACAGCTGATGACGTTATCTGGTTCATTCGTGTTCATCGCTTAAATGTGCCAACAGAAATGAATCAAAATGAACCAAAAATGGAGATTTTAGGAGATTGTCATTCACTGGAATCGCAAAAGTCGCCAAAAGTTGCCAAAATGTATTAAGAGATTTTTGGCGATCGAGATTAAGCTTTAGCGATGACGGGAATCCGGCTGCAGGACACTATTCCTGGGAACCGCCGTAATTCTTTCACATTATTGGGGGGTGTCTGCTCTTTTATAGCGGCTACTTTGTCTGGGTCTGTGTGGATTCCCTCTTCGCTAAATATAGGGCCTAAGTACTTCAGACTTTTCTTAAAGAATTCGCACTTCGCATTCGAAAAACTTCCGTGAGGTGCCCTACGTGGTCTATTAAAGTTTCACTCGTAATAATAATGTCGTCCAGATAGGCGAACGCATGTGGTTCCAACTCTGGACCTATAACGCGATCGAGTGCTCTTTGAAAAGTCGCTGGGGCAGAATGTAGCCCGAATGGCATCACTTTTCACTGGTATAGCCCTCGCCCAGGTATCGTAAATGCGGTATACTGTTTGCTACCTTCCTCCATGGGAATCTGCCAATCGACGTTCTTCAAATCTCGACTGCTTATAAATCGTGCGCTTCTAAGTCTATCTAGCATATGTTGTATACGAGGTATGTGGGTATTAGTCTGGGACTGATCGGGAGTTAAGCTGCCTGTAATCGACTCAAAGTCGCCACTTGCCACTCTTCTTCTTTGCTAGGACTATCGGGGCACTAGGGGGGCTGCGCGATGGTTCAATATAACCCTCCTATATTAGTTCATCGATCTCTTTATTAATAATTTCTTGCATCTTATGGATTTTGGGGAAGTATCGCTGTTTTATAGGCCGGTCATCCCTCATGACAATTTTATGTTTGGCAATGCTAGATACCCCCGACATATTTTCAAAATTGTTTAGTTCTTGTTTAAGGAATTTACTCACCGCGCCGTCTGTAGAGTTTTGTGTTACTACATTTGGTTCGAGCATTGCTTGTTCTTTAATATCTAGGCCCATTTCGACGAGGCTGGTACACCTTGCTTTCTCCTGTCCTCGATTGTCCGCTTTGAATACCATTGCGTTTTTGCCGCACCTCAGCTCCATATTTGCCTTTGCTATGTGGTCCGTCCCTATCACCACTTTCTCTGCCAACCATGGTAGAACGAGTAACTCGCTTGGTCACCCAACTTTACCTCAGCCTCTACTGCCACTACCACGTCTTTCACTGTACCATCACCCAGGACGACTCGTGTATGTACCTCTTTCAGTTTAGGGGCATCTAGACCTGTCGTCTATCGCCGCTGTGACCTCTCTACCATCTACTTGTACTGCCGCCAAGATTGGCCCTTGTGCCTGTGTAAATATTTTCTTTGGAGGCGAGGTTCAGTTGCGTGAGACCCAACTCCTCGCAGCTAATGGGGTCTCCTGTCATTTTCCTGTTGCCTACGAAAGCAATCTCGAGTTACTGTACGTCACCCATAAGCGAAGTGTCCGCACTCTCCACACCGTCTGCATGCTGTCCGTATGTCTATGTACCCTTGTCGAGCACTACTTGCCGTGTTTGGCAATGGTAGTGGGTTTTCGCTCACCTGTGGTACAGTTGAATTCGCTCCGTTTTACATATAGCTGGTATTCTCTCCTCGAGTGGCGGTATGTACGATTCAGCTTTTGTTCGCTGGTGTAGTCGCAGTGCCTCTTCAGACCCTGCAGCGTCAGCACGTAGTCCTTGAACTTTTCGCCTGGCCTCTGCATTCTTTGCCTTATTTCGTCATCTAGACGCTCGAAGTACCTTGAGCTCAGGAAGAACTTCAAGAAATCTTTCTTAAATTCGTCCCATTGCTGCCAGTGACGGTTGTTGTTCCTAAACTATACCAGCGCCTTATGTTTTAGCAGTTCTGATAGCGCCCGTGGTATAGAGTTTTTGTTGATCTCGTCCAACTCCTCGACTCGCTCTATAAAACCAATTGGGTCCTTGTCGCCTTCGTATCGCAATTCCCACTTGCGCTCTCGATCCATCACGCTGCCACATGATTCCGCCTGGTGGTAGCAATGAGGCGCGGCTTGTATGCCTGCGTAGTGTCTACCTTCCATAATACCGTGTATTGGTGGTGGCGTTTTGCTCGTGCTCGCTGCACCGTGATAGGTGAAGCCTTGTTCACTGCCATCTCTTGGTGTCGGAGGATTTATGGTTATAGTTGACCCGACATCTTTTGGTGTAGGTGGCCTTGCATGAAGCTGTTCCAACGCAGCAAACCGTGTCCTTAGTGCCTCATTACCACCGTTTGTCTGGATGTACGTCGATAGCAGTTTTCCCATCTCGTACACCGTTCCCAAATATTCCACTCCCAATTCCGCGCAGTATGCCACCAGCTCCTCGCGGTTGCGATGGTATATCCATGCAACAATAACCATAGTGATGTTTTTTTTTTTTTGCTTACTGATTTTATTGATGTAACCTTGTCCAGGCGACCCTCGAAATCCTTTATATGTTTGGCTCTAGTTTACCCTAGAGCCTTAATTCTCACCGTTGGTTGGAATTCTAATTGGTTTGGTTTGTTTCTTAAATATACACTTAAATATAATACAAAAATTATATGTACCAACAAATCATTCGACATTACAGTCTTCCGTATCTAAAACTACATATATATATATCGAAATCAGAACTATCCGAGTCGTATTCAGATCCACCACCAGCAATTGGATATTTTTCTCTAGCGGATAAAGACAAGCTGGAAAGAAGGGGGTCTGAAGAATCCATTGCTCTATTGAAAACATCAGTCGTATTATTTTTTCTTGCATGTGCTGCGATCTCTCTTGTATAATTTATTTCGAGCTTTTGGCCCATTTTCACCAAAACAGCCAATAGGAATTACGCAATTTTTTATATTTTGTGAGCCGCGAACTTATATTTGATGAGCTGTTGCTGACATTGGAAACCATATATATTTTTTTGCAAAAATCTTCAAACTTTGTGGTATCTATAGGAAACTCGCAGCAAATATCAATTAATGTAACTCTAAAGTTATTCAAAATTTCTGTATCAAAGAAAAGAGTTCCAAGTTTTTAAATGCTTTTCTGGCAGTATTACCGTCATTTGATGCTCACCTACTATTTGCTTTAGGCTTATCTACATGAAGGCCCATTTCTTCCCAAAACCTCTTTTGTGTGCGAAGTTGGAATGATTTTTTTTCTGAAGCTTCCCTTATTTGCCACGTTTTTAATCCGATGCTATAAGCAATGTGCACAACGAATTTAAATACTCGAATCCATGCATGTAGTGGGCTAATACCATATCTAAATATATATTCGATTACATTTTGATAATTATACCTTTCATGAACATGAAATGGTATTATAACTTTGTCCGATGTTTGTAAGTATGAGAAGAAGAAGAGATAGACCCACCATTAAGTATACCGAAATGATAAGGGCGACGAGCTGAGTTGATTTAGCCATGTCCATCTGTCCGTCCGTCTGTTTGAACGCAAACTAGTCCCTCAGTTTTAGAGATATATCGATGAAATTTTGCAAGCATAAGATTAATCATTTGTCGGAACCAGCAAGATCGGACCAATACAAGGCATAGCTCCCATACAATCGATTGTTCCGATAAACGGGTTTTGGTCTATAACTCTTGAAATAAAAAAGCTAGGAACATGAAATTTTGCAGGTTTGGTACATATTATATATGTAACGTATATAGTGAACATCAGTGACATCGGACCAACATAACATATAGCTCCCATATAATCGATAGTTTCGATAAATGGGTTTTGGGCTATAAATTTTGCAGTTAAGAAGCTAGGAACGTAAAGTTTTGCAAGGTTGGTACTTATTATATATGAAACGTATGTAATGAAAATCATACAGATCGTAGTAACATAACATATAGCTTCCATATAACCGATTGTTCCGATAAATGTGGTTTGGCTATGTATTTTTAAATTAACAGTTTTGAAGAGTTTGGACCAATTGTAACAAAGAATCGGACACTTTAAAAAGATATGCGTATTCATGAAAGGTATAAAGCCTTCGGCACAGCCGAAGACAGCCCTTTCCTTACTTGTTTTTCGCTAACATATGCTTAATAATTTTGTATTTTTTTTGTTATTTCATCTTTTTTCTTTAAACTTAACTCATTATTTAAATTGTTTTTAAAAGCCCAATACAAAACAACATCAGTTTTGCGATCGCCCTCTATCCAAACTCCAAGCATTTAAGGTTGCTGAAAATTACAAATATATACTTAAATCGGGCAAAAACGGGCAAATGTTACATACATGATTTTAAAGAACATACTCCAAACTTTCACCGAACTTAAAAATCTGGAACAATACGGGACAATACACAAAACTTCCACTCCACAGAACACAGGTAAATACGAAATTTTCGGTTAAAAAAGCTATTAAACAAAACTCCATACTATACAGATATGACACAATAAACCAAATTATGGATGATTTACTTGACAACACACTTAAGGCACTTAAGCAAAATCTCAACATCAGTATTAAATTTCTAGTCAAATATGTGGACGATATCTTCGCGATAATAAAACAAAATGATTTAGAACAAATTTTACAACAGCTACAATAAAAATATTCAATTGCCGCACGAAATGGAAAAAGATCACAACATTCCCTTTCTGGGCATAAGGATACACAATAACAATGGTATCCTAACCTTTGATTGGTACACAAAACCCTTATCATCCGGCCGTCTAATAAATTTTCATTCGTCGCAGCCCCTAAAATATAAAATAAATACGGCAAAGAATTTAATTAACAAGGTACTAACAATAAGCGACAAACAATTTTGGAACAAAAATATTAGTAAAATGAACAAAATTTTAAGAAAAAACAATTATCCGAGCACCCTAATAAAAAGTCTGACTGAACAAAAAGTAATGGAAATAAACAGCCAACAAAGAAACACAACACGAGAGGAGATAGAAACAAAACAATACTTCAGTGTAACATACATACCGAAACTCACAGAAAACTTCAGCAAAGCACTCACTAACAACAAGCAGAAAATATCACTCGCCTACAAATCGAACCAAACATTATCGACGATATTTACAAAAACCAAAAGCCCTATTGAAAAACTACAGCAAAGCAATGTAGTTTACGAAATAACATGCAAAGGCAATGAAAACGAAGACTGCAACAAAATCTACATAGGACAAACGAAGCGCGCTTTACAAGTTCGGCTTGCCGAGCATACAGCTGATATAAGGAAAAAGAAGCAAAGCACAGCATTATCACAGAAAACGGCCATACAGCTGATTTAGCCAACATACGAATAATTGACAAAAACAAACAAGGAAAAACCAGACTAACATTGGAAAGCTTACGAATTTTACAAAATAGAGACAAAACAATAAACATAAAGGAAGATACCGATGACGTCGCCGCTGTGTACACCTTATGCCTATAGACAAATTTATTATTTTTAGTATGACAATGATACCACAAAAGAATGGTACAAATAATATTTTTTAGAATAATTTAAAGTTTAATGTAACATAAATATGTAAGGTCCGGTTTTTCAGTGAAAGTTTAACTCAATTTGTCAGTTAAACTAAGCTTAAACTTGTTATGCAGTTTTTCAGTCAACTTTGAACGAAGTTTAAACGGAGTTTAAGCGGCCAATCTGCCAGAGTTAAACTCTAGTTAGCCTGTCAGCTGTTTGCATAGTTGATTGTTTTAATTGTGAAGTATTTGGTGAGAAGTTCTTGCTTCTGGACATTTGAAATTTATTTATATTTATATATTTTATTTAACTTGTACACGGGTTATCTTTATCTTTGTTCACACCGATTTTTCATTTAGCAATTGCGTTAAATATGTAAACGAATGTTATCTGTTGCCGATCTAGATAAAAAAAAAACCAATGTTGCCGTATAAAAGCAGATCAAACTAGTAAAGAAGTCTAAGTTCGGGTGCAATATTAAATACCTAGTAGTGAATAAAAAAGGCAGTAGGGTGTTAACTACTTGTCCGTATATTTTGCGTGTTTGCTATCCGATTTGCGTAATTTTTGGCAGGAGTATACTACATACTATTAGGAAGCACCTCCATCACTTTCATTGAAATACCTTTTTGAAATTTCAAACAATCGCTTTTGAAAATAGCTGACCTTTTTTGCTGAAAAGTGGGCGGCGCCACGCCTACTTCACCAAAATCCACAACATTTTTTTACAGTTAAGTTTTGCTTAAAAAGCTTATTATGTGTGTAAAATCTTTTTTATATAACTTATACAATTATGGAAATATCGCGATTTAAATTTTACAAAGAATTTTTTCAGTACTGTGTTTAAAAGGTGGGCGTGTCCGTTAACTAATTTTGTTAATTTTCACAGCAAAGAGTAAGCTTTATATGTTGAAAAATTTCTCCAAATATCGTTTCAATAAATTAATTTTTATAGGAGTTATGGCATGGAAAGTTTTGTGGAATAATCCACCATAAAGGGGCGGGGCCACGCCCATTTTCCAAAAAGTTTGTGCATTCGACTTTCTTTGCCCACGAACACTTTAGAGGTAAAATAGAAATGATATACAGCTAGTTTAAGAAAAGTTATTGCATATTCAATATATCTATGATCCTTTTCAAAATCTTTCGTATAAAATTGGGCGTGGACTTTACCCGATTTCGCCAATTTTTTTTTGGAATATAGGCGGTATTAATATAAATATGTGTGCCGAATTTCATTTTGCTATCTTGAGCGGTTTTTGATTTATGATTAATAATATTTCCAAATTTGACTTAATCAAAAGTGGGTGCTACCACGCCCCTTTTTAAAAATTTCTTCAAAAATGTATTTGTTGCCTTAACGCTAAAGTGCACACCAAATTTTATCCTTATAGGTGTATTATGTACTGATTAATCACTCTTTTTGTATTTTCGAAAATATTATATATATAGAAAGTGGGCGGGGCTTTTAACCGATTTTGCCTATTTTCAATAGCGCTCGGAGATAAGTGAAAAGGAACCTACATACCAAATTTCATTGAGATATCTCAAGATTTACTCAAGTTATCGTGTTTACAGACGGACGGACGGACGGACATGGCTCAATCAATTTCTCTTTTCCTCCTGAGCATTTTGATACATATAAGTCAATATCTATCTCGATTCGTTCATTGAAATACCTTATTGAAATTTTAAGCAATCGCTTTTGAAAATCGCAGAGCTTTTATGCTAAAAAGTGGGCGGCGCCACGCCTACTTCACCAAAATCCACAAAATTTTTATACAGTTTAGTTTTGCTTAAAAAGCTTATTATGTGTGTAAAATCTTATTTATATAACTTATACAATTATGGAAATATCACGATTTTAATTTTACGAAGAAATTTTTTAGAACTGTGTTCAAAAAGTGGGCGTGTCCGTTCACCGATTTTGTTTATTTTTGCAGCAAAGAGTTAGCTTTATATGTTGAACACTTTCTCCAAATATCGTTTCAATAAGTCAATTTTAACCGGAGTTATGGCATGTAAAGTTTTGTGGAATAATCCCCCATAAAGGGGCGGGGCCACGCCCATTTTCCAAAAATTTTGTGCTTTCGACTTTATTTGCCCACGAACACTTCAGAGATGAAATAGAAATTATATACAGCTAGTTTAAGCAAAGTTATAGCATATTCAATATATCTATGATCCTTTTCAAAATCTTTCGTATAAAATTGGGCGTGGACCTAACCCGATTTCGCTAATTTTTTTCGAAATATTGCCTGTATTAATATATATATGTGTGCTGAATTTTATTTTGCTATCTTGAGCGGTTTTTGATTTATGATTAATAATATTTCCAAACTTGACTATATCAAAAGTGGGCGGTACCACGCCCCTTTTTAAAAATTTCTTCAAAAATGTATTTGTTGCCTTAACGCTAAAGTGCACACCAAATATTATCCTTATAGGTGTATTATGTACTGAATAATCACTCTTTTTGTATTTTCGAAAATAGTATATATATAGAAAGAGGGCGTGGCTTTTAACCGATTTTGCCTATTTTAAATAGCGCTCGGAGATAAGTGAAAAGGAACCCACATACCAAATTTCATTGAGATATCTCAAGATTTACTCAAGTTATCGTGTTCACAGACGGACGGACGGACGGACCGACGGACGGACATGGCTCAATCAATTTCTCTTTTCCTCCTGAACATTTTGATTTATATAAGTCAATATCTATTTCGTTTATGCCGTTACATACTACCGTTAGGCGAATGAAGTTAATATACCTTGTGTGCGAAGCACTACTAGGTATAAAAAGCGGCCTTAAACTCTCCCTGAAAAACCGCTTTGCAGTTTAACTGGAGTTTAAATTTATGCCGAGATTAGGCAAACTTAGTTTAAACTGAGCTTAACCAATTACTGAAAAACCGGGCCTAAGTGTCATAAATGTTTATGTGTTGATTTGTGATATTTTATCATGTATTTACATATGTGTATACAAAAATGTGATGTAATATTAATCTTCATTCTTGTCTTTTACTACCTGTTTTTTTAATGTTTTATGTTGTTTTTTAAATAAACAGATGTCCCCCTGAAGAAGCTAGAGAGACTAGCGAAACGTCGGGTAAAAAATGGAATAAAGTTTTTATTTTGCATTTAAAATACATTGGTCAAAAAAAGCCTAACCAAAAATTTAACTCTAAAAATAAATTGACCGGATAAATCATTATTAAATTTGTTTTCATTAAGTTAAAAAATAGAAACCTTTCTTATATTCTTCCATTATAAATTTGTTAATTTTTTTTTCCTTTTTAACTATTATCGAACAGCTGTTTTCTTACAATATTTTACTGAACTGTTTACAAGTTTGTTGTTGCTTCAAAAGCATCATGTTTTACAGCTCATATATAGAACAGAGTTGCCATACCCAAATAATTTTTGTATATTTTAGACCACTGAAATGTCTCAATTAACACTGCGTACTTATTTTTTTAAATAAGACAAAAAAGTTTTTTGAATTTCAGACCATTGTGGAGTGTAGCAAATTGAGGGGCCTAGTATCAAAGGCGGCAATCTTCACAATTTTCAATTTCGAGTAAAGCGCAAAAGAATGGTACGCATTTATTATGGCTAATATTATAACAAAAATTAGTTATAGTGTAAAAAGTGGTAGACTACATAAGGTTATGTAGCAACACTACCTTGTAAAAGAAGATGAAACAATTATTATTGTGAAGAGAAGGAAGTTCATATTATATTCGTCATTCGTCATATCATATTATATTCGTAAAAAAGTGAGAATGACATAATTAAAAACATTTTACAGAGTATTACACTGTAGTATTTACTATATGAGGAAGTTCATCGATAAATTCGCAACATGCTTCTTCGGGAAATCCAGAGTCTCTTTCTTCCTCAGAAGTTTGGAACGGCTGCGCCGCAGCAAGGAAGACTGAAGAAAAGTAAACAAACACGAAAAACAAGAGGCGGGTTGGAAACACGGCCTTTCAACCACCTAGTTTAACAAACATATACCAGAGGGGCAGATTGGAGATTCAGACTCTCCACTGCATTGACCTGCAAACACAATTTTAAGCGTACGCAAGTATCTCAAACGGAGGTGGAAACACGGCCTTTCAACCACCTAGTTTAACAAACATATACCAGAGGTGCAGATTGCAGATTGGAGATGCAGCCTCTCCACTGTATTGACCTGCAAACAAAATTTTAGAGTACGTAAGTATCTCAGAGGCGGGTGGAAACACGGCCTTTCAACCGCCTGGTCCACGTGATACAAACCAGAAGGAGCAGATTGGGGACGCGGCCCCCCCACTGCATTGCCTTGTAACTGAATATGCTTTGAGTATAATTGATTACTTATAAACGTACTGAATTATTATACGTGCGGGCCGGAAACACGGCCACTCCAACCGGCTAGATGCAGAAGAGCTAGTGAGACAGAATAAGCGAGTAGATGTAGTGTAAGTACATGCCTATATAGCTATATCTATATGTACATATCTTTGGTAGTAGGACAAGAACGACTTTCTTTGATCAATATGATCAATACTCCAGACTAGATGAATGAAAAATCTAACAAAAGATCTAAGAACTGAAATAGTACAGTAACGCTGATCAAAAAGCATTGACTGTTGTGCTGAACGGACGTGTTTTTTCGTAGCTCCGTGTTTATTTTTATTTATTCTTTGAGTTGTGATATCGCTCTTACGATCGCGTTGCGGTTTGTGCAGTAAATCTATTGGGAAAGACAATGCTGTAAATTGCTCGCTCTGTAAGGCCGTATTCCATCAATCGTGTTTGGGAATTGATATTAACATTTTTCATAATGCAAATATTGTGTACAATTGCGATAATTGTGTTGGCATTAATTTGCACGCTGTCGTTGCTGATCTAGTGGCTGAGGTTAAAGACCTTAAAGAACAGCTTTCCAAATCGGGTTGTTTACTCTCTGCCTTCAACTCTGCTGCATATGCAAATACAACTAGAGCATCACCCACTAACAATGCGGGTTTGTTTTCAATTTCCGCTGTGCCTGCAAATTCGTGTGACTCTGCTGATATGCCAACGCAACCAGTGAGTGTGACTAAAGTCGCTAAACCTACAAACAATGCGACATCGGATGGTAATGCTGAAAAGATTATCTTGTCGTCGTCTTCGAACTTTGCAATGCAGTCGGCTGATGCCAATGTTAATGAGTGGATGAAGGTGGGAAACAAGAATAAAAACAAAAACAATTGCAAGCAGAAGAAGACGAACCAACGTCAACGTGAAAAACCTCTGGTTGGCATTAGTGACAGTATTGAACTGCTTGTGGCTTCGCGTTTGATATATTTCCACTTGGGATCATTTAAACCTTCGGTTCAGCCGGAAAATATCGTTGACTATGTTGTTAAACATACGTCAATAGAAAAGCAAGACCTTAGTTGTATCAGGTTGACAAAAAAAGAGCAGCAACTAGAGTCATACACTGACTGTAAGGCTTTCGATGCTTCCCCCTCTGAAAAAAAAAAAAAAAATAGTAAGGAAGTCTAAGTTCGGGTGTAACCGAACATTAAATACCTAGTAGTGAATAAAAAAGGCAGTAGGGTGTTAACTACTTGTCCGTATATTTTGCGTGTTTGCTATCCGATTTGCGTAATTTTTGGCAGGAGTATACTACATACTATTAGGAAGCACCTCACTAACTTTCATTGAAATACCTTTTTGAAATTTCAAACAATCGCTTTTGAAAATAGCTGACCTTTTTTGCTGAAAAGTGGGCGGCGCCACGCCTACTTCACCAAAATCCACAACATTTTTTTACAGTTAAGTTTTGCTTAAAAAGCTTATTATGTGTGTAAAATCTTTTTTATATAACTTATACAATTATGGAAATATCGCGATTTTAATTTTACATAGAATTTTTTCAGTACTGTGTTTAAAAGGTGGGCGTGTCCGTTAACTAATTTTGTTAATTTTCACAGCAAAGAGTAAGCTTTATATGTTGAAAAATTTCTCCAAATATCGTTTCAATAAATTAATTTTTACAGGAGTTATGGCATGGAAAGTTTTGTGGAATAATCCACCATAAAGGGGCGGGGCCACGCCCATTTTCCAAAAAGTTTGTGTATTCGACGTTCTTTGCCCACGAACACTTCAGAGATGAAATAGAAATTATATACAGCTAGTTTAAGCAAAGTTATAGCATATTCAATATATCTATGATCCTTTTCAAAATCTTTCGTATAAAATTGGGCGTGGACTTTACCCGATTTCGATTGATTTATGATTAATAATATTTCCAAATTTGACTTAATCAAAAGTGGGTGCTACCACGAACCTTTTTAAAAATTTCTTCAGAAATGTATTTGTTGCCTTAACGCTAAAGTGCACACCAAACATTATCCTTTTAGGTGTATTATATACTGAATAAACACTCTTTTTGCATTTTCGAAAATATTATATGTATAGAAAGTGGGCGTGGCTTTTAACCGATTTGGCATATTTTAAATAGCGCTCCGAGATAAGTGAAAAGGAACCTGCATACCAAATTTTATTGAGATATCTCAAGATTTACTCAAGTTATCGTGTTCACAGACGGACGGACGGACAATCGGACCGACGGACATGGCTCAATCAATTTCTCTTTTCCTCCTGAGCATTTTGATACATATAAGTCAATATCTATCTCGATTCGTTTATGCCATTACATACTACCGTTAGCCGAATGAAGTTAATATACCTTGTGTGCGAAGCACTACTAGGTATAAAAAGGCAATGGGGTGTTAACTACTTCCCCGTAAATCTTGCTTGTTTGTTATTCGATTTGCGTAATTTTTGGCAGGAGTATACTACATACTATTGGGAAGCATCTCACTAACTTTCATTGAAATACCTTATTGAAATTTTAAGCAATCGCTTTTGAAAGTAGCAGAGCTTTTATGCTAAAAAGTGGGCGGCACCACGCCTAATTCACCAAAATCCACAAAATTTTTATACAGTTTAGTTTTGCTTAAAAAGCTTATTATGTGTGTAAAATCTTATTTATATAACTTATACAATTATGGAAATATCGCGATTTTAATTTTACGAAGAAATTTTTTAGAACTGTGTTCAAAAAGTGGGCGTGTCCGTTCACCGATTTTGTTTATTTTTACAGCAAAGAGTTAGCTTTATATGTTGAACACTTTCTCCAAATATCGTTTCAATAAGTCAATTTTTACCGGAGTTATGGCATGTAAAGTTTTGTGGAATAATCCCCCATAAAGGGGCGGGGCCACGCCCATTTTCCAAAAATTTTGTGATTTCGACTTTCTTTGCCCACGAACACTTCAGAGATGAAATAGAAATTATATACAGCTAATTTAAGCAAATTTATAGCATATTCAATATATCTATGATCCTTTTCAAAATCTTTCGTATAAAATTGGTCGTGGACCTAACCCGATTTCGCTAATTTTTTTTCGAAATATTGCCTGTATTAATATATATATGTGTGCTGAATTTTATTTTGCTATCTTGAGCGGTTTTTGATTTATGATTAACAATATTTCCAAACTTGACTATATCAAAAGTGGGCGGTAACACGCCCCTTTTTAAAAATTTCTTCAAAAATGTATTTGTTGCCTTAACGCTAAAGTGCACACCAAATATTATCCTTATAGGTGTATTATGTACTGAATAATCACTCTTTTTGTATTTTCGAAAATATTATATGTATAGAAAGAGGGCGTGGCTTTTAACCGATTTTGCCTATTTTAAATAGCGCTCGGAGATAAGTGAAAAGGAACCCACATACCAAATTTCATTGAAATATCTCAAGATTTACTCAAGTTATCGTGTTCACAGACGGACGGACGGACATGGCTCAATCAATTTCTCTTTTCCTCCTGAACATTTTGATATATATAAGTTAATATGTATCTCGATTCGTTTCTGCCGTTACATACTACCGTTAGGCGAATGAAGTTAATATACCTTGTGTGCGAAGCACTAGTAGGTATAAAAAAGGCAGTAGGGTGTTAACTACTTGTCCGTATATTTTGCGTGTTTGCTATCCGATTTGGCAGGAGTATACTACATACTATTGAGAAGCACTTCACTAACTTTCATGAAAATACCTTCTTGAAATTTCAAGCAATCGCTTTTGAAAATAGCTGACCTTTTTTGCGAGCGGCGCCACGCCTACTTCACCAAAATCCACAAAATTTTTTTACAGTTAAGTTTTGTTTAAAAGCTTATTATGTGTGTAAAATCTTTTTATATAACTTATACAATTAGAAATAGAAATGATATACATCTAGTTTAAGAAAAGTTATTGCATATTCAATATATCTATGATCCTTTTCAAAATCTTTTGTATAAAATTGGGCGTGGCCTTAACCCGATTTCGCCAATTTTTTGTTGGAATATAGCCGGTATTAATATAAATATGTGTGCCGAGTTTCATTTTGGCGGTACCACGCCCCTTTTTAAAAATTTCTTCAGAAATGTATTTGTTGCCTTAACGCTAAAGTGCACACCAAACATTATCCTTTTAGGTGTATTATATACTGAATAGTCACTATTTTTGTATTTTCGAAAATATTATATGTATAGAAAGTGGGCGTGGCTTTTAACCGATTTGGCCTATTTTAAATAGCGCTCCGAGATAAGTGAAAAGGAACCCACATACCAAATTTCATTGAAATATCTCAAGATTTACTCAAGTTATCGTGTTCACAGACGGACGGACGGACATGGCTCAATCAATTTCTCTTTTCCTCCTGAGCATTTTGATACATATAAGTCAATATCTATCTTGATTCGTTCATTGAAATACCTTATTGAAATTTTAAGCAATCGCTTTTGAAAATAGCAGAGCTTTTATGCTAAAAAGTGGGCGGCGCCACGCCTACTTCACCAAAATCCACAAAATTTTTATACAGTTTAGTTTTGCTTAAAAAGCTTATTATGTGTGTAAAATCTTATTTATATAACTTATACAATTATGGAAATATCACGATTTTAATTTTACGAAGAAATTTTTTAGAACTGTGTTCAAAAAGTGGGCGTGTCCGTTCACCGATTTTGTTTATTTTTGCAGCAAAGAGTTAGCTTTATATGTTGAACACTTTCTCCAAATATCGTTTCAATAAGTCAATTTTAACCGGAGTTATGGCATGTAAAGTTTTGTGGAATAATCCCCCATAAAGGGGCGGGGCCACGCCCATTTTCCAAAAATTTTGTGCTTTCGACTTTATTTGCCCACGAACACTTCAGAGATGAAATAGAAATTATATACAGCTAGTTTAAGCAAAGTTATAGCATATTCAATATATCTATGATCCTTTTCAAAATCTTTCGTATAAAATTGGGCGTGGACCTAACCCGATTTCGCTAATTTTTTTCGAAATATTGCCTATATTAATATATATACATATGTGTGCTGAATTTTATTTTGCTATCTTGAGCGGTTTTTGATTTATGATTAATAATATTTCCAAACTTGACTATATCAAAAGTGGGCGGTACCACGCCCCTTTTTAAAAATTTCTTCAAAAATGTATTTGTTGCCTTAACGCTAAAGTGCACACCAAATATTATCCTTATAGGTGTATTATGTACTGAATAATCACTCTTTTTGTATTTTCGAAAATAGTATATATATAGAAAGAGGGCGTGGCTTTTAACCGATTTTGCCTATTTTAAATAGCGCTCGGAGATAAGTGAAAAGGAACCCACATACCAAATTTCATTGAGATATCTCAAGATTTACTCAAGTTATCGTGTTCACAGACGGACGGACGGACGGACCGACGGACGGACATGGCTCAATCAATTTCTCTTTTCCTCCTGAACATTTTGATTTATATAAGTCAATATCTATTTCGTTTATGCCGTTACATACTACCGTTAGGCGAATGAAGTTAATATACCTTGTGTGCGAAGCACTACTAGGTATAAAAAGCGGCCTTAAACTCTCCCTGAAAAACCGCTTTGCAGTTTAACTGGAGTTTAAATTTATGCCGAGATTAGGCAAACTTAGTTTAAACTGAGCTTAACCAATTACTGAAAAACCGGGCCTAAGTGTCATAAATGTTTATGTGTTGATTTGTGATATTTTATCATGTATTTACATATGTGTATACAAAAATGTGATGTAATATTAATCTTCATTCTTGTCTTTTACTACCTGTTTTTTTAATGTTTTATGTTGTTTTTTAAATAAACAGATGTCCCCCTGAAGAAGCTAGAGAGACTAGCGAAACGTCGGGTAAAAAATGGAATAAAGTTTTTATTTTGCATTTAAAATACATTGGTCAAAAAAAGCCTAACCAAAAATTTAACTCTAAAAATAAATTGACCGGATAAATCATTATTAAATTTGTTTTCATTAAGTTAAAAAATAGAAACCTTTCTTATATTCTTCCATTATAAATTTGTTAATTTTTTTTTCCTTTTTAACTATTATCGAACAGCTGTTTTCTTACAATATTTTACTGAACTGTTTACAAGTTTGTTGTTGCTTCAAAAGCATCATGTTTTACAGCTCATATATAGAACAGAGTTGCCATACCCAAATAATTTTTGTATATTTTAGACCACTGAAATGTCTCAATTAACACTGCGTACTTATTTTTTTAAATAAGACAAAAAAGTTTTTTGAATTTCAGACCATTGTGGAGTGTAGCAAATTGAGGGGCCTAGTATCAAAGGCGGCAATCTTCACAATTTTCAATTTCGAGTAAAGCGCAAAAGAATGGTACGCATTTATTATGGCTAATATTATAACAAAAATTAGTTATAGTGTAAAAAGTGGTAGACTACATAAGGTTATGTAGCAACACTACCTTGTAAAAGAAGATGAAACAATTATTATTGTGAAGAGAAGGAAGTTCATATTATATTCGTCATTCGTCATATCATATTATATTCGTAAAAAAGTGAGAATGACATAATTAAAAACATTTTACAGAGTATTACACTGTAGTATTTACTATATGAGGAAGTTCATCGATAAATTCGCAACATGCTTCTTCGGGAAATCCAGAGTCTCTTTCTTCCTCAGAAGTTTGGAACGGCTGCGCCGCAGCAAGGAAGACTGAAGAAAAGTAAACAAACACGAAAAACAAGAGGCGGGTTGGAAACACGGCCTTTCAACCACCTAGTTTAACAAACATATACCAGAGGGGCAGATTGGAGATTCAGACTCTCCACTGCATTGACCTGCAAACACAATTTTAAGCGTACGCAAGTATCTCAAACGGAGGTGGAAACACGGCCTTTCAACCACCTAGTTTAACAAACATATACCAGAGGTGCAGATTGCAGATTGGAGATGCAGCCTCTCCACTGTATTGACCTGCAAACAAAATTTTAGAGTACGTAAGTATCTCAGAGGCGGGTGGAAACACGGCCTTTCAACAGCCTGGTCCACGTGATACAAACCAGAAGGAGCAGATTGGGGACGCGGCCCCCCCACTGCATTGCCTTGTAACTGAATATGCTTTGAGTATAATTGATTACTTATAAACGTACTGAATTATTATACGTGCGGGCCGGAAACACGGCCACTCCAACCGGCTAGATGCAGAAGAGCTAGTGAGACAGAATAAGCGAGTAGATGTAGTGTAAGTACATGCCTATATAGCTATATCTATATGTACATATCTTTGGTAGTAGGACAAGAACGACTTTCTTTGATCAATATGATCAATACTCCAGACTAGATGAATGAAAAATCTAACAAAAGATCTAAGAACTGAAATAGTACAGTAACGCTGATCAAAAAGCATTGACTGTTGTGCTGAACGGACGTGTTTTTTCGTAGCTCCGTGTTTATTTTTATTTATTCTTTGAGTTGTGATATCGCTCTTACGATCGCGTTGCGGTTTGTGCAGTAAATCTATTGGGAAAGACAATGCTGTAAATTGCTCGCTCTGTAAGGCCGTATTCCATCAATCGTGTTTGGGAATTGATATTAACATTTTTCATAATGCAAATATTGTGTACAATTGCGATAATTGTGTTGGCATTAATTTGCACGCTGTCGTTGCTGATCTAGTGGCTGAGGTTAAAGACCTTAAAGAACAGCTTTCCAAATCGGGTTGTTTACTCTCTGCCTTCAACTCTGCTGCATATGCAAATACAACTAGAGCATCACCCACTAACAATGCGGGTTTGTTTTCAATTTCCGCTGTGCCTGCAAATTCGTGTGACTCTGCTGATATGCCAACGCAACCAGTGAGTGTGACTAAAGTCGCTAAACCTACAAACAATGCGACATCGGATGGTAATGCTGAAAAGATTATCTTGTCGTCGTCTTCGAACTTTGCAATGCAGTCGGCTGATGCCAATGCTAATGAGTGGATGAAGGTGGGAAACAAGAATAAAAACAAAAACAATTGCAAGCAGAAGAAGACGAACCAACGTCAACGTGAAAAACCTCTGGTTTTCATTAGTGACAGTATTGAACTGCTTGTGGCTTCGCGTTTGATATATTTCCACTTGGGATCATTTAAACCTTCGGTTCAGCCGGAAAATATCGTTGACTATGTTGTTAAACATACGTCAATAGAAAAGCAAGACCTTAGTTGTATCAGGTTGACAAAAAAAGAGCAGCAACTAGAGTCATACACTGACTGTAAGGCTTTCGATGCTTCCCCCTCTGAAAAAAAAAAAAAAAAATAGTAAGGAAGTCTAAGTTCGGGTGTAACCGAACATTAAATACCTAGTAGTGAATAAAAAAGGCAGTAGGGTGTTAACTACTTGTCCGTATATTTTGCGTGTTTGCTATCCGATTTGCGTAATTTTTGGCAGGAGTATACTACATACTATTAGGAAGCACCTCACTAACTTTCATTGAAATACCTTTTTGAAATTTCAAACAATCGCTTTTGAAAATAGCTGACCTTTTTTGCTGAAAAGTGGGCAGCGCCACGCCTACTTCACCAAAATCCACAACATTTTTTTACAGTTAAGTTTTGCTTAAAAAGCTTATTATGTGTGTAAAATCTTTTTTATATAACTTATACAATTATGGAAATATCGCGATTTTAATTTTACATAGAATTTTTTCAGTACTGTGTTTAAAAGGTGGGCGTGTCCGTTAACTAATTTTGTTAATTTTCACAGCAAAGAGTAAGCTTTATATGTTGAAAAATTTCTCCAAATATCGTTTCAATAAATTAATTTTTACAGGAGTTATGGCATGGAAAGTTTTGTGGAATAATCCACCATAAAGGGGCGGGGCCACGCCCATTTTCCAAAAAGTTTGTGTATTCGACGTTCTTTGCCCACGAACACTTCAGAGATGAAATAGAAATTATATACAGCTAGTTTAAGCAAAGTTATAGCATATTCAATATATCTATGATCCTTTTCAAAATCTTTCGTATAAAATTGGGCGTGGACTTTACCCGATTTCGATTGATTTATGATTAATAATATTTCCAAATTTGACTTAATCAAAAGTGGGTGCTACCACGAACCTTTTTAAAAATTTCTTCAGAAATGTATTTGTTGCCTTAACGCTAAAGTGCACACCAAACATTATCCTTTTAGGTGTATTATATACTGAATAAACACTCTTTTTGCATTTTCGAAAATATTATATGTATAGAAAGTGGGCGTGGCTTTTAACCGATTTGGCATATTTTAAATAGCGCTCCGAGATAAGTGAAAAGGAACCTGCATACCAAATTTTATTGAGATATCTCAAGATTTACTCAAGTTATCGTGTTCACAGACGGACGGACGGACAATCGGACCGACGGACATGGCTCAATCAATTTCTCTTTTCCTCCTGAGCATTTTGATACATATAAGTCAATATCTATCTCGATTCGTTTATGCCATTACATACTACCGTTAGCCGAATGAAGTTAATATACCTTGTGTGCGAAGCACTACTAGGTATAAAAAGGCAATGGGGTGTTAACTACTTCCCCGTAAATCTTGCTTGTTTGTTATTCGATTTGCGTAATTTTTGGCAGGAGTATACTACATACTATTGGGAAGCATCTCACTAACTTTCATTGAAATACCTTATTGAAATTTTAAGCAATCGCTTTTGAAAGTAGCAGAGCTTTTATGCTAAAAAGTGGGCGGCACCACGCCTAATTCACCAAAATCCACAAAATTTTTATACAGTTTAGTTTTGCTTAAAAAGCTTATTATGTGTGTAAAATCTTATTTATATAACTTATACAATTATGGAAATATCGCGATTTTAATTTTACGAAGAAATTTTTTAGAACTGTGTTCAAAAAGTGGGCGTGTCCGTTCACCGATTTTGTTTATTTTTACAGCAAAGAGTTAGCTTTATATGTTGAACACTTTCTCCAAATATCGTTTCAATAAGTCAATTTTTACCGGAGTTATGGCATGTAAAGTTTTGTGGAATAATCCCCCATAAAGGGGCGGGGCCACGCCCATTTTCCAAAAATTTTGTGATTTCGACTTTCTTTGCCCACGAACACTTCAGAGATGAAATAGAAATTATATACAGCTAATTTAAGCAAATTTATAGCATATTCAATATATCTATGATCCTTTTCAAAATCTTTCGTATAAAATTGGTCGTGGACCTAACCCGATTTCGCTAATTTTTTTTCGAAATATTGCCTGTATTAATATATATATGTGTGCTGAATTTTATTTTGCTATCTTGAGCGGTTTTTGATTTATGATTAACAATATTTCCAAACTTGACTATATCAAAAGTGGGCGGTAACACGCCCCTTTTTAAAAATTTCTTCAAAAATGTATTTGTTGCCTTAACGCTAAAGTGCACACCAAATATTATCCTTATAGGTGTATTATGTACTGAATAATCACTCTTTTTGTATTTTCGAAAATATTATATGTATAGAAAGAGGGCGTGGCTTTTAACCGATTTTGCCTATTTTAAATAGCGCTCGGAGATAAGTGAAAAGGAACCCACATACCAAATTTCATTGAAATATCTCAAGATTTACTCAAGTTATCGTGTTCACAGACGGACGGACGGACATGGCTCAATCAATTTCTCTTTTCCTCCTGAACATTTTGATATATATAAGTTAATATGTATCTCGATTCGTTTATGCCGTTACATACTACCGTTAGGCGAATGAAGTTAATATACCTTGTGTGCGAAGCACTAGTAGGTATAAAAAAGGCAGTAGGGTGTTAACTACTTGTCCGTATATTTTGCGTGTTTGCTATCCGATTTGGCAGGAGTATACTACATACTATTGAGAAGCACTTCACTAACTTTCATGAAAATACCTTCTTGAAATTTCAAGCAATCGCTTTTGAAAATAGCTGACCTTTTTTGCGAGCGGCGCCACGCCTACTTCACCAAAATCCACAAAATTTTTTTACAGTTAAGTTTTGTTTAAAAGCTTATTATGTGTGTAAAATCTTTTTATATAACTTATACAATTAGAAATAGAAATGATATACATCTAGTTTAAGAAAAGTTTTTGCATATTCAATATATCTATGATCCTTTTCAAAATCTTTTGTATAAAATTGGGCGTGGCCTTAACCCGATTTCGCCAATTTTTTGTTGGAATATAGCCGGTATTAATACATATAAATATGTGTGCCGAGTTTCATTTTGGCGGTACCACGCCCCTTTTTAAAAATTTCTTCAGAAATGTATTTGTTGCCTTAACGCTAAAGTGCACACCAAACATTATCCTTTTAGGTGTATTATATACTGAATAGTCACTATTTTTGTATTTTCGAAAATATTATATGTATAGAAAGTGGGCGTGGCTTTTAACCGATTTGGCCTATTTTAAATAGCGCTCCGAGATAAGTGAAAAGGAACCCACATACCAAATTTCATTGAAATATCTCAAGATTTACTCAAGTTATCGTGTTCACAGACGGACGGACGGACATGGCTCAATCAATTTCTCTTTTCCTCCTGAGCATTTTGATACATATAAGTCAATATCTATCTCGATTCGTTCATTGAAATACCTTATTGAAATTTTAAGCAATCGCTTTTGAAAATAGCAGAGCTTTTATGCTAAAAAGTGGGCGGCGCCCACTGCCTACTTCACCAAAATCCACAAAATTTTTATACAGTTTAGTTTTGCTTAAAAAGCTTATTATTTGTGTAAAATCTAATTTATATAACTTATACAATTATGGAAATATCGCGATTTTAATTTTACGAAGAAATTTTTTAGAACTGTGTTCAAAAAGTGGGCGTGTCCGTTCACCGATTTTGTTTATTTTTACAGCAAAGAGTTAGCTTTATATGTTGAACACTTTCTCCAAATATCGTTTCAATAAGTCAATTTTTACCGGAGTTATGGCATGTAAAGTTTTGTGGAATAATCCCCCATAAAGGGGCGGGGCCACGCCCATTTTCCAAAAATTTTGTGATTTCGACTTTCTTTGCCCACGAACACTTCAGAGATGAAATAGAAATTATATACAGCTAATTTAAGCAAATTTATAGCATATTCAATATATCTATGATCCTTTTCAAAATCTTTCGTATAAAATTGGTCGTGGACCTAACCCGATTTCGCCAATTTTTTTTCGAAATATTGCCTGTATTAATATATATATGTGTGCTGAATTTTATTTTGCTATCTTGAGCGGTTTTTGATTTATGATTAATAATATTTCCAAACTTGACTATATGAAAAGTGGGCGGTACCACGCCCCTTTTTAAAAATTTCTTCAAAAATGTATTTGTTGCCTTAACGCTAAAGTGCACACCAAATATTATCCTTATAGGTGTATCATGTACTGAATAATCACTCTTTTTGTATTTTCGAAAATATTATATATATAGAAAGAGGGCGTGGCTTTTAACCGATTTTGCCTATTTTAAATAGCGCTCGGAGATAAGTGAAAAGGAACCCACATACAAAGTTTCATTGATATATCTCAAGATTTACTCAAGTTATCGTGTTCACAGACGGACGGACGGACGGACATGGCTCAATCAATTTCTCTTTTCCTCCTGAACATTTTGATATATATAAGTCAATATCTATTTCGATTCGTTTATGCCGTCACATACTACCGTTAGGCGAATGAAGTTAATATACCTTGTGTGCGAAGCACTAGTAGGTATAAAAAAGGCAGTAGGGTGTTAACTACTTGTCCGTATATTTTGCGTGTTTGCTATCCGATTTGGCAGGAGTATACTACATACTATTGGGAAGCACTTCACTAACTTTCATGAAAATACCTTTCTGAAATTTCAAACAATCGCTTTTGAAAAAGCTGACCTTTTTTGATGAAAAGTGGGCGGCGCCATGCCTACTTCACCAAAATCCACAAAATTTTTTTACTGTTAAGTTTTGCTTAAAAGCTTATTATGTGTGTAAAATCTGTTTTATATAACTTATACAATTATGGAAATATCGCGATTTTAATTTTACAAAGAAATTTTTCAGTACTGTGTTTAAAAAGTGGGCGTGTCCGTTAACTAATTTTGTTAATTTTCACAGCAAAGAGTAAGCTTTACATGTTGAAAAATTTCTCCAAATATCGTTTCAATAAGTCAATTTTTACCGGAGTTATGGCATGGAAAGTTTTGTGGAATAATCCACCATAAAGGGGCGGGGCCACTCCCATTTTCCAAAAAGTTTGTGCATTAGACTTTCTTTGCCCACGAACACTTTAGAGGTAAAAAAGAAATGATATACAGCTAGTTTAAGAAAAGTTATTGCATATTCAATATATCTATGATCCTTTTCAAAATCTTTTGTATAAAATTGGGCGTGGACTTTACCCTATTTCGCCAATTTTTTTTCGGAATATAGCCGGTATTAATATAAATATGTGTGCCGAATTGCATTTTGCTATCTAGAGCGGTTTTTGATTTATGATAAAAAATATTTCCAAATTTGACTTAATCAAAAGTGGGCGGTACCACGCCACTTTTTAAAAATTTCTTCAGAAATGTATTTGTTGCCTTAACACTAAAGTGCACACCAAACATTATCCTTTTAGGTGTATTATGTACTGAATAATCACTCTTTTTGTATTTTCGAAAATATTATATATATAGAAAGAGGGCGTGGCTTTTAACCGATTTTGCCTATTTTAAATAGCGCTCGGAGATAAGTGAAAAGGAACCCACATACCAAATTTCATTGAGATATCTCAAGATTTACTCAAGTTATCGTGTTCACAGACGGACGGACGGACGGACGGACATGGCCCAATCAATTTCTCTTTTCCTCCTGAACATTTTGATATGCATAAATCAATATCTATCTCGATTCGTTTATGCCGTTACATACTACCGTTAGGCGACTGAAGTTAATATACCTTGTGTGCGAAGCACTACTAGGTATAAAAACACCGCAGCTCATCACATACGCATGACCTTCAGTAATTGCAAGATTCAACGATTCACTGACCTAGCTGATTCAACTGCGTTCACTGACGTAGCTGAGTCAACTGTGTTTTTGCTTCTGCTACGCGACGAGGTTTGCTCGTCAGGTGTTGCGACAGGATCATCCACTTCAGGATGTTCTGCAGCTTCTAGAAAAACTTCGTTGTCACTAATATCTGTTTGAATATTTACATCTGTAGTAGGCTCTGCCATTTCAGCACTGGCATTAGGGTTAGCTGACGTAACCTTCTTTGATGAGGCAGTGTCAATATACGGAATTATAGTATGTAAATTACCTGCTGTGCCAATGGTACAATCATCTCTGTCACTAAAAATTACATTCCTGGAAATTTATACTTTCTTCGTGTCAGTTATATAGATCCTCCAGCCTTTTACACCATCAACGTAGCCGACAAATATACCTTTTTGAGATTTGGCATCCCATTTAAGCCTCTTTTGCTTTGGAACATGAGCGTAAGCTACAGACTCTGTGCAGAGCCAAAAATTCGCAACATGTAACCGTCCGTTGGGTGAAGTTTTTGTATACTTTCGCTGAGTGAAGTGGCCTGGCCAGGCCACCTATGAGAAAACGTGCTTTGCGTATTGGGTGGTTTGAAAATTATGTCTAAATCAATTTCAAGTGTGATGGAGATTGAAAAAAGAAATTGTTAGGCTTAAAAAAAATTTGATATGCGAGTTTCATTCTTTTTCTTATTGTTTTTACAA
Source organism: Sphenella marginata (assembly GCA_951509765.1). Classification (NCBI taxonomy): domain Eukaryota; kingdom Metazoa; phylum Arthropoda; class Insecta; order Diptera; family Tephritidae; genus Sphenella; species Sphenella marginata. Next base: position 97,805,276 of record OX608078.1, read on the forward strand.
GTTTAATGAAAAAATTCATTCATAAAAAAATTTAAATAACAGAATTATAAAAAATGTTCATGCAGTCAAGTTTCATTCTTTTTCCTTTAATAATATCTTATAAATAAAAATGAATGTGTGTCCTTTATAGGCGTCCAAAGTACTCAGCCGATTTTTATGAAATTTTCAAAGTATATTCTTGGGATCATGGGTTAAAGCATAGGCTATATCAATTTTTGGAAACGTGGGCGGTGCCACGCCCCCAGGCTATATAAAATTTCAATTCTTCATAACTCTGAACATATTTGGTCTAAATTAATGATTTTTGGATATGTGTGTCCTTTGGTCAAGAATTATATAATTTGGGAAAAGTGGGCGGTGCCACATTTTTTGTATTCAGTACTTTGTTTGTACTTCAATAATGTCCAAAGTTTATGGTTGATCTGTTTTAAACTTTTCCAATACGTTAAAATCTTCGTTGGGTAAGACATACATAGGCTACATTTGTAAATTATTTGGAAAAGTAGGTAGTTCCAAAACCACAAGCTAAGTATTTAATATTTAATTCGTTATATCCCCGAATGTATTTGCTTTAGTGACATTTTAAAGTTATTAAATCTTAATCAAAGCACTTAATTTTTTTTTTTTGTTATTGCCGTTTATACATAGGTAGATATAGGATATAATTAAATAAATACTAACTATACATCTGCTCAGCAGCGCATAATGATTTTTGTCATACCCATTGAGTTCAAAAGATCCGTTTTTTGAGTTGGACATCCAAAAAATTTATTTGTTTATACCAAAGACGTTAAAACCGGAAACATTGTATATCCTAAAGCACTGCAATAAATGGAATGTTAAAAATTAATAGAAAAATATTTGATAATGTATTTCTAGGGGGGTCACTGGTCAGGCAGAACAACGTCTTCCGGGTCTGCTAGTAGAATTATAAAAATGTTCATGTAGTTGACGTAGTTTCTGCAGCTAGACAGACGTTGCAAGTGTAGGTTTTGGGGTCTACACCTTGGCTGAAGCACATTGGATCCTTGAAAATATTGCAGATAAATCGAGTTTTTCTTTTAAAATGATCAAGTTTGATACATAGCTTGCACAATGGACGGTACTGTGAGCTTACGGGTTTTGGTGCAGTTCCTGGTGTTGGGGTCGTCGAAGTGAAGGTGGATCCTGTAAAGATGTAAAAATATAAATAATAATTATGTATTTCACTACGAACTTGCATTTTTATATGTATACATACATAAAATATATTGAATTTTTGCATTGCCCTTTTGATTGCTGTTTTGCCATATACTTTGCTGCCCGTCTTTCAATTCCAATATAAAATCCCTCCGCTGATCTGATTTCTTGCTTGGCCGCAAATGCTTGTATATTATATAAGAAGACAATCCAAGGACGTCAGGCATATTATAAAAAATTGCCAATGGCCATCGGTTTGTTTCTCGTTTGCAACTGTATCCAGAAAGCATTTTATCCATCGTATCATCATATAAATTATCACTTCGAACGTAACAGCAGGTACCGTTTTTCGACTAAAACTAGTCAAACTCGAGAAAATTAGTAGGGAGCGAGAGAATAACTACACTTGCTAACTAAAACTTTAAATTTCTGAGGGTGAGAGAGCTATATTTACTCTCTTATAAACCCTTATTACTCAAAGAACTGAGTTTGGTACATAACAATATGAAAACTGCAGTGGTGGCCTGCGCAGGCCACTTACCACCGCTTGTGAAGTTTTTCTGAAAAATATATTTTTTCAAAATCGGTTCTCTGAAAATGGCTATAAAACTCACTTTAGCTTTAGCTAACAAAACGCAAAGGTTTATTGTCGCCGTTTTTTATAACTTAACGAAAAAAAAGATATATATTTTTAAAAATCGAAGTAGCCTGTGTAGGCCACTTCACACAACAGAGGGTTAACATTCTTTCCAAACCACAACTGAAATGGCGTTTCTTCTTTTTTCCGGACTAAAGCTGACCCTATTTAGCACATGAACAGCTGTGTTTACTGCCTCTGCCCAAAATTTCACATCTAAGTTTTTGGCATGCAGCATAGTCCTCGCTAACTCGACGATGTTCCTCATATCTCTTTCAACGGAACCGTTTTGCTCTGTACTATATGGAACAGTCCTTTGATGAACAATCCCATTTTTATTGAGCAACTCATCGATGTTTTTATTAATAAATTCAGAACCATTATCTGAGCGAATAGTTTTTACTTTACGGCCTGTTTCGATTTGGACACTTTGCATATAGTTCGCTAACAAGCCAAAAACCTCACTTTTCTCTTTCATAAAAAACACGGTTCTGTAATGTGAGAAGTCATCTTTCAGCAGGAGAAAATATTTTGCTCCACCTTTTGCATGGGGCCACACACATCTGTGTGGACAAGCTCTGCTATATCTTATGTCTTAGTATGACTAGTTTTAAAGGGATTTCGATGATGTTTCCCAAACACACAAGCTTCACAAAAGAAATTTTCAGCATCAGTAAACGGAATGTTATTAAGTCGCAAGAATCGTCTACAATGCGCTACACTTTGATGAGCCATTCTACAATGCCATTCGTTAATCGACAATACTTTTCCAGTGGTAGAATACGCAAAGTTTGGTTGTGATTTTGGCAATATTACTTTGAACAAAAGCTTAAAAAGCCACTAGCACAGTACTAACGTTCTTCAAAAATTCGCACCGCCGAAAATCTGACTTCATTTGCAAACCTTTGTCAAGAGCACTGAGAACAAATTGAACTTTAGTTTCGGTACAAAAAGTACATCAGCCAAATGATTTTCCTCCCATTTATCGTTGTTGTAAGTGGAAATGTTAATAGCACCTTTCCGGTATGCACATATCATGTCTCCATTACCCAATCGTATAATCATTCGAACTGTAAATTTTTCATACGTAGTAAACCACTCTTGCTTGTTTGTCATGTGATCACTTGCGCCCGAGTCAACGAACCATTCCTGCTCTTTACTAATGCTACTAGCAACCTCAGCCTCATACAAAGCGGTGGGCACCACTACAAACAAATGTACAGCACCTCTTGTGCTTGTATGTGTGTGCTTTTGCGAGGACGATTTTCACGAGCAACTATTTTGTTTTAGTTTCCATTTTGGTTTGGTTTTAGTTTATATTTTGCTTTTTTTATTAAGTTTTTTTTTTATTTAAAAATATTAGTTCAGGTTTATATTTTTTCATATTGTTTTGATTTGTTTTTTGTAACAAGAAAATACTATTTTTTATTCCAAAGCAATAGTTAGTTTTTTTTTTGAAAATATACTCTTTCTTTGTAACAGGCAATCTTTTTAATTCTTTTATATTTTTTTATTTGCAAGTAAGTAAGTTTGCTTTCGAAAGAACATATTTTTCGGTCATTTTTGCTGGAATCATTAATAGCCCTGTGGAACGCCAAAAAATGTCGCTTTAAATTTAACTCTGTAATGAGATTTAACGACCTGGAGAAATTATGCATTGCGGCTTTTAGAACTACCTATATAAAAGAAAAATAACTTCAATTTCCCACCCAATTTCAAACATCACACAACTTTCATCAATATAAAACAAAGTTGCCCACTGTGTAACGTATAGGCAGAAACCTGTTTCTTGTACTCTTGAAATTGAATTGAGCGACTTTGAAGGGCAATCACGCTTCCAGTGACCAGACTTTTTACATACAAAACATTTTCCTGGCTTTAAGTTTTTTCTGACACGCATGGTCTGTCTAGCTACAAATGCATCTCCGGTGGGTACTGCCTGTTCAGAAGTCACGATTCTTGCTTCTTCCATGACAAGTCTGGCAGTCAAATTCTCTAACGTTTGTTGTTTCGCATCAGCTAAGTCCCGGGCACTGTAGAAGTGGGAAAACGTAGGGGGCAGAGTCATAAGCATTTTCATTATTACCATTGACGTAGAAACCGTTTCACCAGCATCTTTTAATTGAGTAACCAATGACTCCGGCTTTGAAATGTGCATAGCAATCCTTTTGAAAACTATAGAACTTTTGTTTCAACATATGGACATTGGCACTAGATTTAAACTCGTATACGCTTTCTAATTTTTTCCACATTTCCCGAGCAGTTTTACAATTTAAAATATGCATCATTGGTTGCTGACCAAGAGTCATAACAATTATTTTTTGAGCTTTACTATCACCTCGACTAAAATCTGTATCTCCCTCAACCTGGCGTTCGGCACCACCACCAGCACTGCTGGTTCCACTTCCACTGGCTCCTGCATTATTCCCCACATTGGTTTTCGACTCCTGTAAAGTCACTGGAGCCATATTCTGTGAAGTCTGTGCGTGTGCCGTACTATCAGAGACATGCTCTTGAATATACTTCAGCAGGTCTCCTGCACTTAAGATCACCTTAACTTGAAACCGCCAAATATTCCATGATCGGCATTCTGCAATTTTTCTATCTTGGCATTCTCTGTCTTCATATTGGTCGTAGATATTAAATTAATAAAAACTAGTAAGGAAGTCTAAGTTCGGGTGTAACCGAACATTAAATACCTAGTAGTGAAAAAAAAGGCAGTAGGGTGTTAACTACTTGTCCGTATATTTTGCGTGTTTGCTATCCGATTTGCGTAATTTTTGGCAGGAGTATACTACATACTATTAGGAAGCACCTCACTAACTTTCATTGAAATACCTTTTTGAAATTTCTAACAATCGCTTTTGAAAATAGCTGACCTTTTTTGCTGAAAAGTGGGCGGCGCCATGCCTACTTCACCAAAATCCACAACATTTTTTTACAGTTAAGTTTTGCTTAAAAAGCTTATTATGTGTGTGAAATCTTTTTTATATAACTTATACAATTATGGAAATATCGTGATTTTAATTTTACAAAGAATTTTTTCAGTACTGTGTTTAAAAAGTGGGCGTGTCGGTTAACTAATTTTGTTAATTTTCACAGCAAAGAGCAAGCATGGATAAGTTAGGTCAATTCCACACAATTAAAGTGTTTGACCTTGAGTCTTATTGATTGTAATAGCAAAAGCAAGGCGAATGGGAAATTGAATTCGCTTAGAATCAAAAGGCAAATCTGTTGGAATCATTGGGATACCCGGAATCAAAACAAATTTGCCTTTCAAAATTGTGGCTTCAATTAAATTATTCATTGTCAGTTTCACTGCTAATCTTGACCCATTGCAAAGTTTCGGCTGATTGATATTTCGCAACATAATGACCACTGCGCCGACTTTCAATTGCAAGCGATGTGGTGGCAAGCCAATCAAATCAAGTGAGTTTAAAAATTCAATTGGATAATTCAATACATCGTCGGGATTAGGTTTTAGTTTTAACTCAAAGTCAATATTATATTTTTGCCGATTTCTGTTGTGTGTATTTTTCACTCCATTTGTCCACTGTTCCACTTGCTATCAACCTTTTGCAAAAATATTATGCATATATGAAACGGGGGGTTATCGAAAAATCTCACTTTTTCAAGGTGAATATTTCTAAAGGGGTTTAAGGTAGGGGCCTGAAAATTAGTATAGACCTATATGATATCAAAAGCATTCTCACACATAAAAACGGGGGTTATCATAAATAGGGGCGTGGCATCTCCCATACAAACTTAAATTTTCAAGCAGAATATCTGTGAAAGGGTCTAAGGTAAGGACCTGGAAATCGCTATCTTCTATATATATAAAAAATAACCCCCCTTTTTATGTGTGAGAATGCTTTTGACATAATATAGGTCTATACCAATTTTCAGGCCCCTACCTTAAACCCCTTTAGAAATATTCACCTTGAAAAATAGAGATTGTATGGGAGGTACAACGCCCCCTTTTCGATAACCCCCAGTTTTATGGGTGATAATGGCGTTGTTATCCTATAGCTCGATACCAATTTTCATATTCCTACCTTTAACACTTTTACAGATATTCACCATGAAAAATTAAGTTTGTATGGGAGGTGCCACGTCCCCTTTTCTGATAACCCCCCTTTCTATGTGTGAAAATGCTTTTGATGTCATATAGGTCTATACCTATTTTCAGGTCCCTACCTGAAACCCCTTTAGAGATATTCACCTTGAAAAATTAAGATTGTATGGGAGGTACCACGCCCCCTTTTTCGACAACCCCCAGTTTTATGGGTGAGAATGGTGTTGTTATCCTATAGCTCTAAACCAATTTTCATGTTCCTACCTTTAACACTTTTAAAGATATTCACCATAAAAAATTAAGTTTGTATGGGAGGTGCCACGCCCCCTTTTCTGAAAACCCCCCTTTTTAGTTACGATTTGGCCTATTTTAAATTGCGCTCCGATATAAGTGAAAAGGAACCTGTATACCAAATTTCATTGAGATATCTCAAGATCTACTCAAGTTATCGTGTTCACAGACGGACGGACGGACGGACATGGCTCAATTAATTTCTCTTTTCCTCCTGAACATTTTGATATATATAAGTTAATATGTATCTCGATTCGTTTATGACGTTACATACTACCGTTAGGCGAATGAAGTTAATATACCTTGTGTGCGAAGCACTACTAGGTATAAAAAAAGGCAGTAGGGTGTTAACTACTTGTCCGTATATTTTGCGTCCGATTTAGCAGGAGTATACTACATACTATTGGGAAGCACTTCACTAACTTTCATGAAAATACCTTCTTGAAATTTCAAGCAATCGCTTTTGAAAATAGCTGACCTTTTTTGCTGAAAAGCGGGCGGCGCCACGCCTACTTCACCGAAATCCACAAAATTTTTTTACAGTTAGGTTTTGCTTAAAAACTTATTATGTGTGTAAAATCTTTTTTATATAACTTATACAATTATGGAAATATCGCGATTTTAATTTTACAAAGAAATTTTTCAGTACTGTGTTTAAAAAGTGGGCGTGTCCGTTAACTAATTTTGTTTATTTTTACAGCAAAGAGTTAGCTTTATATGTTGAACACTTTCTCCAAATATCGTTTCAATAAGTAAATTTTTACCGGAGTTATGGCATGTAAAGTTTTGTGGAATAATCCCCCATAAAGGGGCGGTGCCACGCCCATTTTCCAAAAATTTTGTGCTTTCGACTTTCTTTGCCCACGAACGCTTCAGAGATGAAATAGAAATTATATACAGCCAGTTTAAGCAAAGTTATAGCATATTCAATATATCTATGATCCTTTTCAAAATCTTTCGTATAAAATTGGGCGTGGACCTAACCCGATTTCGCTAATTTTTTTTCGAAATATTGCCTGTATTAATATATATATGGGTGCTGAATTTTATTTTGCTATCTTGAGCGGTTTTTGATTTATGATTAATAATATTTCCAAACTTGACTATATCAAAAGTGGGCGGTACCACGCCCCTTTTTAAAAATTTCTTCAAAACTGTATTTGTTGCCTTAACGCTAAAGTGCACACCAAATAATATCCTTATAGGTGTATTATGTACTGAATAATCACTCTTTTTGTATTTTCGAAAATATTATATATATAGAAAGAGGGCGTGGCTTTTAACCGATTTTGCATATTTTAAATAGCGCTCGGAGATAAGTGAAAAGGAACCCACATACCAAATTTCATTGAGATATCTCAAGATTTACTCAAGTTATCGTGTTCACAGACGGACGGACGGACGGACATGGCTCAATCAATTTCTCTTTTCCTCCTGAACATTTTGATATATATAAGTCAATATCTATCTCGATTCGTTTATGCCGTTACATACTACCGTTAGGCGAATGAAGTTAATATACCTTGTGTGCGAAGCACTACTAGGTATAAAAAAAAGGCAGTAGGGTGTTAACTACTTGTCCGTATATTTTGCGTGTTTGCTATCCGATTTGGCAGGAGTATACTACATACTATTGGGAAGCACTTCACTAACTTTCATGAAAATACCTTCTTGAAATTTCAAGCAATCGCTTTTGAAAATAGCTGACCTTTTTTGCTGAAAAGTGGGCGGCGCCACGACTACTTCACCAAAATCCACAAAAAATTTTTACAGTTATGTTTTGCTTAAAAGCTTATTATGTGTGTAAAATCTTTTTTATATAACTTATACAATTATGGAAATATCGCGATTTTAATTTTACAAAGAAATTTTTCAGTACTGTGTTTAAAAAGTGGGCGTGTCCGTTAACTAATTTTGTTAATTTTCACAGCAAAGAGTAAGCTTTATATGTTGAAAAATTTCTCCAAATATCGTTTCAATAAATTAATTTTTACAGGAGTTATGGCATGGAAAGTTTTGTGCAATAATCCACCATAAAGGGGCGGGGCCACTCCCATTTTCCAAAAAGTTTGTGCATTCGACTTTCTTTGCCCACGAACACTTTAGAGGTAAAATAGAAATGATATACAGCTAGTTTAAGAAAAGTTATTGTATATTCAATATATCTATGATCCTTTTCAAAATCTTTTGTATAAAATTGGGCGTGGACCTAACCCGATTTCGCTAATTTTTTTCGGAATATAACCGGTATTAATATAAATATGTGTGCCGAATTTCATTTTGCTATCTTGAGCGGTTTTTGATTTATGATGAATATTATTTCCAAATTTGACTTAATCAAAAGTGGGCGGTACCACGCCCCTTTTTAAAAATTTCTTCAGAAATGTATTTGTTGCCTTAACGCTAAAGTGCACACCAAACATTATCCTTTTAGGTGTATTATATACTGAATAGTCACTATTTTTGTAGTTTCGAAAATATTATATGTATAGAAAGTGGGCGTGGCTTTTAACCGATTTGGCCTATTTTAAATAGCGCTCCGAGATAAGTGAAAAGGAACCTGCATACCAAATTTCATAGAGATATCTCAAGATTTACTCAAGTTATCGTGTTCACAGACGGACGGACGGACGGACGGACATGGCTCAATCAATTTCTCTTTTCCTCCTGAACATTTTGATATATATAGGTCAATATCTATCTCGATTCGTTTATGCCGTTACATACTACCGTTAGGCGAATGAACACTTTCTCCAAATATCGTTTTAATAAGTCAATTTTTACCGGAGTTATGGCATGTAAAGTTTTGTGGAATAATCCCCCATAAAGGGGCGAGGCCACGCCCATTTTCCAAAAATTTTGTGCTTTCGACTTTCTTTGCCCACGAACACTTCAGAGGTGAAATAGAAATTATATACTGCTAGTTTAAGAAAAGTTATAGCATATTCAATATATCTATGATCCTTTTCAAAATCTTTCGTATAAAACTGGGCGTGGACCTAACACGATTTCGCGAATTTTTTTAGAAATATTGCCTGTATTAATATATATATGGGGTAACACGCCCCTTTTTAAAAATTTCTTCAAAAATGTATTTGTTACCTTAACACTAAAGTGCACACCAAATATTATCCTTATAGGTGTATTATGTACTGAATAATCACTCTTTTTGTATTTTCGAAAATATTATATATATAGAAAGAGGGCGTGACTTTTAACCAATTTTGCCTATTTTCAATAGCGCTCGGAGATAAGTGAAAAGGAACCCACATACCTTATTTCATTGAGATATCTCAAGATTTACTCAAGTTATGGTGTTCACAGACGGGCGGACGGACGGACGGACATGCCTCAATCAATTTCTCTTTTCCTCCTGAACATAATAATAATAATAATAATATCCCGCACGACCGGCGCGAGGGGCGCATCCGCATGACGCGCGGATTGTTCTTTCGTGCCGAGTCTTTGAAAGGCTTTGGTTTGTTAATCGTCGAGATCTAAAACTGCTCAGCTACAGAGAAAACCTCATCAGCTAAGTAAAAAAGATTACACAATTAATAAATCATTAGTTGACAGCGAAAAGTTAATTGTTAAGAATAAAGATAAGAAACAAAGGATATGGAAAAAAAATTGTTGCTATGTATTTAGGATAGAAATAATTGACTTTTTTATGCTGTATAGTGAGTCTGAAATATCAAACGTACCAGAATGAGAGTTATAATCTTGACACAAACAACGAAAAGGCTCATTTAATTCAAAATTAGTGCGGCACTGTTTCAAGATAAGTGGTTTAAAATGTCTTGATGGACGAGAAGGTACATTGAAGTTCACCTCGCTCAAAAGAAACGGGCTTACGATTGAACCATTTAGTAATTTAATCATGAAGACAATTCCAAGCATTTCCCTCCGACTAGAAAGGCTGTGAAGATTAATTAGTTTTAAGCGACTCGTATACGATGGCAAATTATACAAGGGATCCCAGTGAAGATCTCTTAAGGCAAATAGTAAAAATTGTTTTTGAACTGATTCTAAGCGATCCACGTGGACCTGGTAACGCGGGTTCCAAATTATAGAACCGTATTCAAGTATCGGTCTGACTAAAGTAGTAAAGAGAGTTTTAGTTACATAAGGGTCGCTAAATTCTTTAGACCATCGTTTAACAAATGCTAGAACGCCTCTAGCTTTATTGACTGTTACGTTAATGTGGCAGTTGAAACTGAGTTTGTAATCCATAGTAACCCCAAGGTCAACAAAATCATACATTTGCTCAAGACTATAATTGTTGATTGAATAGGAAGCTGGCTGTGAAAATCCTCTCGAAAAACGCATGTATTTACATTTCTTTAGATTAAGCGGCATATAATTTAAATCGCACCAAGTAACTAATGCATTTAGATCTGATTGAAGCTTATTGCTATCTTCGGATGATGCGAATGACATGAAAAGCTTTACATCGTCGGCATACATTAACATTTTCGAAAATTCTATTACTGTAGAAATGTCGTTTATAAACAACAAGAACAGAATCGGGCCCAGATGGCTTCCTTGAGGAACTCCAGAGGAGACACTAATAACATCGGATTCACAGTTTTTAAACACTACTTTTTGTGTTCTGTCACTAAGGTAAGAAGAAATCCAGCGATTGAGACCCGGCTGGAAACCCAGCTGATCTAGTTTATGAATAAGTAACGAGTGACACACTTTATCGAAAGCTTTGCTGAAATCAGTATAAATAACGTCGGTGTGCAGATTTTTTCTAAAGCCATTTGAGACATGATTTGTAAATTCAAGTAAGTTTGTAACGGTGGACTTTCCCTTACAGAATCCGTGTTGACAGTCAGAAATCAAGGTAGAGATAGGATTCGTAAGCTGATTGGTAACAATAGCTTCAAACACTTTTGGGATGGCAGACAGCTTTGCTATGCCACGATAGTTCTCAATAGAAGCCTTGCTTCCGCTTTTATGAAGCGGTAGAAGAAACGACTCTTTCCATGCTGTTGGAAAAACACCACACTTTAGTGACAGATTGAACAAATTGGTAAAGGGCTTTGTAAATATTGTTAGCGCACTTCTTCAAGAAGCATGTAGGAATCCTATCAGGACCACATTTAAAAGATTCTTTCAAGGTTTTCAGACAAACAAGAACATCATTGGCGCATATAGTTGGACAATTAATTAAATTGTTCCCATGTAGCTCATAGCGATAATTTAGAAAGTCAGAATTGGTGACGGCAGAATAGTTAGAAGTGAAAAATTGCGCAAAGAAATTTGCGATATCTTGATTATCGCTAGATAAAATGTCTTTATATTTCATGGCTGAGGGAAATCCCACTACTTTTCGTTTAGAATTTACGAAATCATAAAATGACTTCGGATTGCGAATAATGTCTCTTTTTGTTTTAGAGATATAGGCTTTATAGCACTTTTTATTTAAGTCGATGTACCTCTTACGTAGACCAGAATACAACAAGTAGTGTTTGTTTAATCCCGATTTCTTAAATAATTTGAAAGAACGCGTTTTTCTATTTTTCAGCATCATAAGCTCTTTAGTAAACCAACCCTGCGTTGGATGATCATATGTTATTTTACGTTTAGGAACAATCTTCTCAAATAAGTTGTAAATAGTTTGATTAAAATGTAAAACGTTTGAATCGATATCGCCACACACCTCAGGCCAAGTTACTTTAGACAGTTCTTTATTTAATTTATTATAGTTGGCTTTTGAGAAGTTAAAATCAAAGTTACAACTTGAGCAGCCTTGTGTACATTGAGCATTACTTAAGGTCTCATGAAGTATTTCCATAGAAGGGTGGTAGACGTCTTCTGGTAAAACCAGCGGATCGCAACGACTTACAGAAAATTTATTTTTATCATCGACAAAAACTAAATCTAAGACTTTGCCAAACTTGTTTGCTGTAACGTTTATTTGATTAAGACAGAGATCGGAAATTCAATCCAAAAAGTCATTGAAGCCCGGTCTGGATGGATTTGGAATAATATTTCCATCGACTATTTTCCACGATATATGAGGTAGGTTAAAATCACCCAAAACAATCATCGAGTCAGAATCTTTAGTCAAAAAGTGAACCGTTTTGAGCAAAGAGATAAGTTGTAAGTACAAAGCAAGATCTGATGCTGGAGGGATATAACAAACAAATAAGTACATGGAGACATTTGCTAGCTGAATGCGGATGCATTTGAACTCAATGGAATCAATGCTAGGTAAATCAACCTCCTCTGAAGGTATTGAGGAATGAACTGCAAGTAAAACTCCACCCCCGACCCTGTTCAAGCGATCATTTCTATAAACTTGATATTCGTTACAAAAAAATTCAGAGTTGAAAACATGAGGTTTTAGCCAAGTTTCGGTAAAAGCAATTACGTTATAGTTACAACAGAAAGATTTCAAATAAAGATCGGTTAGTTTGGTATTTAAACCTCTGACATTTTGATAAAAGATAGTCATGGTCTTAGTACTCAGTTTTTTGGCTCAACGTTATCACGAGAGATTGTTGCTACTTTTTGAACATTTCTATTTGGTCTGTATTCAAACTCCCGCACAAGAGCACCGGGGGGCCAAAAAGAACTATTCAAAAGAGCGTCGAAATCTTTTTCAGCGACATCAATTCTAAATGAAGACATATTTCTCTGATACGTGAAATTAAACTTTTTAATAGTCAAGTTACGATCTTTTACTTTAGTCGAAATATGGTACATTAAATCTTCTTCTGTAGTGTCAGGATGGAACCTAGACACAAAAAAAATTATAAAATTAAAAACAAATTAGTAGTTAAAAATAAAAAGCTATAAAAACAACCCTGGCAGTTTGGAAGGCAATGTACTGAGCGAACAGTTTTAAACACACTGTACTTGACGTTTAACAAACCACGCAAACAGCTGTAACGAAAAAGGAGTGAGAAAAAGAAAAGCAAGTCAGCACACAACAACAATTACAATGTAAAATGTAAGCCTTTCAAAAGCAACAAATACAATATGCAAAAACACAACTCGGCACACACAAATTCAATAGAATGAATTTATAATTATTTAATTTTCAATAATTTATCAAGAATTTACACTTTTCACAACAAGTAGTGAAGCACATTAAGTATTCAACTCAATAACTTTAATCTTAAACTTCAAAATTTACAGATATATGACAAATATGATTAAATTTTTAGATAAAAGCACAGAGCAAAATATAAACACAACTACACAGCTTGACGTTTGCGAAAGATGATATATATAAGTCAATATCTATCTCGATTCATTTATGCCGTTACATACTACCGTTAGGCGAATGAAGTTAATATACCTTGTGTGCGAAGCACTACTAGGTATAAAAACTAATACCCGTAAACAATTTTTTTTTTTTTTTTGAGACCGTACCTATAGCGAATCTGGGCCCTAACCTATTAAGAGGAGCCAACTAAAAAGAAAAACACGACCGCATGCATGTTCAAGTACAACTAACTTTATTTAGAACAAGTAAGGAAGTCTAAGTTCGGTTGAACCGAACACTAAATACCCAGCGTTAGTTTTCATGTAAATTTTTGTGATTTTCGATATGGAAAACCGGGGCATGGTTGTCATCCGATTTCGCCCATTTTAAACACCAACCTGCCTTGGCCAGAAAGCAACCTGTGTTCCAAATTTCATGCGAATATTTAAAGTTTTACTCAACTTATGTTAATTTATGTGATTTTCGAAATTTTCGATATAAAAAAAGGGGGCGTGGTTATCATCCGATTTCGCAAATATTAAACAGCACCCTGCCTTGGCCAGAAAGTAACCTGTGTGCCAAATTTCATGCGAATATTTCAAGTTTTACTCAACTTATGTTAATTTATCTGATTTTCGATATCGAAAAAGGGGGCGTGGTTATTATCCGATTTCGCCCATTTTCAATAGCAACCTACCTTGGCCAAAAAGTAACCTTTATGCAACATTTAATGCAAATAACTAAATTTTTACTGAAGTTATCGTGTACACGGACGGACAGATGGACGGACATGCCTTAATCAATTCCTCTTTTCAACTTAAGAACTTTCATACCTGGCACTCCATATCTAACTCGATTATTTTGCGCCGTTACATAGTACCGTTATGTGGACAAAATTATAATACCTTTGTAATAGTACTAGTACGCTGGGTATAAAAATGAAACATACTAAAATATTCATATGCAGAGATAGAAAACTGGTTAATAACTGTTACTAATGTAATACAGTGGGTCAGATAATTCAATGTGTTGATAAAAATCTTCAACAAATACCAACTAAATTTTCAAGCAGAATATCTGTGAAAGGGTCTATGGTAAGGACCTGGAAATCGCTATAGAGCTCCTCCTCTCCTTTCACCTCTCCTCCCAACACACAGTATACACGCGGTAGCATCGTTCAATTATATGGTTGGCTCAAGTCGACAGAACAAAACATCTTTGCACAGATTGTCATAACCTCTGTATTGGTGCATGGTTGAATTAATAGAATAACTTGCTAGTTTACAATAATTAGAGTAAGTCAATAAAATAAATAAAATATTGTTATTAGGATAAGTTACAAAATAATGGCTGAACATGAATTAAATGATGAAACAAAAAAACAACAAAGAACACCTTTCATTTCAATTATTCTTTCACCCAGCGAAGTGGGGAGGGTCCACTATTCGTTTTCATAAACAATTTCGCTTAAAATTTCAGCTTTGCTAAAACTTTTTTACATAATTTTTTTTTTTTTGAGTAAAGTCTAGTTTGAATTGCGCTGTGTGAAAATTTAAATTTATTTGCATACATATACATATTTAAATCTTTGTGGCTTTTATATGTAAATCAGTTTACATTGAATATATTTTCCCCTGCATACATAGAACATTCACATGTATACACCTCGTCCTCATTGAATGGTTTCATACGGTTGTAGGCATTCACGTATTACATGATATTTGCTTTATTTCTTCTTACAACATTTAGAATTTTATTGTAAATATTTCTTTTTAAACTTTTTTACGTTACTAGGTGCAGTTCGTGGATTCTTGAATATATTGGTCCTGAACGTCCTCTGAGGGTCTCGTACGCGAACGGGGTGTCATTTATCAAGTCAGGGATAGCTTGAGCTTTTCGCAGATGATAGGTTGGGTGTGTCAGATCGCGGATAAGGGGGGTGATGTCCCAGCGGGTAATGAACCAGCGGGTAACCACCCATGGTTGCCAACGGTTCTAATGCTCCAACTGCAGCCGCAACCAATTTAGAGCAACTGAGCCGAAGGAGTTGGTAGTGGAAATGGTTGGTGAGGTTTAGAGCATTAAAACCAATGTTATCCTTGGTGGTCGAGTGGCGGATATGGAGGCTTCCAATCAAGCCCCGGAACATCGGTCTGCTGTGGCATCTACGCCCGAGCCGCAGAACAGAAGGGAGGGAAGTAGATACATCGATGAGCCAAGGACCGATCGAAGTACCGGGTGAAATACCAGTGATCCTCCCAGGTGGAGGAAGATAGATCTAGAGAAATGGCACATCAAATTTGATGGGACTAACAAGGGAATAAGCGTCGAAAGATTCGTTTTAAGAGTGGAGAGAATGCGGGAACAGCACAATCTCTCATACTATCAGCTTTTCACGGATTTTCATAGTCTGGTTACCGGCAGTGCCTTGAAGTGGTATTGGCAGGTGCTTGAAGACCATTCCGATGATCCCGAGTTTGGGTATTTTGGTCTAAAAGCATAGCTTCTAAGCCACTTCAAGTCTGCCGATCGCGACTGTGAAATAATAGGTGAAATCATGCAAAGTAAGTTCACAAATTCACCTTCCGTTTACGAAAGAGAATTCCTGGAAAGAAAATGGTTGGCATAATACGGGGCAACCTCAAGCCGTACCTACTTGACCTTCGCCATTAAAATGGACTCGCTGGCGAAGCTCAAAACCAAAAGCAAGAGGGCAGAAAAGCTTATAAAAGAAAATTAGGTCAAGGGTGGTTAGCGAAATATAATATGAGACACCATAGATAGAGGGTCAGGACCCCAACTCCAATCCCTGTCAACCCTAACAGCGTCCGTCCCTCTGTTGATCCTTCTGTGAATAACCCTACTGTAAATTCCTTTTGTGTTGTATGAGGAAGTGAGAAAAAGGATATTTTGCGAGGCGCTGAATTGTAAGAGAAAGACTAGTAGGAATTACAAGAAGATTGAACAGATGAGGGCGAAAAGAGAGCTTTTTGAAAGATTGAAAAATAAAATCATCTCCACAATATGAACCCCAGAGTACGCTCCTTGAATGCCAGAGTACGCTCCGAAATTAAAGGTTCCCTAAAGGTCCTCTCAAGTGATAAAACCCTATGATTATGTTTGAACTCAACTGTATATCTTTATTTTTGGTATTTTATTCTCTTTTCGCAAATCTACAATCTTAATTGGGTACTAATCCTTCTTTTTTTATTGATTATGGCTAGCTATAATAAAGGCGGCTGAGGTGAAAACCACCACTGAATATAAAACGTGCAATCGTGAGGTGAGAACTAGGTTTACATTTGCTGAGGTGAGAACCCCAACTGATATTCCTAGCTGCTGTCGCTGACTTCATTTTTCCTAAAAATTACCGCCCATTCATACAGATTTTACTGGCGGCGGAACGCAAAATTACAATAATAGTTCTTAAGACTAAATCTTAACCTAAGGGCGCATCTTCCACTCAGTTTATATATTCAAGTATGGTATTTACATCTTTCTCCTACATTTCATGCATTTTAGCTGTTTTCGCCGGGGTGCCGCTTCCACTCGGAACGCCCCATTGCCTGTGGTCAGCTGGCAATTCCCTCAACATTAATATTATTTCCATATGTACATATGTATGCCAGTTATTTTCCTGCAATCCCATTTGTACCTGCTGTCAATGCTAGCAATGCATTTTTCTTCTCCTCTTTATGCTATGTCCGCTAACATTGGGTTGCCAAAATATGTATGCGTGTGCGCGGGTGTAGCAAATCACTGCTGTTTAACTTGGTTGGCCAACCCTTTTTTCTAATTGGAATGTTTGTGATTGTTTTGCTTGTGCACTACATATTTTCTATTGCCTGGCGTAGCTCGGTTGGTGGCCTCTTAGCGTCGCTGTTGATTTTCTGTAAAACGTACATTAGGGTGCGCCTAATATTGTGATAAATAAAAGGTATGAATATGTTCTGAAAAATGCATGTGTATGTGTATATATGTACATATGTAAAATTGTTGTGAGGTCTCCAGAGCCTCAGGATCGGGGTGCTCACAGTTTAATAGGGCCCTAATGGATGAACATGAAATATTGGTATTTCAGTCATGCACTACAATCATTTGCCGTCTTTACATGATTATTGGAGCAAAAATGCGTCAGTGGGAACCCAAATGAAAAATAGTATTTCTCGCGATCGCTTCACACTACTTTCTTCGAAGACATATTTGAATGATTGCGAAAAACGAAACGGTGCTCCAAAAGATTACTGTATCGCCAAAGTCATTGCATCCATGAAAAACAACTTGATGCGTGTGAGAAGTGACAGTCTGTTTCAATCCATCGATAAGTGTATGGCAAAATTCAAAGCACGATCTAGTCTAAAACAATACATGCCTATGAAGCCAATCAAGCACGGTGTCAAAATTTGGTTGAGGTGCGATGCAAAGACCGGATATACGTACGATTTGAATGTATATACTGGTAAAGATGACACTAAAAATCTTGCTCGTACACATGCCGAAAGAGTTGTCACAAAATTAGCTAGTACTATCCCTGACAAGGAAGTAGCTTTTGCGTTCGACCGATTTTTCACCTCCATTTCACTAATGAACATAATTCCTTCTCCGGCAGTTGGAACGTACATGCGAAATCGGAAGGAAGCTCCCGAGTTCTCGTCGCGACTAGTACGTGGGCAATGTGAGTTCAAAATAAGTTATGACGGTGATATACTTTATCACTAATGTTTCCCTTTTCACTGAACTGCACTGCACTCACCACGCGATTTCCAAATAAATTCAACGAAAAGTTAAGTATTAAATACAATATTTATTTAATTTAAAAATATTATGGCGCAAAAACAGGCGGGTAGTTCGCATAAAAATTCTATATGAACTAAGTTTTGTTTGTTTATAAGTGTATTCGTGTGTTTGACAATTGGTGCGTGTAATTGTGTATGTGTTGGTATATGTTGTGTGGTGAAATTTGTGCTGGCGGCAGGGTTGCTACCGCCAGTGATGTGGCTGGTCAGGCTCTCGTAGCCATCCCGGCCCCCCTAGGCGAATCAGCCTAGAAGCCGTTGCAGCTGCTGTAGGGTGCGGACCACGTTTCTGAGTCCGTTGGCGCGCCGGTTGCGCGACCGGTGGTGATGCGGGACCGGTGTCGGTGCTGGAGGGCGATATCGGGCCCCAGGGTGACCATAATGATGTTGTTGCTGGTTGGCCCGCCAGGTTGGGCGTCGACGTTGCGAGCCGCTAGTGGGTCGCGCTCGAGGTCGCACGTGGGTGCGAGGAGGTGGCCGCCGGGGTGCTATTTCGAGGCGCCCGATGCAGGAGGGTGTGGTGAGGTCGGCCACAAAGCTGGCACAGAACACTGGACGTGCACGCGTCGGTGGTATGCCACAGTGCCAAGCAGTTAAGGCAGTAGCCATGCGCTTGGGCTACCTGCTGCCGTTGCTGTGG
Organism: Sphenella marginata; assembly: GCA_951509765.1. Classification (NCBI taxonomy): domain Eukaryota; kingdom Metazoa; phylum Arthropoda; class Insecta; order Diptera; family Tephritidae; genus Sphenella; species Sphenella marginata. The sequence continues at coordinate 97,824,116 of OX608078.1, forward strand.
TTGCATGGCCTTGAAAATTCCACACAAGCGTAGGGCGTGTGGACGGCGACAAAGTGGGCATCGAACGCTATGTGCCGCTACAGGATCCCTTGCGGGCGGTTCATCGGTGGCTGCTGCATCAGACCTTCGCTTTGCCGTACGAGGCGTTGGCGTGGGCATTGTTTCTGCCCGTTGATTGGCAGAGCGAGGTGTTGCCATGGGTAATGCCCTAGCTCGGGTAACCGTGACCGCCGAGCGGATGGCTGGAGTAGGGGTGACTGCGTCAACTTCCATATTCATTGTTATCTATATGGAAAAGAGAATTGACTTTAGTGCCTCATAATGTTATAGGGGTGCTTGATTTTAGCACTTGATCAACATATGGTTTCAAATGTGATAAGATTATTGTACTCGGATCTGTTGTACGGATTTTTATTTGCGGTATAGTTTAACGTTTCGTTCGAGGAAACGAAAGTCCTTCGAGTTACCTCTTTGGGAGTGAGGTATGTATTTGTTTCGGATAGCAACATCGCTTCGTTGGATTAATTGATCCGTATTTGATTTTATATTGATTAAAGGTTATTTGCGCGATCGGTATTAGCGGTATTAGACTCGGTTGGTAGAAAACAAAGTTTTACGAGCGGTCGAGTTAGTTTGCCGTTTTGCGTACGTAGGTCAACTACTCGGATGTGACCGTCGGAACCGTAATGTACCTTTTCGATGCGGGCTAGCCGCCATTCGGTAGGAGGTAGACATTCGTCATGAATTAAGACGCATGCTCCAATTTTAGGTGCTTCTTGAGTATTTTTCCACCGATATCGTTTGTGAAGGTCTTTAAGGTATTCTTCCTTCCATCGGCGACTAAACTCATGATGGAGGATTTTGATCCGTTCCCATCGATTTATGAGGGAGAGTTAGTTCACGTTTTGTTCTGGTATGGCCAGAAGTGGAGCTCCTCTAAGAAAATGCCCAGGGGTGAGGGCTGTAAAGTCGGAGGGATCTTGCGAGAGTGATGATAGTGGCCGTGAGTTTAAAACGGCTTCAACTCGAATGAGTAACGTAGTGAACTCTTCAAATGTAAATTTGTTATTGCCAGCGGTTTTCTTAAAATGTGATTTAAAGCTTTTAACAGCTGATTCCCATAGTCCACCCATATGTGGGGCGCTCGAGGGGATGAATTGCCAATTAATGCCTTGAGGTGCGTATTTTTCAATGATGTGCGGCGAGACTTCTTTGGCGAACTGTATGAACTCCTTTTCGGTAGCTCGTTGGGCGCCGATAAAGGTTTTGCCATTGTCGCTCATGATTTTCGAGGGAAATCCTCGCCGTCCGACAAAGCGTGCAAATGCCGCGAGAAAAGCTGCCGTTGTCAGATCTGAACATAATTCTAAGTGCACGGCTTTTGTCGTAAAGCATACAAAAACAGCCACGTAACCTTTCATTGTGGTAGAGGACCTTAACATCGAGGCCTTTAGCTGGAAAGGCCCGGCAAAATCTACACCAGTGAAGGCATAGAATAATTGCAGCGTTCGGGTGGTAGAGCTGCCATGATCTGGGTGCGCATCTTTTGCTTGTGTAGCGTACAGACTTTACACATAAAGATGCATTTTTTGATCAGAGGCTTCAATCGAGGAATATAATACTCTTGTCGGATCATTTGTTGCATTAGCCTGTGCTCGGCGTGTAGCATTAAGAGGTGGAGATAGTTGAGAAAGATTGTGGCAAATGCGGATTTTTCCGGTATTATTATTGGATGCCGCTCATTGTAGCTCAGACTGGAGTTCGCAAGCCTGCCATTGGCACGAAGCAGTCCTTTAGAGTCTACAAAGGGGTTAAGTACTAAGAGTGTGCTCTTTTTGTCAATGGGCTTTGATGCCATTAACAGTGATCGTTCACTACTGTAATAGCGAGTTTGTGTGGACTCGATTAGGGCTATTTTTGCCCGTTGCAAGTCTTGATGCGTAAGTGCATAGCTTGCGGTATTGGCTATCCCTTTCACCTTATTCTTTAAGCGATTTACAAATTGAAACATGTACGCTATTACTCTTAAGGCTCGGGGGAACGACGAAAATCGCTCTAGGATGTCTGTATCCTCCAACGTTGTATGAAAGCCTTCTATTCTTCTACTTTCTGGGGCTATTATATTACGCGCAGGCGACTTTGGCCATGCGTCAGGTGATTCGACCATCCAGTTGGGGTCATTCCACCATAGTGTGGTGGTTGTAAGGTGCAGGGGTTTGCAGCCTCTTGTTCCCAGATCCGCAGGGTTATCAGCACTGGCTACGTGTCGCCAAGTTGCTGGTCCAACCAAGTCAATGATTTGAGCTGAGCGGTTAGAAACGTATGTTTTCCACGTATGTGGTGGCTTTTCTAGGCATGCTAGGACGATTTCTGAATCTGTCCATAAATATAATTTCCTATTGCTCAGGTTTAAATGTGCTTGTACGGTCGAGGCTAATTTTGCGAGCAGGAGTGCGCCGCTTAGCTCGAGCCCTGGGAGGCTTACGGTCTTAAGAGGTGCGACCTTGGCCTTTGCCACTAATAAGTGACTTGTTGTTTTGCCATCGTGCTGGGTTCGCACATAAATAGCAGCGCAGTATGCTTTCTCAGAAGCATCGCAAAAGCCGTGGATTTCGACTTCATGATCGGGTGAGAAATTCACCCACCGAGGTATTTGTATCTCGGAGATAGTGTGCAAGTTACTTGCAAATTGGGACCATTTTATTAAGCGGAGTGGTTTCACCACTTCGTCCCAATCGGTTCCATCTAGCCATAATTCTTGAATGAGGATTTTTGCTGTTATCATGATTGGTGCAAAGTTTTGCCACAGATGACAAAATTTGTCTTTTCGTTTTTGCGGATTTTGCAGATATCGACTCAAGAGTGTAAGAAAATTGGTCTGATATTGCATTCCATTGTATGCCCAGAGTTTTAGTGGTGCTCTCTTTTCCGAACTTTAGAAAATTAGTATCTAGCAAGTTTTCTTTATTTATTTTTGCCAGTATTTCTGGATGGTTGGAAATTATCTTTTTTAATGGAAACCCTGCTGATTCGAGGGCTTCGATAACTTGCGCTAGTGACTCGCACGCTAGAGGAAGGCTGTGGCTTCCAGACAGTATATCGTCTACGTATGTTTGAGAGCTTAGCACCGGGGCGGCTAGTGGTAGTTTTTCTTTCGTATCTTTTGCCAGTTCGTGTAGTGTACGAATGGCTAGGAAAGGGGCGCAGTTTACGCCAAATGTCACCGTTTTTAGCTTGTAGTCGCGGATTGGACTGCTAGGTGAATTGCGGAATATAATGCGCTGGTAGTCTTGGTCGTCGTCATGTACTAGGATTTGTCTGTACATTTTTTCGACGTCACCATTGAATACGTATTTATACATCCGCCACTGTAAGATAAGTAGCATTAAGTCGGGCTGTAATGTTGGACCCGTGTATAAAACGTCATTCAGTGAATTGCCTGAGCTCGTGCATTTAGATGCATTGAACACCACTCTTACTTTTGTTGTAAGTTTTTCTGGTTTGATAACCGCGTGGTGTGGTAGATAAAAGGAGGTTTGTTTGCCTTTTGTAATTTTTTCATAGGAATTTACTGATTCCATATGATCTAGTGTTAGATATTCCTCAAGAACGTTATCATATGAGGTTTTTAGCTCGCCTTTTTTAAGTAGGTTTCTTTCCATACTTAAAAACTGCTGTATCGCAGAGGTTCTTGAGTGACCTAAGGCGAGTGTATCAGGAAATTGTTGTTTGAATGGTAGTCGTACGACGTACCGCCCGTTTTCTGATCTCGTAGTTGTGGACTCGTAGAAGTCTTCACAATACTTGTCGTCAGCTGTAGTAACGGGTATTGGGGGTAGTTCTTCTACCTCCCAGAATTTTCTCAATTGTGAGTTAAGATAGTCATTCGAAATATCTTCCACTTGCGTTGTGAAGCTGGAGATTTTCTCTTTGACTTGACCGCTTAAAATCCATCCAAAGATGGTATTTTGGGCTAGTAGGTTGTTGGAGATTTTCTCAACACCTTGAAGTATTATTTGGGGGATTAGATCGCTTCCCAATAATATGTCGATTTGATCGGGTGTATGGCAGTTGGGATCGGCTAGTTTCAGATGTGAAAACTTTTGCCAGTGCTCGCTATTTATGTTATAGCTTGGTAGCATATTCGTAAGTCGCGGCAGAACAATAGCTTGTGCTTCTATTCTTTGGTCCGCGCTTGTTGAAACCAGGGTCATGAAGCAGATTTTATTTGAGTTTTGAACAACTCTTCCGCCCATACCTGAAATTTCGAAGTTGGCTTGTTTGGTTGGTAAATTTAAACTTTTTTGGCCTTAGATGCTATGAATGATCCCTGTGATCCTTGATCTATTAAGGCCCTTAGTTTAAATAGTTCTCCTCTGTGTTCGATGGAGACTATTGCTGTCGGTAACAGTGTTTTGCTTTCATTTTCTGAATGAAGCGTTTGTACTCTGGCTGCATCTGAGCAGCATGGTTGTTCGTGACAACTTTCAGTATTGTCTTTTTCTGGATTTTCCGATCTAGCAGTTGCAGCTAGTCCCGTGGTTCTTTTGGCATTTGAATTATTTTGGGCATTGTTATAATTATTATTATGGAGCATCAAATGATGTCTCCTACGGCAATATGAGCAAGTATATTGACTCGCACATGTCTGTGCAGTATGAGTAGGCGAAAGGCAATTGTTGCAAAGTTTCTTAGTTCTGACTAAGTTATTTCTTTCGTTTATTGATAAATTTCTAATTTTCTCGCAAGATCTTAGTTGATGCCCTCCGCTGCACAGTTCGCATGACATATTTCTTTATTGTTCAGATGTGAACGATTGAGATTTGTGGAAACTCTTGTCATTTGAGTTATATTTACTCCTGTTATGGGAGTTATAATTACTGGCTTGGGGTTTAAAGAAGCTTTTATTTTTGTCTTCATTTGCATTTTTCGGCTTTGTTTCTTTTGTGCCTACCCGTTCTGCAATTTCGAACTGGGTGGTGAGGAAATCTTTCATTTGTTGCCACGTTGGGCATTTTTTACGGGATGAGAGCGATTGCTCCCATAAAATTAGTGATTTTTCTGGTAATGTGGCAGCGCAAATATTGACCAGAATTGGGTCCCAGTTTTCAGTGGGAATTTCTTGGGTTTCTAGAACCGACAAACAGTTTGTTACTGTGGACTGTAACTTCAGAAATTCCTCACTTGTTTCTTTTTGAATTTTTGGTAAATTCATTAAGGTCGTTATTTGTTTATCGACCAAGACTCTTTCATTTTCATATCTAGCTTTTAACGCTTCCCAAGCCAGATTAAAATTGTCATCATTGAGTGCGAACTGTTTTACTATTATTCCTGCTTGACCTTTTGTTTTATTTCGCAAGTGGTATAATTTTTGCGCTTGTGATAGCTTTGGGTGGTTTATGTAAACGGCTGAGAACATGTCTCGGAACGACGGCCATTGCTCATAACCCCCATGAAATACTTCAGTATCACAGGCCGGCACTTTAAGGTATATGCCGGAGCTTGCTTCTTGTATTTGTCTTTGGGGCAGCTCTACTCGCTGGGGTGGAGTAGGTGCAGTTATAGGCTTAAGAAGTTTTGATTGATCGGAGATCATAGCCTTTGTTTCTTCATATTGGTCTAAGCAGTGTTGATATTTTAAATATGCCGAGTTTTTGAAATTTTCGGGCAATTCTGAATCATCTGTTTCGATGATTGCGTCATATGCCGCTTGGAGCCGTGTCCAAAATCTATCAAGTGATTTTTCTTTCACTTCAAGAACCGATTCTGTATTTTCCTCTATAGCAATTGAGGAAAATCTTGTGCAGTATCTTATGATACTGTCACTTTCTGCAATGAATTTTGCAGCTGAAAAATCTTTGCCCTTTTTTTGCTTTGCACCCTGTTTTGAACGGGTGCTTTGAGCTGGGCTGCCTTGAGGCTTTTCTTCTTCACCCATTTTGGGTATATCTAATAATAGATGAGGTGATTTAGTGTCCGTTGACATTTTGAGTCGAAGCTGAACCTCTTTTACTATAAAAGTTTAGATATATGTTTTTTTTGCTTAATTTACCGAGCTTTTGTGTCTGCCGGTGTTTATTTTTTTCGCGCGACTGTAGTTTTTCAGTCGTTACCGATTTAATTTTTTGACCGATAAGTCGATATATAAATGCAAATATTTATGAATATATGCTATTTTTTAAAGGACCGAGATTTATTAATTGACGCTACTATTGTTTTGTACGCGACTATAGTTTCTAAAATGGGTTTTTCTTGTTTAAGAAATGTCCAAGACTAATTGTAATTCTTACCGCTTATTTTTCCCTTATATATTTACAGTATTTTTTGTAAGATTTTGTCAATTTATAAGTACTGCCACTATTTTTTGGTGGGTATGTTTAGTCGTTACTTTTTTGCTTTGTCGCGAGGGTGGCTATGCTATGTACACGTTTGTGTGTATGTCTATTAGTTTCTATGTAAACAATAGAAGCAATGTATCAAATTTTCGATGCTTTGTTTTGCTTTACTTTCCTTTGCTTAAGGTACCAGGTACGGGATCAAAGAACTTAATTATTTTTTGAGTGCAGCTTTGTCGCTGATCAAACTTTTGTTCGAATATGTATGTAATTAATATGTCAATATTTTTCCTTCGATTGGTTCTTTTCTTTAAATTTAGTTACTGCTTATTTTGTTTTACACAATCCTGCCTTTGCTTGACTTATTTGTTGGGATGCAAGCAGAGGGGGTATTGCCGGGCAAATTTGCAAGTGGAAACTTGAAATAATATTTTGTTGTTGGAAATTAGATTTGACGACACGAAAAATAAGCAGTAGGTTCGCGGTGAGGTTTTTTATTTTTATATATGTATATATATAGTTTTCAATCCTGTTATTTAAGGGTCCCGTATTTTTAAGGGAAATTCAATTTTGAATATGTATGTACATTAAGCTGTTCGTTATTTAAATTTTTTTTGCAAATTGTAAGTTCGCCGGGCGGAATATGATGCGTTATGCTGTAAAAATAAGCTGTGCAAAATTTCACTCGAATTGGATAACTCTTAGAACTGGCGCGTTGCATTTGAAAATTTTAAAAACCATATGCACTCAGGTTGCAACAGATCATATAAGAAACTTGATAGCCGTAAACTTGGTTCACATTTATCACGTGAAAAAACATGCAGATTACGATTCTAAAGACAAAAATTTAAAAAAAGCCATAGGTTTTGAGATTTCGCGAAGTTATCGTTTCTTACAAAGTCAGAAAACGCCATTTTCGTATTGTTCAAAAAATCTCCAGTTCTACATATCCGATGAAAAAACTTTTTTCATTTTATTAAAGATCTTCCATTGCCCTAACAACCTACGATATAAATCTTTTCTATTAGATTATGAGTTTAACGGTTATTTGCAAATGCATTTCAGAAATCAGACACATTTTCCATCAGCTTCGTCATTAACATTAAATAACACTTAGAAGCACTAACCTGTTTGCATTTTTTTTGATGTAGTATTGGAGATGAATCTATTGCAAATAATATATGTTCAAACCATTTGCAAATCGGTTAACAAATATAAAAATTATAGCAAGTTTATCATGTGTTATTTTTTTATTCGGTATATCGATACTGTATTTTCAGATCCAATCGAAAAATTTATTGAAAGTTTAGTTAAAATTCAGTTGAAGAATTCAAACAAGTTTTTCGATTATTTTTGAAAATACAGTATCGATATACCGAATGAAAAAATAACACTTGATAAACTTGCTATAACTTTTATATTTGTTAACCGATTTGGAAATGGTTTCAACATATATTATTTGTAATAGATCCATCTCCAATACTACATCAAAAAAAATGCAAACAGGTTAGTGCTTCTAAGTGTTATTTAATGTTAATGACGAAGCTGATGGAAAATGTGTCTGATTTCTGAAATGCATTTGCAAATAACTCTTAAACTCATAATCTAATTGGAAAGATTTATATGGTAGGTTGTTAGGGCAATGAAAGATCTTTAATAAGATGAAAAACACCACCCTAAGCCAAGGTGTAAAGGTATACGTGCCGAGGGCTGAATGGTCAGCGGGCGGTTATCGAATAGCTGGCCGCGAACGGTCCCCTCCGATACCCGGGCAAGGTCGGAGGTATAAGTGCCTTCTCTACGCATGCCGGCTCTGCGGACGAGTGACCAACCCTTTCCGTGCATACTCGTGGGACCAAAAAATGAATGACAAAAAAGAAATAAAAACAACCAACAAAACGAAGGAAGAGACAGACGGACAAGGAGGTCAGGAGGACTCCGGAAACCGGACTGTAGGGAGCGTGGACAGGACGACAGGGACAACAACACGGACAGGGACAATAACAAGGACAGAAACAGTTACAACAGGACAGGCTACAGACAATGGACAAACAGACGGACATCGGCATAGGGAAAAGGAAAATTCCTCGGACGAGGATTTCCTTTTCTCTAGCCAAGAGACGGTGGAGACTGGCGGTACAGCTACGGTGGGTAGCAGGACTCCGCCAAAAAAATCAACAACTTTCGAAGGCCGCTAGGAAGCGGCCTGATAGTAAGAATGCACGGTCCAATGCATTCCAAGGGAGAAGGCGATACCAGCTTGCCCTGTCTATCTTGGATAAGATAGAACGGAACAGGGTAAATGGTACCGTTCATCCCAAGGATGCGGAGGACCGGAAGGTTTACCAAGCCGTGGTGGATGAGTACCGGGCGTACTTGAACACCACATCATCAGCTTCCACCGGTAAGAGGAATAGGCCTCTGGAAGAGGCCCCTTGCACCTCGAAGAGGAACAGGTCTATGGAAGAGGCCTCGAGTTCCTCTAAGAGGAGCAAGGTTACCGGTGATGATACCTCCACCTCAGCCGGAGCGCGGGTGGGGGCAAAATCTTTTGCCGATGCGGTAAGGAGCAACCTGGAGGTTGCTCTTGTCGATGCGACCACCAACAGCGGCAGGTCCGTCTTGGAGAAGTGGGGAGAAATCGAGGCGAGGCTATCCGAAATGGTTATCCAGTTCGTGATGGCCAACCCAGATGGTAGTCTCCCTTCCTTCGACTCGGCGGAAGTTGTCCGCGGTCACAGGGTGGTCAAATGCGAGGACCAGCAGTCAAAGGACTTCTTGGAGAAGTGCCTGCTGGACCTAGGCGACATTGGGGGAGGCTTGAAGGTAAAGCTCATCCAAGCCGCCGACATTCCAAAAAGACCGAGAGCGAGGATATGGATCCCGCGTATGAAGATAGACAGCGGGACGCTGATTAAGTATCTACAGGCTCACAACCGCGAGGTGCCGATGGATGACTGGGTGGTCATAAAGGCAGAGGCATCTCAGCGGAACAGCCTGTCATTTGTCCTCCTCATTAATGAGGAGAGTATCGGGCCGCTGGAAAATGCGGATTACGCCTTGCGATTCGGCATACGTCGGGCCAAGGTAAAAATCTTGCGGAATCCTCAGGATGATGAGGGACCGGATGCTGTCGACGACACTAACAGGCGCCTGGAGGACCTGCAGCTCGTCGACCAAGAGCCAGGACCCCAATAGTAATAATGGGTCTTAGGGTTGTCCAGATAAACCTACAGCACTCGCGGCTGGCATCGGACAACCTTTCCGTTTTCCTGGTGGAGGAGAACGTGGACATCGCCCTTATTCAGGAACCCTGGGTGTGGAACACCATTATTAAGGGGCTCTCCATAAAGGGATATAACATTTTCTACAAGCGCGAGGATGGTAAGCCTAGGACATGCGTTCTTGTAAAATCTATACACAATGTTTTTCTTGTTTCTTCCCACAGCTGTGCAGATTTGACCACCATTTCGCTGGAGGCGGCTGACGGAGTCAGCATGGTGATTGCCTCATCATATATGCCGCATGATGAGGAGGCTCCACCGGAGGAGATCCGCAGGCTAATGCAGGAAAACAAAGAAAGCAACATAATTGTTGGATGCGACGCCAACTCCAGACACTCCCTATGGGGGAGTACGGAGATCAATACCAGGGGTGAGTCACTTTTCGATTTTATTTTGAGTAATAACTTAGTAGTTTGTAACCGGGGTAGTACCTCTACCTTCATCTTCCCAAGCACTGATACTTTTAGTGGGTGGGAGGAGGTGCTGGACATTACGCTACTAAGCGGTAACAGCAATATTCGTATAGAAAATTGGAGGGTATCAGACAGGCAGTCCTTTTCTGACCACAGGATGATCCTTTTCGATATCATTTTAAAATTAGAAAACCCTATCCCTCACCTAAATCCAAGGAGGACAAACTGGCGAAGGTTCGTCAGGGTGGTGAGCAATAAGCTAGGTAGTCAACCTTTGCAGGAATTACTGTCAGTGGAGGAACTTGATGCAAAAAGTAGTAAGCTAGAGAAGGCCATGGGGTCAGCTCTACGGGTAGCTTGTCCGACTAGTTTTAGCAAAAAGGCATATCCTCCCTGGTGGAATTCAGACCTTTTCGAACTCAGGAGAGAGTCTAGGAGACTTTTTAACATGAGCCGTTCTACTGGCAACTGGCTGCCATACAAGAATAGTCTAAGATGCTATAAAAAAGCGATTCGGAAGGCAAAAGAAGGATCCTGGAAGGACTTTTGCTCGTCTATTGAATCAACAAAGGAATCTTCGAGACTTGGAAAAATTCTCTCAAAAGAAAAATCTTGCCCGTCGTTTTTACGGAAGGACGACGGATCATGGACATGCAGCTCGGCGGAAACCGTGGACCTTCTTGTAGGAACACATTTCCCAGGCTGTGGGCCTAGTCAAATGGAAGGTCAAGAGTACACTGGTGTACTACCCTCTGTTCGGCTAATAAATGAGCTTATAACAGCTAAAAAGATTGAATGGGCAATCAACAGTTTCTCACCGTATAAATCCGCGGGGCCGGATGGTATTTTCCCAGCCATGTTACAAAAAACCAGCTTACTGGTAATACCCTGGCTGGCGTGTATCTTCAGGGCATGCATTCGGCTAAATCATGTGCCTGTAAACTGGAGAAGGACGAGGGTAGTTTTCATCCCAAAGGTGGGCAAGAGAGGCCATGAAAACCCCAAGGATTTCAGACCAATCAGTCTTTCGTCGTTTGTTTTGAAAACCTTCGAACGGCTTTTGGACGTCCATATTAGAAAGACATTAGATAATTCAGGGCTGTCTACAGCTCAGCATGCGTATCTCAAGGGGCGCTCAACGGAGACTGCCCTGCACGAGGTGGTGCACAAGGTAGAAGTGTCCCTCGAGAGTAAACAGTTCACCCTGGCCGCATTCCTTGATATTGAAGGCGCCTTCAACAACGTAAGGCTGGAAGCGATAGAGGTTTCGCTATCGGGCCTTGGTATCGAGGACCCTATTGTAAACTGGATAGGGATGGCACTGCGGTCTAGAGTCATAAGCGCCAAGGTCGGAGCAAGTGAAGTAACGGCACACTTGTCGAGAGGAACTCCTCAGGGTGGAGTGCTGTCTCCACTGCTTTGGCTTTGTGTTATAGACGGCATACTTCGTCAACTTAACATGAACGGAGTAAAAGTGGTTGCCTACGCGGACGACGTAGTAATACTAGTATCGGGTCTGTGCCCTAACGTGATTAGCGATATCATGCAGGTTGCACTAAGGAAGCTGAGTGGATGGGCAGAGGCTGCGGGGCTTAATGTCAATCCCTCAAAGACCGAGCTATTGTTATTCACAAATAGGAAAAAAATACCAAGTTTCAATCTACCTTCTCTTTGTGGTCAAGAGTTGCAACTTTCTGATAGGGCGAAATACCTAGGCGTCCTCTTGACACCTAAGTTAAACTGGAAACTTAACATAGAAAACAGGGTCAAACGGGCATATGGAGCTATGTACGCCTGTAAACGTATGTTAGGCAGACAGTGGGGCCTGAGCCCGGAAATCACAGCATGGATGTACAAAGCAGTTATTCGACCGATCTTAGCCTACGGAGCAATAGTGTGGTGGAGGGCAGCCGAGGTGGGCTACATTATGAACATGCTAAGCAAAGTTCAGCGGGCTGCCTGTGGCGCAATCACAGGGGCGATTAGATCATGCCCCACAGAGGCTCTGAATGTGATATGCAATATACCACCGATCGATCTCTTTATCAAGGAAACAGCATCTAATAGTGCACTCAGGCTTCGGGAGTTGGGACTCTGGAAAGAGCGTGGATACGGTCACAGCCGTATTCTGTTAAATATAACCGACCCCTATATTAAGAACAAAACGGACTACATCTGTCCCAGGACAGTTTTCGACACAAATTTTGAGGTTATTTTCCCATCCAGAAAGGACTGGAAAACAGGGGAACTACCACAAAACTTCGACATATCAATTTTCACGGATGGATCTAAAATGGAGTGTGGAGTGGGAGCGGGGGTTTTCGCAATTATCCCAGACGTGTCCTTGTCAATGCGTCTTCCAGACTCTGCGAGTGTATTTCAGTCAGAAATTTACGCTATCCAGGAGGCATGCAGGGCATTACTGGATACAAACATAACAGGTAATCGGATAGCAATCTTCTCGGACAGCCAGGCGGCTCTTCGGGCTCTCGGATCAACGACGATCACTTCGAGCCTCGTGGGTCAGTGCAGGGAGTGGACCATGAACCTGGCAAGTCGACATGCCGTTTCTTTAATATGGGTGCCGGGGCATCGCAACATACAGGGAAACGAGACTGCCGATGAGTTGGCACGGCGTGGGTCGGCCCTTGACGTCTCAGAAGCGAAGGAGGTCCTTGCACCGCTGGGACTGCTCAAGGGTCGGGTCTCTCTGCACTGGCTTCGGGAGGCTACGGATAGATGGAAGCGTCTGCAGTCCTGCAGAGTGTCAAAGAGTTTATGGCCTTCGTACAATGAAGCACGATCTTCGACCCTTCTCAGGAATAACAGAAGGGACATTTTCAGATTAGTTTCGGCCCTCACTGGGCATTGGACTATCGGGGCGCACGCCGCACGGATGGGCATGGAGCACAATACCACGTGCCGCAGTTGCAATCTTCCGGGAACGGAAGAGACTGTGGAGCACCTGCTGTGCGGCTGTCCGGCGCACTGCAGGAGCAGAACAAAATTTCTGGGAAAACCCTTGTTTGGGAGTCTCTCCGAGCTAAGCGAGATGAAGATTGGGGAACTTCTAAAATTCTTGGACTCAACGGCATGGATATAGATAGGATCTATAGGGGTGTAAGAGTCACACCACGCTAACTTTCTGTAATAATCTTCATTGGTTAGTTCACGAGCTGTGGTATCAAAACGGCGCACTAGCGCTAATTGGAGTCACTGGGACTCGCCACTCCAACCAACCAACCAACCAAGATGAAAAAAGTTTTTTCATCGGATATGTAGAACTGGAGATTTTTTGAACAATACGAAAATGGCGTTTTCTGACTTTGTAAGAAACGATAACTTCGCGAAATCTCAAAACCTATGGCTTTTTTTAAATTTTTGTCTTTAGAATCGTAATCTGCATGTTTTTTCACGTGATAAATGTGAACCAAGTTTACGGCTATCACGTTTCTTATATGATCTGTTGCAACCTGAGTGCATATGGTTTTTAAAATTTTCAAATGCAACGCGCCAGTTCTAAGAGTTATCCAATTCGAGTGAAATTTTGCACAGCTTATTTTTACAGCATAACGCATCATATTCCGCTGGCGAAAAAAAATTTTTTTCTTAACGAACAGCTTAATGTACATATGTATATGTAAATATTTTTATACATATGTATCCGTTCGATTTTGGTTATACGGATTTATGGAAAAAAAATCCGTAGAAAAGCCAAATGAACGTCTGAATAATTAATTGGATACGACTCACCGCTCTTTTGCAAGGGTTAAGGGAGATTTACTTAGCTTTGTTTTTTTTCTTTTTCTATAAATAATATATATTTTTGTTGTTGTTGTTTGTCCTTTCTACCCTCGCTATTTCCTTTTTGTTTTTAATAGTTTTATATTTTCGCGCCCGGTTCTTTAATTAGTGGACTGTAGTTTTAATTTGTTGTTTGTGTTTTAGTTTTTTATTGTTTTATTATTTGAATTATTCGCGCCCGAAATGTTTATTTTGTGGACTGTATTAGTTTTTATGTTTAGTGGTTTTTTTTTTTTTTCGTCACCCTAGTGTATGTGCTTGTTTTTTGCACTTTTATGTTTAGGGCACATATACAATTCGAGGCACTTCACTGCACTTAAATTTTTCTTTTTATATTTATTTTCCACTGTCCATAGGTGCCTGTCTTTGAGGCGATGTAGGACCATATATACTTTAGCACTAATGTTTCCCTTTCCACTGAACTGCACTGCACCCACCTCGCGACTTCCAAATAAATTCAACGAAAAGTTAAGTATTAAATACAATATTTATTTAATTTAAAAATATTATGGCGCAAAAACAGGCGGGTAGTTCGCATAAAAATTCTATATGAACTAAGTTTTGTTTGTTTATAAGTGTATTCGTGTGTTTGACAATTGGTGCGTGTAATTGTGTATGTGTTGGTGTATGTTGTGTGGTGAAATTTGTGCTGGCGGCAGGGTTGCTACCGCCAGTGATGTGGCTGGTCAGGCTCTCGCGTCGAATGGACTCCAAGGAAGTAGTAGTTGTTTCTAACTCCCACAAACTTATAGTAACTAGTGTAAACAGAAAGCAAAAGGATGGTAACAAAAAGCTTGTTGATTTTCCTTTCGCTATTGCGGACTACAACAATACATACAAAGTTCTGATGCTGTCTACTGCAAATGCTTGGATTGTTCACAACGACAAGCTGTGTAGTTGTGTTTTTATTTTGCTCTGTGCTTTTATCTAAAAATTTAATCATATTTGTTATATGTATTTCTGGAAATTTTGAAGTTAAGATTAAAGTTAAAGAGTTAAATACTTAATGTGCTTCACTACTTGTTGTGAAAAGTGTTAATTTTTGATAAATTTTTGAAAATTGAATTATTATAAATTCATTTTATTGAATTTGTGTGTGCCCAGTTGGTTTTTTGCATATTGTATTTGTTGCTTTTGAAAGGCTTACATTTTACATTGTAATTGTTGTTGTGTGCTGACTTGCTTCTCTCACTCCTTTTTCGTTACAGCTGTTTGCGTGGTTTGTTAAACGTCAAGTACAGTGTGTTTAAGACTGTTCGCTCAGTACAGTGCCTTTAGAACTGTCAGGGTTGTTTTTATAGCTTTTTTTAACTACTAAATTTTTGCATTTTATAACTTTTATAAATTTTTCATAATTATTAATTGATATGTACTGGTGTTATTACCCACTATGGCAATAGCAATCGTCTTATTTTACTTTCATCTGCCTCCCTGGCATCATGGGTATCAATGCATCGTTTGCGAACAAACATTGTACTAATTACATTGCTCTGCGAACGAACTCACGCTGTCAAACCAATACACTTGAATTCATAAATAAAGCATTCGCTTATACATACTGAAACCGGCAAGTTATTTCATTGGCGACGAAGAAAAAAAAAAAAGAAAACGGAATTTTTTTTTCTTGGACAACTGTATTTTACAGTTAGAGCGACTCAATTTTTTCGTATCATTTTTACTGCAATTATTTTTTGCGATAAGCCATGCTTGGAAATGAAAATACTTCCACAAATGCAGCAGCGACCAGCAACAATGGCACCGGCATTGTGCTTAAAGCATCCAACGTGCCGGAATTCAATCCAAGTACCGAAACTTGGGGTATATGGAGCGAAAAGCTCGAAATTCACTTCAGTGAAATAAATTGCACTGACGATAATATCAAAAAGGCAATACTTTTAAAATCTATCGGTTCGGAACCCTACAATTTGTTGCATAATTTATGCGCACCAGCTCTACCTGTGTCCAAAGCGTTCAAGGATTTGTGTGGCATTTTGAACATACACTACACACCTCCAACTATCATTTTTAATGAGCGTAGAATTTTTCACCAATCTACAAAAAGTAAAGATGAATCCATTTCAATGTGGTATGCTAGAGTAAAAAAGCTAGCATTAAACTGCAAATTTGGTGCACATTTAGAAGCGTTTGTATTAGATCAATTTATAATGGGGTTGCCGGAGAAAATTTTTGAAAGATTGTGTGAAGAGGATGAAAATCTAACCATTGAAACGGCTCTCAGAAAAGCTCTGATAATGGAGTCGAAATTACTGCATAAAAATAAAGATGCGGAACCAACTAGTGTCAACTACGTCAAAGGATATACAAATAAGCACAACCAGGGCAGCGGAAAGAACGAGGGTGCTGAACGCAAACATTTGGGTAGTAAGGAGAAATCGAAGAGCAACAACAAACCATCATGTGTTAACAAAGGGTCAAGGAAGACATGTTCACATTGCGGCTGGCGCAACCATGACACAAATTCCTGTAAATTTAAGAGCAGCAAATGTCATGTTTGTGGAAAAATAGGGCACTTAGCTTCAGTGTGCCGTTCTAAACTAGATAAGTCGAATAAGACAATTAAACATTTATCAGATTCTGATGATCCTAATGATTTTGCAAATTTTTCTGTATATAGTATAACCGGCAGTAGTTCAAGTGGTGTTTACTCCTTACCAGTTCAAATAGATGGTTATAATATGAATGTGACGTGTGATACGGGGGCTCCGTGCACTTTGGTTCCTCTGACACTATTCCGAAAATGGCACCCTAAAACGGTAATAAGACCGTGCCTAACTCCATATGTAAACTATAGTGGGGATAAAATCGAAATATCCGGTGAGTACGATGCTTCAATAATGTATCAAGGTGTCACAAGAAAAGTTGTAGTTGTAGTTACACATACAAAAAATCCACCGTTGCTGGGTCGAACATTCTTGAGGGCTTTTAATTTCGAGTTGTGTCAAGTAAATAAAATCAGTTCAGATACAAATTTTTCTATTATCACTAATAAAATCAAAAGTGAATTTTCCAAACTTTTTAGTGATGGCTTAGGCCTTTATAACCTCAATAAAATTTCTTTAAATATGTGCGAAAATGCGAAACCGCTTTTTTGCAAGCCGCGTCCAGTGCCGTTAGCCTGGAAAGATAAAGTAGAAAAACAATTAAGAGATCTTATAGCAAAAAATGTTTTAGAGCCCGTAGATAATTCAGAGTGGGGAACTCCTTTAGTACCTATTTTAAAACCAAATGGTGAATTGCGCATTTGCGGTGACTATAAAGTCACCATTAACAAGTTTCTAACAGATTTTAAATATCCTTTACCACGAATCGATGAAATTTTTGCGGCTTTGCAGGGAGGCAAGCTTTATACAAAGTTAGATTTATCCAATGCATACAACCAGTTAGAGCTAAGTGAGGAGTCACAATTATTATGTACATGGAGCACTCATATAGGTACCCTAAAAATGAAACGCATGCCTTTTGGAATCAAACCGGCGGCGGCCATATTCCAAAAAAACAATGGAAAATCTACTTCGTGAAATTCCAGGTGTTGTCGTGTACCAAGATGATATTACAGTCACTGGTAAAGATTTTCAACAACATATTGCAAATTTAAAGCGTGTATTAAGTAAGCTAGAAGGTGCAGGTTTGAAAGTGAATTTAAGTAAATGCGAATTTTTTCAAAAGCAAATTAACTATTTAGGGTTCACTATAGATGAGAACGGTTTAAAAAAGAATGATGAACGCATAGCTAGCGTATTAAATGCACCAACTACCAAAAACATTTCAGAAGTTCGTGCTTTTCTGGGAATGGTAAATTATTATGCCAAATTCATCCCAAATTTTTCAAGCAAGATGTCACCGTTATATGAGTTATTACGGAAGAACAAAAAGTTTGCTTGGTCGTGTAAATGCCAAGAGGCGTATGATCAAATAAAGAAAGATATAACTTCTGATCAACTGCTAACACACTTCAATCCAAAGCTACCTATTATTTTAACCACAGACGCATGTAGCAATGCAGTCGCAGGTGTACTTTCACATAAATTTCCAAACAATGAATACAAACCGATCGCATTTGTTTCAAGAGCATTGTCTAAGAGTGAATTGAACTACAGTACTCTTGAAAAGGAGTCTTTAGCGATAATTTTTTGTATTACGAAACTCAGACAATATCTCCTTGGAAATCATTTTGTTTTACGTACTGACCATAAACCGCTATTGTCAATCTTTGGTGGTAAGGGATTGCCAGTTATGGCAGCAGCTCGTATGCAACGATGGGCGTTCACTCTTTAAGGATTCAATTATTCAATTGAATATGTAAAAGGCACGGCAAACACAGCTGATAGCTTATCTCGAATGCCACAGCAGGAATACAATAATAATCACAAAGAAAACAGTTTTATAAATTTTGTTGAGGCAGAAAATTACTTACATTTTGATTATAACACAATCGCCAAAGAGACAAGGCGAGACCCCATACTTTCTAAATTGTGTTCGGCTATACAGAGCGGCACAGTAAACAATTTAAATGGCGACGAATTTCGTCCGTTCCTAAGCAAAAGCTTAGAGCTTTCAGTAGAATATGGCTGCGTACTATGGGGGTATAGGACGGTCATACCTAAAAAAATAAGAAATCGTGTCCTCATGGAATTACATCGATCCCATTTAGGCATTAGTAAAACCAAAGCTCTAGCGAGATCTTACGTCTGGTGGCCTAAAATCGATGAAAATATTGAGAATTTAATAAAATGCTGTATTCCGTGTCAGGAGGTACAACCCAGTCCGGAAGCAAGTGCACTGATTCCGTGGAAACCCACCGAATCAGTATGGAGTCGCATCCATGTAGATTTTGCTGGACCCATCAAAAACCTTTATTTACTGATTATAATCGATTCACATTCAAAATGGGTAGAAATATTCCTGACTAAAGAAATAACGTCAAATTTCACTATTAACAAGCTCAGGGAAACATTTTGTAGGTACGGTTTGGTTGACACACTGGTGAGTGATAATGGTCGGCAATTTACGTCACTCGATTTCAAAAACTTTATGAAAATCAACAACATACGACACATTTTCACTGCACCTGGTCATCCAGCGACAAATGGTCAAGCAGAAAATTTCGTAAAATCGGTAAAAAAAATCCATTCACGCACATTTAAAAGATAACACCAATTCAAACTTAGAGATAATCATAAACAGGTTTCTGTCTGATTATAGAAATACCAAGCATTGCAGCACAGGTGAAACACCTTCAAAATTGTTTTTTAATCGCGCTCTAAAAACGCGATTCAATTCTCTCAGACCACCTCTAACAAAAGAAAAGATAATTAAAAGTCAGCAAGTTAATGTTCGAAACCATCACGGCAAGCGCAACGTTGAATTTGGCGAAGGTCAAAAGGTATTAATTCGTGACTACCGAGATCCAAATAAACAAAATTGGACACAAGCTACGATAAAAAATCAGTTAGGGCCAAGATCTTATTGTTGCATCGTGGCACATAATAACTGCGAAACAAAGAGGCATTTGGATCAAATAAGGAAGTTTTCGGGTAGTGATCCGGGTGTGGCCGAAGAGCACGAAGCCACTGTAGAGACAAGAGCAAACTCGTCCTTGTCCATACCGGAACATGGAAGTAGACATCATGTAGAAGCTCCGGTAACTGCAGTAGTAAACAGTAATTCCGGTAACATGGTAGAAACACAAAACAATAGAGAATTGCGGCCTAGAAAAGATGGCAAAGTTGTAAAATCATAGATATTCTATTTACATAAATAATTTACCTGTAAAGACAACAATCATATTTTTTTTGTATTTTCATCAAATGCATTTCATATGTACATACATATACCACACCACTTCTATTTTGTATTAAGTACTAGCAGACCCGGCAGACGTTGTTCTGCCTGACCAGTGACTTCCCTAGAAATACATTTTCAAATAACTTTTAACATTCCATTTATTGCAATGCTTTAGGATATACAATGTTTCTGGCTTTAAAGTCTTTGTTATAAACAAATAAATTTTTTAGATATCCAACTCAAAAAACGGATCTTTCGAACTCAATGGGTATGACAAAAACCATTATGCGCTGCTGAGCAGATGTATAGTTAGTACAGTACTATCTCGATAATCCGGACACGCGGTAGTCCGGTCACATCTATAATCCGGACAACACTATAATTCGGACAGTTTAACATTTTTTACTCTATAATCCGGACATTTTTCAAATTTGCTTCGCAATACATACATATGTATTTTAATTTTTAGTTTGCTTCGTGAGTTTTTCGTAAAATAGCGGTACTTTAACAACAATATATGTACATATGTATACGGAATGCAACAGCATAAATCACGCTTTGTGTTTATTCTTTAGTGACAAACTGAATTGAGTGAACATTATTATTATGAGCAGTGGAAAATTTAAAAAAATGGCTCATAAAACCCTTACTCTTCAGAAAAAATTTGAAATTTTAGATCTCCTTGATAAAGGAAAATCATTAGGATGGTTTGAAAAAGAATATGGTGCCATGTTGACGCTTCGGCTATGGTATTTTAGTTTTAAGACGATTTAAAGAAACTGCAGATAAAATGTTGCTGGCGAGCTCGCAGCAGACCAAAATTAATAATTTTTTTGAAATAGTACGTACAAAAATAAAAAAAATGTTTGATTATGTACAGATGTACATATTATTACATATGTAAGAATGATTGTACTTTGTTTAATAAAGCAATTTATGTACATAAATATATCTGAATTGCGTTATGTTCATTTCAATAAAGCAAGCTAAAATTAGTTGAAAAAAAAATCATCTATAATCCGGGCACCCCCATAATCCGGACGACCCCTAACATTAAGGGTGTCCGGATTATGGAGCTAGTACTGTACTTATTTAATTATATCCTATATCTACCTATAATACTCTGGATATGTATGAACGGCAATAACAAACAAAAAAAATTAAGTGCTTTGATTAAGATTTAAGAACGTTAAAATGTCACTAAAGCAAATACATTCAGGGATATAACGAATTGAAATATCACTTAGCTTGTGGTCTGGGAACTGCCCACTTTTCCAAAGAATTTACAAATGTAGCCTATGTATGTAAGTTTAAAACAGATCAACCATAAACTTTGGACATTATTGAAGTACAAACAAAGCACTGAATACAAAAAATGTGGGCGTGGGACCGCCCACATTTCCCAAATTATATAATTCTCGACCAAGGGACACACATATCCAAAAATCATTAGTTTAGACCAAAAATATTCAAAGTTGTGATGATTTAAATTTTATATAGCCTGGGCGCGTGGTACAACAATCTTCTGAACCAATCTGGAAATTTAGAGAAGATCGACCATAAACTTTGAACTTATTGAAGTACAAACAAACCACAAAAAATGTGGGCGTGGCTCCGCCCACTTTTCCAAAATTACATAAATCTTGACCAAAGTACACACATATCCAGAAATCATTAATTTAGACCAAATATGTTCAGAGCTATGAAGAATTTAAATTTTATATAGCCTGGGGGCGTGGCACCGCCTACTTTTCCAAAAATTGATATAGCCAATCGTACACAACAACTTTCTTAACCAATCTTGGAAGTTTAAGAGAGATCGACCATAAACTTTGGACATTATTGAAGTACAAACAAAACACAAAAAATGTGGGCGTGGCACCGCCCACTTTTCCAAAATTATATACATCTTGACTAAAGGACACACATATCCAAAAATCTTTAATTTAGACCCAATATGTTCAGAGTTATGAAGAATTTATATTTTATATAGCCTGGGGGCGTGGCACTGGCCACTTTTCCAAAAATTGATATAGAATGAATCTTACACAACAATTTTCTTAACCAATCTTGAAAGTTTAAAAGAGATCGACCATAAATTTTGGACATTATTGAAGTACAAACAAAACACAAAAAATGGGGGCGTGGCACCGCCCACTTTTCGAAAAATGTATAAATCTTGACCAAAGGACACACATATCTAAAAATCATTAATTTAGACCAAATATGTTCATAGTTAGGACGATTTGAAATTTTATATAGGCTGTGGGCGTGGCACCGCCCACTTTTCCAAAAATGTATACAACCTAAATCCTACACAACAATCTTCTAAATCAAAGTGGAGAGTTTAAAAGAGATCGACCATAAACTTTGGATATTATTGAATTACAAACAAAACACAAAAAATGGGGGCGTGGCACCGCCCACTTTTCGAAAAATGTATAAATCTTGACCAAAGGACACACATATCTAAAAATCATTAATTTAGACCAAATATGTTCATAGTTAGGACGATTTGAAATCGTATATAGCCTGTGGGCGTGGCACCGCCCACTCTTCCAAAAATTTATACAACCTAAATCCTACACAATAATCTTCTAAATCAAAGTGGAGAGTTTAAAAGAGATCGGCCATAAACTTTGGATATTATTGAATTACAAACAAAACACAAAAAATGGGGGCGTGGCACCTCCCACTTTTCGAAAAATGTATAAATCTTGACCAAAGGACACACATATCTAAAAATCATTAATTTAGACCAAATATGTTCATAGTTAGGACGATTTGAAATTTTATATAGGCTGTGGGCGTGGCACCGCCCACTTTTCCAAAAATGTATACAACCTAAATCCTACACAACAATCTTCTAAATCAAAGTGGAGAGTTTAAAAGAGATCGACCATAAACTTTGGATACTATTGAATTACAAACAAAACACAAAAAATGGGGGCGTGGCACCGCCCACTTTTCGAAAAATGTATAAATCTTGACCAAAGGACACACATATCTAAAAATCATTAATTTAGACCAAATATGTTCATAGTTAGGACGATTTGAAATTTTATATAGCCTGTGGGCGTGGCACCGCCCACTTTTCCAAAAATTTATACAACCTTAATCCTACACAATAATCTTCTAAATCAAAGTGGAGAGTTTAAAAGAGATCGGCCATAAACTTTGGATATTATTGAATTACAAACAAAACACAAAAAATGGGGGCGTGGTACCGCCCACTTTTCGAAAATTGTATAAATCTTGACCAAAGGACACACATATCCAAAAATCATTAATTAAGACCAAATATGTTCATAGTTATGACGATTTGAAATTCATAGCTATGACAATTTGAATTTTTATATAGCCTGAGGGCGTGGCACCGCCCACTTTTCCAAAAATATATATAGCCTATGCTTTAACTCGTGATCCCAAGAATATACTGTGAAAATTTCATAAAAATCGGTTGAGTACTTTGGACGCCTATAAAGGACACACAGACACACAGACACACAGACACACAGACACACAGACACACAGACACACATTCATTTTTATTTATAAGATACTAGCAGACCCGGCAGACGTTGTTCTGCCTGACCAGTGACTTCCCTAGAAATACATTTTCAAATAACTTTTAACATTCCATTTATTGCAATGCTTTAGGATATACAATGTTTCTGGCTTTAAAGTCTTTGTTATAAACAAATAAATTTTTTAGATATCCAACTCAAAAAACGGATCTTTCGAACTCAATGGGTATGACAAAAACCATTATGCGCTGCTGAGCAGATGTATAGTTAGTACAGTACTATCTCGATAATCCGGACACGCGGTAGTCCGGTCACATCTATAATCCGGACAACACTATAATTCGGACAGTTTAACATTTTTTACTCTATAATCCGGACATTTTTCAAATTTGCTTCGCAATACATACATATGTATTTTAATTTTTAGTTTGCTTCGTGAGTTTTTCGTAAAATAGCGGTACTTTAACAACAATATATGTACATATGTATACGGAATGCAACAGCAT
Organism: Sphenella marginata; assembly: GCA_951509765.1. Taxonomy (NCBI): domain Eukaryota; kingdom Metazoa; phylum Arthropoda; class Insecta; order Diptera; family Tephritidae; genus Sphenella; species Sphenella marginata. The sequence goes on from OX608078.1 coordinate 97,847,790, forward strand.
AAATCACGCTTTGTGTTTATTCTTTAGTGACAAACTGAATTGAGTGAACATTATTATTATGAGCAGTGGAAAATTTAAAAAAATGGCTCATAAAACCCTTACTCTTCAGAAAAAATTTGAAATTTTAGATCTCCTTGATAAAGGAAAATCATTAGGATGGTTTGAAAAAGAATATGGTGCCATGTTGACGCTTCGGCTATGGTATTTTAGTTTTAAGACGATTTAAAGAAACTGCAGATAAAATGTTGCTGGCGAGCTCGCAGCAGACCAAAATTAATAATTTTTTTGAAATAGTACGTACAAAAATAAAAAAAATGTTTGATTATGAATGATTGTACTTTGTTTAATAAAGCAATTTATGTACATAAATATATCTGAATTGCGTTATGTTCATTTCAATAAAGCAAGCTAAAATTAGTTGAAAAAAAAATCATCTATAATCCGGGCACCCCCATAATCCGGACGACCCCTAACATTAAGGGTGTCCGGATTATGGAGCTAGTACTGTACTTATTTAATTATATCCTATATCTACCTATAATACTCTGGATATGTATGAACGGCAATAACAAACAAAAAAAATTAAGTGCTTTGATTAAGATTTAAGAACGTTAAAATGTCACTAAAGCAAATACATTCAGGGATATAACGAATTGAAATATCACTTAGCTTGTGGTCTGGGAACTGCCCACTTTTCCAAAGAATTTACAAATGTAGCCTATGTATGTCGTACCCAACGAAGATTTTAACGTATTGGAAAAGTTTAAAACAGATCAACCATAAACTTTGGACATTATTGAAGTACAAACAAAGCACTGAATACAAAAAATGTGGGCGTGGGACCGCCCACATTTCCCAAATTATATAATTCTCGACCAAGGGACACACATATCCAAAAATCATTAGTTTAGACCAAAAATATTCAAAGTTGTGATGATTTAAATTTTATATAGCCTGGGGGCGTGGTACAACAATCTTCTGAACCAATCTGGAAATTTAGAGAAGATCGACCATAAACTTTGAACTTATTGAAGTACAAACAAACCACAAAAAATGTGGGCGTGGCTCCGCCCACTTTTCCAAAATTACATAAATCTTGACCAAAGTACACACATATCCAGAAATCATTAATTTAGACCAAATATGTTCAGAGCTATGAAGAATTTAAATTTTATATAGCCTGGGGGCGTGGCACCGCCTACTTTTCCAAAAATTGATATAGCCAATCGTACACAACAACTTTCTTAACCAATCTTGGAAGTTTAAGAGAGATCGACCATAAACTTTGGACATTATTGAAGTACAAACAAAACACAAAAAATGTGGGCGTGGCACCGCCCACTTTTCCAAAATTATATACATCTTGACTAAAGGACACACATATCCAAAAATCTTTAATTTAGACCCAATATGTTCAGAGTTATGAAGAATTTATATTTTATATAGCCTGGGGGCGTGGCACTGGCCACTTTTCCAAAAATTGATATAGAATGAATCTTACACAACAATTTTCTTAACCAATCTTGAAAGTTTAAAAGAGATCGACCATAAATTTTGGACATTATTGAAGTACAAACAAAACACAAAAATGGGGGCGTGGCACCGCCCACTTTTCGAAAAATGTATAAATCTTGACCAAAGGACACACATATCTAAAAATCATTAATTTAGACCAAATATGTTCATAGTTAGGACGATTTGAAATTTTATATAGGCTGTGGGCGTGGCACCGCCCACTTTTCCAAAAATGTATACAACCTAAATCCTACACAACAATCTTCTAAATCAAAGTGGAGAGTTTAAAAGAGATCGACCATAAACTTTGGATATTATTGAATTACAAACAAAACACAAAAAATGGGGGCGTGGCACCGCCCACTTTTCGAAAAATGTATAAATCTTGACCAAAGGACACACATATCTAAAAATCATTAATTTAGACCAAATATGTTCATAGTTAGGACGATTTGAAATCGTATATAGCCTGTGGGCGTGGCACCGCCCACTCTTCCAAAAATTTATACAACCTAAATCCTACACAATAATCTTCTAAATCAAAGTGGAGAGTTTAAAAGAGATCGGCCATAAACTTTGGATATTATTGAATTACAAACAAAACACAAAAAATGGGGGCGTGGCACCTCCCACTTTTCGAAAAATGTATAAATCTTGACCAAAGGACACACATATCTAAAAATCATTAATTTAGACCAAATATGTTCATAGTTAGGACGATTTGAAATTTTATATAGGCTGTGGGCGTGGCACCGCCCACTTTTCCAAAAATGTATACAACCTAAATCCTACACAACAATCTTCTAAATCAAAGTGGAGAGTTTAAAAGAGATCGACCATAAACTTTGGATACTATTGAATTACAAACAAAACACAAAAAATGGGGGCGTGGCACCGCCCACTTTTCGAAAAATGTATAAATCTTGACCAAAGGACACACATATCTAAAAATCATTAATTTAGACCAAATATGTTCATAGTTAGGACGATTTGAAATTTTATATAGGCTGTGGGCGTGGCACCGCCCACTTTTCCAAAAATGTATACAACCTAAATCCTACACAACAATCTTCTAAATCAAAGTGGAGAGTTTAAAAGAGATCGACCATAAACTTTGGATACTATTGAATTACAAACAAAACACAAAAAATGGGGGCGTGGCACCGCCCACTTTTCGAAAATTGTATAAATCTTGACCAAAGGACACACATATCCAAAAATCATTAATTAAGACCAAATATGTTCATAGTTATGACGATTTGAAATTCATAGCTATGACAATTTGAATTTTTATATAGCCTGAGGGCGTGGCACCGCCCACTTTTCCAAAAATATATATAGCCTATGCTTTAACTCGTGATCCCAAGAATATACTGTGAAAATTTCATAAAAATCGGTTGAGTACTTTGGACGCCTATAAAGGACACACAGACACACAGACACACAGACACACAGACACACAGACACACAGACACACATTCATTTTTATTTATAAGATATATATATTGTATTTTCATCAAATGCATTTCATATGTACATATATCACACATGATTAAGACTTCAATTTTGCATTTAGTATGTATACACAAAATGTAAATTTTCTATTATACAACCGCTATATGCATTCCACTATCGTACTTAAGTTTCATTAACCTTAAGAAATTATTTTTGTACTATTATATTTAAATATCTTAGGTACACTATGATCTTAGGGGGAGCATGATATGTACTGGTGTTATTACCCACTATGGCAATAGCAATCGTCTTATTTTACTTTCATCTGCCTCCCTGGCATCATGGGTATCAATGCATCGTTTGCGAACAAACATTGTACTAATTACATTGCTCTGCGAACGAACTCACGCTGTCAAACCAATACACTTGAATTCATAAATAAAGCATTCGCTTATACATACTGAAACCGGCAAGTTATTTCATTAATAATATAATGTCGTGCACTTTTGAAAATTGCTAGATTAAAAGCGAGTCGGAGCGCTTTGTAGCATGCTGGCTGTGTGATGCACTTGCCCACGCAAAGTGCACTGGCTTAACTGATAGAACAGCTGATCTTATTAATGATGGAAAAGGTCTGCGCGTGTCTTGCTCAAAATGTAGATCGACGGAAGTTGATCTTTGTAAGGTCTTTCGTCATATAAGAAACGGGTTTTCTGAGATCAGCAAAGACTTTTCTTTGCTGACCGAAAAATTCAAAAAATATGAAAGCATTTTTAAAACGTTCGAAAATCTTGACAAACCGCTTCAACTGGAAAATTCTATCAATCGTGATGGCGAGCGCAAGCCTACGGATGATCGGCCTGCTCCTTTATAGCGCCGAACTTGCCGCAAGACGTCGAATTGATAGACTTGGCCTCCCCAATTCCAAGCACTTCTGTTCGGGCAACGTCCAAGAACCCTCTAAAGACATCCACTAAAAGAAATCCGGATCCTGCCGCAATTGAAGTGGAGTCTGAACCAATTGTTAGGAAGCTGGTTGTGGTCCCTCGCAAAAAATCTATTTTTCTGTCTAGGTTCCATCCTGACACTACAGAAGAAGATTTGATGTACCATATTTCGTCTAAGGTAAAAGATCGTAACTTGACGGTTAAAAAGTTTAATTTCACGTATCAAAGAAATATGTCGTCATTTAGAATTGATGTCGCTGGAAAAGATTTCGACGCTCTTTTGGATAATTCTTTTTGGCCTTCCGGCGCTCCTGTGCGGGAGTTTGAGTACAGACCAAATAGAAATGCTCAGAATGTAGCAACAATCTCTCGTGATAACTTTGAGCCAAAATACTGAGTACTAAGACCATGACTATCTTTTATCAAATGTCAGAGGTTTAAATACCAAGCTAACCGATCTTTATTTGAAATCTTTCTGTTGTAACTATAACGTAATTGCTTTTACCGAAACTTGGCTAAAACCTCATGTTTTCAACTCTGAATTTTTTTGTAACGAATATCAAGTTTATAGAAATGATCGCTTGAACAAGGTCGGGGATGGAGTTTTACTTGCAGTTCATTCCTCAATACCTTCAGAGGAGGTTGATTTACCTAACATTGATTCCATCTTGCTTTGTACTTACAACTTATCTCTTTGCTCAAAACGGTTCACTTTTTGACTAAAGATTCTGACTCGATGATTGTTTTGGGTGATTTTAACCTACCTCATATATCGTGGAAAATAGTCGATGGAAATATTATTCCAAATCCATCCAGACCGGGCTACAATGACTTTTTAGATGGAATTTCCGATCTCTGTCTTAATCAAACAAACGTTACAGGAAACAAGTTTGGCAAAGTCTTAGATTTAGTTTTTGTCGATGATAAAAATAAATTTTCTGTAAGCCGTTGCGATCCGCTGGTTTTACCAGAAGACGTCTACCACCCTTCTATGGAAATATTTCAAGAGACCTTAAGTAATGCCCAATGTACACAAGGCTGCTCAAGTAGTAACTTTGATTTTAACTTCTCAAAAGCCAACTATAAGAAATTAAATAAAGAACTGTCTAAAGTAACTTGGCCTGAGCTGTGTCGCGAAATCGATTCAAACGTTTTACATTTTAATCAAACTATTTACAACTTATTTGAGAAGATTATTCCTAAACGTAAAATAACATATGATCATCCAACGCAAGCTTGGTTTACTAAAGAGCTTATGATGCTGAAAAATAGAAAAACGCGTTCTTTCAAATTATTTAAGAAATCGGGATTAAACAAACACTACTTGTTGTATTCTGGTCTACGTAAGAGGTACATCGACTTAAATAAAAAGTGCTATAAAGCCTATATCTCTAAAACAAAAAGAGACATTATTCGCAATCCGAAGTCATTTTATGATTTCGTAAATTCTAAACGAAAAGTAGTGGGATTTCCCTCAGCCATGAAATATAAAGACATTTTATCTAGCGATAATCAAGATATCGCAAATTTCTTTGCGCAATTTTTCACTTCTAACTATTCTGCCGTCACCAATTCTGACTTTCTAAATTATCGCTATGACCTACATGGGAACAATTTAATTAATTGTCCAACTATATGCGCCAATGATGTTCTTGTTTGTCTGAAAACCTTGAAAGAATCTTTTAAATGTGGTCCTGATAGAATTCCTACATGCTTCTTGAAGAAGTGAGCTAACAATATTTACAAACCCCTTACCAATTTGTTCAATCTGTCACTAAAGTGTGGTGTTTTTCCAACAGCATGGAAAGAGTCGTTTCTTCTACCGCTTCATAAAAGCGCAAGCAAGGCTTCTATTGGGAACTATCGTGGCATAGCAAAGCTGTCTGCCATCCCAAAAGTGTTTGAAGCTATTGTTACCAATCAGCTTACGAATCCTATCTCTACCTTGATTTCTGACTGTCAACACGGGTTCTGTAAGGGAAAGTCCACCGTTACAAACTTACTTGAATTTACAAATCATGTCTCAAATGGCTTTAGAAAAAATCTGCACACCGACGTTATTTATACTGATTTCAGCAAAGCTTTCGATAAAGTGTGTCACTCGTTACTTATTCATAAACTAGATCAGCTGGGTTTCCAGCCGGGTCTCAATCGCTGGATCTCTTCTTACCTTAGTGACAGAACACAAAAAGTAGTGTTTAAAAACTGTGAATCCGATGTTATTAATGTCTCCTCTGGAGTTCCTCAAGGAAGCCATCTGGGCCCGATTCTGTTCTTGTTGTTTATAAGTGGCATTTCTACAGTAATTGAATTTTCGAAAATGTTAATGTATGCCGACGATGCAAAGCTTTTCATGTCATTCGCATCATCCGAAGATAGCAATAAGCTTCAATCAGATCTTAATACACTAGTTACTTGGTGCGATTTAAATTATATGCCGCTTAATCTAAAAAAATGTAAATACATGCGTTTTTCGAGAGGAATTTCACAGCCATCTTCCTATACAATTAGCAATTATAGTCTTGAGCAAATGTATGATTTTGTTGACCTTGGGGTTACTATGGATTACAAACTCAGTTTCAACTGCCACATTAACGTAACAGTCAATAAAGCTGGAGGCGTTCTAGCATTTGTTAAACGATGGTCTAAAGAATTTAGCGACCCTTATGTAACTAAAACTCTCTTTACTACATTAGTCAGACCGATACTTGAATACGGTTCTATAATTTGGAACCCGCGTTACCAGGTCCACGTGGATCGCTTAGAATCAGTTCAAAAACAATTTTTACTATTTGCCTTTAGAGATCTTCACTGGGATCCCTTGTATAATTTGCCATCGTATACGAGTCGCTTAAAACTAATTAATCTTCACAGCCTTTCTAGTCGGAGGGAAATGCTTGGAATTATTTTCATGATTAAATTACTAAATGGTTCAATCGTAAGCCCGTTTCTTTTGAGCGAGGTGAACTTCAATGTACCTTCTCGTCCATCAAGACATTTTAAACCACTTATCTTGAAACACTGCCGAACTAATTTTGAATTAAATGAGCCTTTTCGTTGTTTGTGTCAAGATTATAACTCTCATTCCGGTACGTTTGATATTTCAGACTCACTATGCAGCATAAAAAAGTCAATTCTTTCTATCCTAAATACATAGCAACAATTTTTTTTCATATCCTTTGTTTCTTATCTTTATTCTTAACAATTAACTTTTCGCTGTCAACTAATGATTTATTAATTGTGTAATCTTTTCCGGTCGGGCGGGATATGGTGGGTAATCCGTTGGGCATTATTAACGACATCAATCGCAAAAAAAAACATCGCGTATAGAGTTTATGGTGCCCTTAGCTGAGACATTAATTAGATAATAGGTTTTTTGCGAAAACTGAAATAGGAATTCACGAGGTCCTGGCTCTCCTGGACTCAAGGACGAGTTCCTGCTGTAACGGAGTGCCTGCTCAGCGGCACTTCTGCGCGATAGAGAGGCCTTAATTATGAATATCAGGGGTCAAAATATCCGGACAGCAAATTGTGAGGAGACCGCCGTGATATGGGTGACAAAGTTGCATGTTTTATGGGATAATGCCACAAAAGAATTGGAGTTTCTAATAGTACCTGACCTGCAGCAAGAAGCTTATTTAGGAATGGATTTTTGACAGCCTTTTGGAATGAATGTTGTGAGTAGGGGTGTGAAAGTTTGTGTGTGGCGGAACTCGTTCCCGCTGAGGGTGACCTGTCTTTCGATACCGTTCAACATGTATTAACGACCGAAGAGGGTAACACGTTGGAGCGTGTTAAATCCCAATTCCCGTCCTTCGCGGTATTACGAACATTAACTTGTTTGCATTTAAAATATGTGAGTCGCCCTCCTAATTTCAGCTCCACATCCTTCTCTCCGTCCATCCTCTTAATATCCCTTTGTCTTTTCATTTTGCTTTTTAATTGTCATCCATATACCTATCCCTTTCTCAATCCTAATCCCAAAAATACTTAAAATGACTCCATTTTAAAACTCTCATCAATACCTTTCATTTTAGACCCATTTTTGCCCAAAAACCTTCTAGCTCCAATTTTGGTCCACGTTTTGGTTAATATCTAAAAACCTTCATTTTATATGGGAAAATAGCTAAAACATGTTAAATCATTTGTCAACACCTTTCATTTGATACCCATATCATAACAATACCATCGAGGGCCCCTCCTGGTTGACATTTTGACCAATATCTCGAAAACGGGCTCATATTGAAAGAATACTTTATAAGGTTACCCCGGTCAAAATTTTTAGGAACATCTCAAAAACGTTTCCAAATGCCTTTATTTTTTTAGCGTATAGCCATCTCGAGCGGATACAAAATCTACCTTCCAAATTTAGTTATGTGTATTAGGTCCAGCCGTTCTCAAAATAGATGTTTCCATAAATGAAGCAAAGTCCAAATGAAACCTGTGGCTTTCCCCTTTCTTTTTATACCAAGTATGTGCGAATATTCCTAAGTTTACCCGAAAAAAAAATTTTGACCGATAGCTATATTATCGATAAACATATGGAAATGAACCAAAGTCCGAATGAAAGCTGTCGTTGTTGTTGTTGTTGTTTTAACAACAAAATCACTCTTCGAAGGTTTTTGGGAGTGTTGTCGAAATAACAGTCCTTGGCCGGATATGATTCCGGTACGCTCCGGTACTGCCTTGCGGTACTGCCCGACTGTCGTGGGAGCGATTTGGTATGACCAGTGCAACCTTCAAGGTCATGTCATCCCTCCTTCCGAAAGGAAAGAGAAGATGGGTAATAAGAGGTGGGAGGCATCATATCCGTAGATAAACCATCGAGTGGCACATCATTACCTTTATGCATATTGGTCGCCTCTAACTCTGTTATCGATAAATATATCGAAATATAATTATGATTGTTATCTATTCTGTACTCCAAATAAATAGTGTGCAAAATTTCGTAAAGTTCGAGGCATTAGTTTAGACGTGAAAGAGTCACAAAAATATGCTGTCACTCACACACTTACGTTTTTATATATTAGTAAGATATGTATATCAATGGACCAAGGCGCATTAATTTTTGCTGTTCGATTGTAACACGAAGAGTAACACCAAAGAAAAACTTCAATTGACAATGGAAAATTCAAAAAAATTCCAATTTTTTACCCTGAAAAGCTTTGAAATAAACAATTTTTCGTTCACTTAGGTAGGTCGGTAGGTTGCGGTGGCTGCTAGTAAGGGAGCTAGCACACGTAGGCCCCGGAGGTCCCGTTGTGATACCACATGGATCTTAGAAAAGACCCCCTACTCGAACCATTTTGTGGATTTTGCGAAGCGCAGAATGTCCTTAGACTTAATTGTGGTTAATTCTCCGAGATGCTGGAGAAAGCCCGACCCCAGATATTTTAACCTACTACCCCACAGCGCAGTTTCAGGCTCCTCCTCATCTCTGCAGCTTCTGCAGAAATCATTAAAGGGGATACCCAGTCTTTCTGCATGACGACCCAGACCTATATGTCCCGTTAGAAGTCCCATAAGTAGAGAGCTCTTCTCTTCTCAGTTTTAGCAGGTCAACCGACCTGCTCGCACTAATCTCCGGCCATATCAACTTAGCATGACAGCAGGTGCCTATCTTATCCCACCTGTTACTTGCATCTTGGAGGAATTTTTGCCTCATTAAGAGCTTACTAGTAGCGAGCGGCATACCTAAACCCTTCCAGAACTGTGAAAGTGGAGCGGATGTGCCCCCTCTAGCCAGCTCGTCTGCCGCCTCATTTCCCGGTATGTCCCTGTGTCCCGGCACCCATACCAGGTGAATCGAGAGTTGCTCAGCCATCTCGTTGAGAGATTTGCGGCAGCCCTCCACAGTCCTGGAATTGTATGTACTAGCCCCCAACGCCTTGAGAGCTGCTTGACTATCAGAAAAGATGTGGACATCCCCGCCGCAGATGTCCATTTTCTTCAGATGCTCTACAGCTTCCTGTATCGCGGCCACTTCCGCCTGAAAGACACTACAGTGGTCAGGCAGTCTAAAACTAAGACTGAGGTCCAACTGAGGAGCGTACACCCCTCCTCCCACTTTGTCATCAAGTTTTGAACCATCTGTATAAATATGGATAGAGCCGTCGTCCAGGGACGGTCCGATGTTCCAATACTCCCTCTCCGGAATCATGATGTAGAATTTATTCCCAAAACAGTACTTCGGTGTTAAGTAAGCAGAGCTGTGCACGGGCAGATTGTTAAGGATGGATGAGTGGCCTATAACAGGGGAGCCCCATCCAGGTAAATTCCTAAGTCGCATTGCGGAATTGGCCGCAGCTAGTTTACCACTTAAATCAATCGGTTAAATATTTAGGATTGCATTCAGCGCATCCGCTGCTGTTGTACGTAGCGCCCCACTTACACATATAAGCGCGCTTCTCTGCATTAAGATGTAATTGGAATTTTTCTCCAGCCCCAACCACCAGACTAGCACCCCATACAAAAGAATCGGTCTGACCACAGTGGTGTAGAGCCAGAGTGTAACTTTAGGAGTCAATCCCCACTTTTGCCCTACGGCACCCCTACAGGAGCGTAACGTCCAGCACCTCCCTTCTATTTTTAGTAATAAACGTGGGCTCCTGACCCCTATTGCATATACAGATATCATGTTGTAAGATAAAATCAAAGAGTAACTCACCCCTTTCGTTCACATCGGAGCTGCCCCACGCTGGGTTATGAGCATTGGCATCGCCTCCAACAATGATGTGCCCCTTAGCCTTCTCCAGGACCATACGCACCGCCTGCGTAGGCGCTGGTCTATCGTGTGCGATGTACATCGAGGTCAATGTACAGACCATACCACTGACCTCTATTTGGACGGATGTCGTATCCTCGTCAGTATATTGTGGAAGAAATAAAGCATGTATATTAGATTTTAGTAGGATACATGCCCTAGGTTTCCCATCAGTAGCCCCACTTACCAGTGTAAAACCTGCTGCCTTCAGCCCGCATATATTCTGCCCAACCACCCAAGGCTCCTGGATGAGGGCTATCTCCGCTGCCCCCTTCGTTGCCAGAAGGAGCAGCAACGCACTTAACTTAACTTAACTTTGTACCAATTCATGACCAACAACGCCATCTGGTGGTGAGAATTTTTCGTTTGCAGCACTCTCTGTCTACGTTAAATAAACAAAAAAATATCAAGGTCCACAACCAAAAATACGATATGACGCTACATCTCGGAAAAATAAACATACATAACAAGAAACAACGAAAATGCCCTATAGTGTGTAGCAAGGAAAAATAACGATATGAGATATAAATATATGGTGGAAGAACAGCCAAATTAATAAGATTGTATGGGAGGTACCATGCCCCCCCTAATATTTTGTTTTGATTTTAATACATGACCTGCGCGTGGTAATAACAAAGAAACCCCCCAAAGGAAGCATATAATTTGGTTCAGCTCTTTTTCAGTTTTAGGCTTACAACTGAACACCATTTCATTTTTATATATGTACATAGATGTATTTATGTATAAGATATGCAAAAGTACTTGTGTGTAGCTATCAATATGACACTCGAAATTTTTGTAGCGGCACTATTAGGAAATGCGTAGGTACTTTCGTGAATGAGAGCCGATTTGGCGAAAAAATATTATTTTCTTTTTTTTTTGTTGCAAATATGGCAACACCATATTAGGTGGCACCACAATTTTTTTTCGTTTCTCATTTGAAGTTATTTCATAAACTTTATGTGTAATTGCAATGCTGCGGTTTATAAAGAAAAAAAAGGATGTTATTGTGGACATCTGGTAACCCTAAAATTTTTTTTTTTTTAAACCGATCTTGCCTAGAAGGTAACAAAATAGAAGTTAAACGAAGTTTGTGGGTAGAGTCGTTTGGGCGGAGCTAGCTAACGGACACTTTTTTGGATTCATTTTTATGTGCATACATAGTATGTATAAGATATGCAAGAGTACTTGTAAATATGTAGCAATCAATACGACACTCGAAATTTTTGTAGCTGCACTCTTAGGAAATGCGTACTTTTATTAATGAGCCGATATGGCTAATAATATAATTTTTTTTTGTGCAAATACGGTAACACCATATTAGATGGCAACACCATTTTTTCGTTTTTCATTTGAAATTATTTCATAAACTTTATGTGTAATTCAATGTTGCGCTTTATGAAGAAAAATAAAAAGATTGTTATTGTGGACATCTGGTAACCCTAAAAAATATTTATTTTTTCTAAACCGAGCTTGAGAAGAAGGTAATAAAAGTTGTAAGTAGTTCAGAAATTCCTACTAATCTCAATTGCGAAGACAATTTACCGGCTGAGAAAGTTCAGAACAATAGTTATTTTCCCACATTAAGTATATCCCGTTTATGTCTACGGTAACCAACTAAAGTAAAGGCGTTTTTTAATTGTAATAACTTCGACATTTTGTTATCTCCCTTTCATTTGACTCTTTAGCTGTGCCTTAACATTCCCCAAGTCAACCCCAGTAATTTTTTCACGCAATTCCAATATACAGACACAACTCTTCTAGAGTTTTATTAAAGACTAGCAGACCCGGCAGACGTTGTTCTGCCTGACCAGTGACTTCCCTAGAAATACATTTTCAAATAACTTTTAACATTCCATTTATTGCAATGCTTTAGGATATACAATGTTTCTGGCTTTAAAGTCTTTGTTATAAACAAATAAATTTTTTAGATATCCAACTCAAAAAACGGATCTTTCGAACTCAATGGGTATGACAAAAACCATTATGCGCTGCTGAGCAGATGTATAGTTAGTACAGTACTATCTCGATAATCCGGACACGCGGTAGTCCGGTCACATCTATAATCCGGACAACACTATAATTCGGACAGTTTAACATTTTTTACTCTATAATCCGGACATTTTTCAAATTTGCTTCGCAATACATACATATGTATTTTAATTTTTAGTTTGCTTCGTGAGTTTTTCGTAAAATAGCGGTACTTTAACAACAATATATGTACATATGTATACGGAATGCAACAGCATAAATCACGCTTTGTGTTTATTCTTTAGTGACAAACTGAATTGAGTGAACATTATTATTATGAGCAGTGGAAAATTTAAAAAAATGGCTCATAAAACCCTTACTCTTCAGAAAAAATTTGAAATTTTAGATCTCCTTGATAAAGGAAAATCATTAGGATGGTTTGAAAAAGAATATGGTGCCATGTTGACGCTTCGGCTATGGTATTTTAGTTTTAAGACGATTTAAAGAAACTGCAGATAAAATGTTGCTGGCGAGCTCGCAGCAGACCAAAATTAATAATTTTTTTGAAATAGTACGTACAAAAATAAAAAAAATGTTTGATTATGTACAGATGTACATATTATTACATATGTAAGAATGATTGTACTTTGTTTAATAAAGCAATTTATGTACATAAATATATCTGAATTGCGTTATGTTCATTTCAATAAAGCAAGCTAAAATTAGTTGAAAAAAAAATCATCTATAATCCGGGCACCCCCATAATCCGGACGACCCCTAACATTAAGGGTGTCCGGATTATGGAGCTAGTACTGTACTTATTTAATTATATCCTATATCTACCTATAATACTCTGGATATGTATGAACGGCAATAACAAACAAAAAAAATTAAGTGCTTTGATTAAGATTTAAGAACGTTAAAATGTCACTAAAGCAAATACATTCAGGGATATAACGAATTGAAATATCACTTAGCTTGTGGTCTGGGAACTGCCCACTTTTCCAAAGAATTTACAAATGTAGCCTATGTATGTCGTACCCAACGAAGATTTTAACGTATTGGAAAAGTTTAAAACAGATCAACCATAAACTTTGGACATTATTGAAGTACAAACAAAGCACTGAATACAAAAAATGTGGGCGTGGGACCGCCCACATTTCCCAAATTATATAATTCTCGACCAAGGGACACACATATCCAAAAATCATTAGTTTAGACCAAAAATATTCAAAGTTGTGATGATTTAAATTTTATATAGCCTGGGGGCGTGGTACAACAATCTTCTGAACCAATCTGGAAATTTAGAGAAGATCGACCATAAACTTTGAACTTATTGAAGTACAAACAAACCACAAAAAATGTGGGCGTGGCTCCGCCCACTTTTCCAAAATTACATAAATCTTGACCAAAGTACACACATATCCAGAAATCATTAATTTAGACCAAATATGTTCAGAACTATGAAGAATTTAAATTTTATATAGCCTGGGGGCGTGGCACCGCCTACTTTTCCAAAAATTGATATAGCCAATCGTACACAACAACTTTCTTAACCAATCTTGGAAGTTTAAGAGAGATCGACCATAAACTTTGGACATTATTGAAGTACAAACAAAACACAAAAAATGTGGGCGTGGCACCGCCCACTTTTCCAAAATTATATACATCTTGACTAAAGGACACACATATCCAAAAATCTTTAATTTAGACCCAATATGTTCAGAGTTATGAAGAATTTATATTTTATATAGCCTGGGGGCGTGGCACTGGCCACTTTTCCAAAAATTGATATAGAATGAATCTTACACAACAATTTTCTTAACCAATCTTGAAAGTTTAAAAGAGATCGACCATAAATTTTGGACATTATTGAAGTACAAACAAAACACAAAAAATGGGGGCGTGGCACCGCCCACTTTTCGAAAAATGTATAAATCTTGACCAAAGGACACACATATCTAAAAATCATTAATTTAGACCAAATATGTTCATAGTTAGGACGATTTGAAATTTTATATAGGCTGTGGGCGTGGCACCGCCCACTTTTCCAAAAATGTATACAACCTAAATCCTACACAACAATCTTCTAAATCAAAGTGGAGAGTTTAAAAGAGATCGACCATAAACTTTGGATATTATTGAATTACAAACAAAACACAAAAAATGGGGGCGTGGCACCGCCCACTTTTCGAAAAATGTATAAATCTTGACCAAAGGACACACATATCTAAAAATCATTAATTTAGACCAAATATGTTCATAGTTAGGACGATTTGAAATCGTATATAGCCTGTGGGCGTGGCACCGCCCACTCTTCCAAAAATTTATACAACCTAAATCCTACACAATAATCTTCTAAATCAAAGTGGAGAGTTTAAAAGAGATCGGCCATAAACTTTGGATATTATTGAATTACAAACAAAACACAAAAAATGGGGGCGTGGCACCTCCCACTTTTCGAAAAATGTATAAATCTTGACCAAAGGACACACATATCTAAAAATCATTAATTTAGACCAAATATGTTCATAGTTAGGACGATTTGAAATTTTATATAGGCTGTGGGCGTGGCACCGCCCACTTTTCCAAAAATGTATACAACCTAAATCCTACACAACAATCTTCTAAATCAAAGTGGAGAGTTTAAAAGAGATCGACCATAAACTTTGGATACTATTGAATTACAAACAAAACACAAAAAATGGGGGCGTGGCACCGCCCACTTTTCGAAAAATGTATAAATCTTGACCAAAGGACACACATATCTAAAAATCATTAATTTAGACCAAATATGTTCATAGTTAGGACGATTTGAAATTTTATATAGGCTGTGGGCGTGGCACCGCCCACTTTTCCAAAAATGTATACAACCTAAATCCTACACAACAATCTTCTAAATCAAAGTGGAGAGTTTAAAAGAGATCGACCATAAACTTTGGATACTATTGAATTACAAACAAAACACAAAAAATGGGGGCGTGGCACCGCCCACTTTTCGAAAATTGTATAAATCTTGACCAAAGGACACACATATCCAAAAATCATTAATTAAGACCAAATATGTTCATAGTTATGACGATTTGAAATTCATAGCTATGACAATTTGAATTTTTATATAGCCTGAGGGCGTGGCACCGCCCACTTTTCCAAAAATATATATAGCCTATGCTTTAACTCGTGATCCCAAGAATATACTGTGAAAATTTCATAAAAATCGGTTGAGTACTTTGGACGCCTATAAAGGACACACAGACACACAGACACACAGACACACATTCATTTTTATTTATAAGATATGCTGATACCCAAATAGGGCGGCAGTGTACCTATGCAAATGATTTTTGATTTAGCTGAAATTGAAAAATAAGTAAACAAAAATTTTAATGCTTTATTGGAACAGCATTTTTACCGATAACTCATTTATCGATAAATATGTATATCGAAATATCGAAAATTTAGAATAAAAGCTGCCCCTTTCGTTTGATACCCATTTTGTATTGACAGTTTTAAGGTTTTTGTGCAATCATATTTTGACCGATAACTCAGTTATCGATAAATCTATCGAAATATATCGAAGTATAAATGAAACCTTTGGATCTCCGCTTTCATTTGATACCCGTATTGTAGGATTATTTTAAGGTTTTTTGGCAATCATATTTTGCCCGATAACTCAGTTATCGAAATATATCGAAGTATAAATGAAACCGTTGGACCTCCCCTTTCATTTGATACCCGTACTGTAGGGAAATTTTAAGATTTTTGGATTTTTGACGTATAATTAAGTTATCGATAAATTTATTGATTATACGAAGTTTAAATGAAAAATAGGGACTTCCTCTTTCGGTTAATACTCATATTGTAGGGAAATTTTGAGGTTTTAGGGCAACCTTATTTTCGCCGACAACTCTGTTATCGATTAATTTATCAAAAAAATATCATCTCTGTGAATCGTTTCAGGTCATAGAGAATATGTGTACAAAGTCCCATACTTCTAGGTGCATTAGATTTGGCATGAAAACGTAACAAACATTGTTACTTTCACATTTATATATTAGTACTAGCAGACCTGGCAGACGTTGTCCTGACCAAACATTAACTTGTTTGCATTTAAAATATGTGAGTCGCCCTCCTAATTTCAGCTCCACATCCTTCTCTCCGTCCATCCTCTTAATATCCTTTTGTCGTTTCATTTTGCTTTTTAATTGTCATCCATATACCTATCCCTTTCTCAATCCTAATCCCAAAAATACTTAAAACTAGCAGACCCGGCAGACGTTGTCCTGCCCAAACATTAACTTGTTTACATTTAAAATATGTGAGTCGCCCTCCTAATTTCAGCTCCATCCTCTTCATATCCTTTTGTCTTTTCATTTTGCTTTTTAATTGTCATCCATATACCTATCCCTTTCTCAATCCTAATCCCAAAAATACTTAAAATGACTCCATTTTAAAACTCTCATCAAGACCTTTCATTTTAGACCCATTTTTGCCCAAAAACCTTCTAGCTCCAATTTTGGTCCACGTTTTGGTTAATATCTAAAAACCTTCGTTTTATATGGGAAAATAGCTAAAACATGTTAAATTATTTGATACCCATATCATAACAATACCATCGAGGGCCCCTCCTGGTCAAAATTTTTAGGGACATATCCAAAACCTTTCCAAATGCCTTAATTTTTTTAGCGTATAACCATCTCGAGCGGATACAAAATCTACCTTCCAAATTTAGTTATGTGTATTAGGTCCAGCCGTTCCCAAAATAGATGTTTCCATAAATGAAGCAAAGTCCAAATGAAACCTGTGGCCTTCCCCTTTCTTTTTATACCAATTTTGTGCGAATATTCCTAAGTTTACCCGAAAAAAAAATTTGACCGATAACTCTATTATCGATAAATATATCGAAATGAACCAAAGTCCGAATGAAAGCTGTCGTCTTTCCCTTTCATTTGATATCAATTGAGTGCGAATTTTCCAAGGTTACCTGAAACCACGTTTTGACCGATAACTCTGTTATCCATAAATATATCGAAATATAATTATGCCTGTTATCTATTCTGTAGCCCGTTTCTGTATCGTTTCGTTAAGAGTTTTAACGCTTGGTGCTACCCTGTTTAGTAGTTATCGATAGGTAGTGTTTCTGTAAGTGTGGTGTGAATACATTTTCGAAAAACCTTGCGATAACAATATCACCAACTGTAACTTCAGTGATAGTTATTTAAAATCAAGAATTGTGGCAGAACGACGCAAAATATGGAGGTAACTATGATTTTTTAATAACATTTTGTTTTCATCTCATTTACATTGAGATAATCTAATGTATTGCTTTGAAGAAAAAAACTAGATGCGGTAGAATAACAAAGGTGCAAAAAGTAAAACTTTTGCAATACATGAAAGGGAACAGTCATGTGGCAATGGGCAGCTTCGGAGGCCCAAATAGTGCTAAAATGGCAAACGAGCTGTGGGAAACGGTGGCTGTTGAGCTTAATGCCACAGGAGGAGCGAGCAAATCGGCTGAGCAGTGGAAAAAGGTTCGGTCTAAACCTACAATATTTGAACCACAATCCTTATTATCTTTTTTTTCTTAGAGTTGGGCAGATTGGAAGTGTGCCGTTAAGCACAAACAGGCACAGATTGCAAGGTTCCAAAACAGAACCGGTAATCTGCCTGCCAGCGATGGACCAGCACCACTGGACGATGTGGATGTGGAGGTACTGGCGTACATTCCGTCGGCAGCTGTGGAGGGTGACGGAAAAACCAGAGAATCTGGGTTTGGACAGGTAATATATGTATATAAAGCCTGTTATCGATGAATTGCGAAGCTGGGGAATATATTTATGAGATATGGAAGGTTTTGCAATCAGTCGCTAAGAGATTAAGTAAATCCATTTATTTCAAACCTATAACAATTGATGATACGATATACATAACTTAAAACTTTTTCTACTATTGCAGTCTGAAACAATCACGAAAGTGGAGGATGTATCAATGGCGGATGATATATCCATTGATACTCCCAAGAGAGCTCCATCTCCAAGAGCGTCGTCCTCACGCTCTCAAACAAATACATTCAGCAGCAGTTTTGCTGAAATAAAAAACTACATAAAGGAGAACGACGACAAGTTAATGGAGCATATGGAGAGACAAACGAAGCTCCTTGAAAATATTCTAAAAGTGCTTGAGTCCATCGATGCCTCGTTAAAACCATCGGTTTTAGAATAAAAAACTTTCATTTTCCATATTTACTATTTCTTATCTTTTTTATTTTATTTCTCATGCATTCCACTTTAAATTTTTTGCGTTTAGTTTCCTTTCCTTATCCCTTCCCTATGCCATCCTTTCCTTATCGCTTCCCTATGCCATCCTTTCCTTATCCCTTCCCTATGCCATCCTTTCCTTATCCCTTCCCTATGCCATCCTTTCCTTATCGCTTCTCTATGCCATCCTTTCCTTATCCCTTCCCTATGCCTTTCTTCAATTTCATTTCTATGCCATGCCATCCTTTCCTTATCCCTTCCCTATGCCATCCTTTCCTTATCCCTTCCCTATGCCATCCTTTCCTTATCCCTTCCCTATGCCATCCTTTCCTTATCCCTTCCCTATGCCATCCTTTCCTTATCCCTTCCCTATGCCATCCTTTCCTTATCGCTTCTCTATGCCATCCTTTCCTTATCCCTTCCCTATGCCTTTCTTCAATTTCATTTCTGAACACTATTTGAATTAATTTAATTTAGTTTCTATTTAATAAAAAATATGTATGTATATATAAATGAAAATAACAAAAATTATTCAATGAAACAAAAATTTATGTTTATTTATTTAATTTAATTTAATTTGATTAGGTAGTACATACATCAATCTTATAAAATACTAGCAGACCCGGCAGACGTTGTTCTGCCTGACCAGTGACTTCCCTAGAAATACATTTTCAAATAACTTTTAACATTCCATTTATTGCAATGCTTTAGGATATACAATGTTTCTGGCTTTAAAGTCTTTGTTATAAACAAATAAATTTTTTAGATATCCAACTCAAAAAACGGATCTTTCGAACTCAATGGGTATGACAAAAACCATTATGCGCTGCTGAGCAGATGTATAGTTAGTACAGTACTATCTCGATAATCCGGACACGCGGTAGTCCGGTCACATCTATAATCCGGACAACACTATAATTCGGACAGTTTAACATTTTTTACTCTATAATCCGGACATTTTTCAAATTTGCTTCGCAATACATACATATGTATTTTAATTTTTAGTTTGCTTCGTGAGTTTTTCGTAAAATAGCGGTACTTTAACAACAATATATGTACATATGTATACGGAATGCAACAGCATAAATCACGCTTTGTGTTTATTCTTTAGTGACAAACTGAATTGAGTGAACATTATTATTATGAGCAGTGGAAAATTTAAAAAAATGGCTCATAAAACCCTTACTCTTCAGAAAAAATTTGAAATTTTAGATCTCCTTGATAAAGGAAAATCATTAGGATGGTTTGAAAAAGAATATGGTGCCATGTTGACGCTTCGGCTATGGTATTTTAGTTTTAAGACGATTTAAAGAAACTGCAGATAAAATGTTGCTGGCGAGCTCGCAGCAGACCAAAATTAATAATTTTTTTGAAATAGTACGTACAAAAATAAAAAAAATGTTTGATTATGTACAGATGTACATATTATTACATATGTAAGAATGATTGTACTTTGTTTAATAAAGCAATTTATGTACATAAATATATCTGAATTGCGTTATGTTCATTTCAATAAAGCAAGCTAAAATTAGTTGAAAAAAAAATCATCTATAATCCGGGCACCCCCATAATCCGGACGACCCCTAACATTAAGGGTGTCCGGATTATGGAGCTAGTACTGTACTTATTTAATTATATCCTATATCTACCTATAATACTCTGGATATGTATGAACGGCAATAACAAACAAAAAAAATTAAGTGCTTTGATTAAGATTTAAGAACGTTAAAATGTCACTAAAGCAAATACATTCAGGGATATAACGAATTGAAATATCACTTAGCTTGTGGTCTGGGAACTGCCCACTTTTCCAAAGAATTTACAAATGTAGCCTATGTATGTCGTACCCAACGAAGATTTTAACGTATTGGAAAAGTTTAAAACAGATCAACCATAAACTTTGGACATTATTGAAGTACAAACAAAGCACTGAATACAAAAAATGTGGGCGTGGGACCGCCCACATTTCCCAAATTATATAATTCTCGACCAAGGGACACACATATCCAAAAATCATTAGTTTAGACCAAAAATATTCAAAGTTGTGATGATTTAAATTTTATATAGCCTGGGGGCGTGGTACAACAATCTTCTGAACCAATCTGGAAATTTAGAGAAGATCGACCATAAACTTTGAACTTATTGAAGTACAAACAAACCACAAAAAATGTGGGCGTGGCTCCGCCCACTTTTCCAAAATTACATAAATCTTGACCAAAGTACACACATATCCAGAAATCATTAATTTAGACCAAATATGTTCAGAGCTATGAAGAATTTAAATTTTATATAGCCTGGGGGCGTGGCACCGCCTACTTTTCCAAAAATTGATATAGCCAATCGTACACAACAACTTTCTTAACCAATCTTGGAAGTTTAAGAGAGATCGACCATAAACTTTGGACATTATTGAAGTACAAACAAAACACAAAAAATGTGGGCGTGGCACCGCCCACTTTTCCAAAATTATATACATCTTGACTAAAGGACACACATATCCAAAAATCTTTAATTTAGACCCAATATGTTCAGAGTTATGAAGAATTTATATTTTATATAGCCTGGGGGCGTGGCACTGGCCACTTTTCCAAAAATTGATATAGAATGAATCTTACACAACAATTTTCTTAACCAATCTTGAAAGTTTAAAAGAGATCGACCATAAATTTTGGACATTATTGAAGTACAAACAAAACACAAAAAATGGGGGCGTGGCACCGCCCACTTTTCGAAAAATGTATAAATCTTGACCAAAGGACACACATATCTAAAAATCATTAATTTAGACCAAATATGTTCATAGTTAGGACGATTTGAAATTTTATATAGGCTGTGGGCGTGGCACCGCCCACTTTTCCAAAAATGTATACAACCTAAATCCTACACAACAATCTTCTAAATCAAAGTGGAGAGTTTAAAAGAGATCGACCATAAACTTTGGATATTATTGAATTACAAACAAAACACAAAAAATGGGGGCGTGGCACCGCCCACTTTTCGAAAAATGTATAAATCTTGACCAAAGGACACACATATCTAAAAATCATTAATTTAGACCAAATATGTTCATAGTTAGGACGATTTGAAATCGTATATAGCCTGTGGGCGTGGCACCGCCCACTCTTCCAAAAATTTATACAACCTAAATCCTACACAATAATCTTCTAAATCAAAGTGGAGAGTTTAAAAGAGATCGGCCATAAACTTTGGATATTATTGAATTACAAACAAAACACAAAAAATGGGGGCGTGGCACCTCCCACTTTTCGAAAAATGTATAAATCTTGACCAAAGGACACACATATCTAAAAATCATTAATTTAGACCAAATATGTTCATAGTTAGGACGATTTGAAATTTTATATAGGCTGTGGGCGTGGCACCGCCCACTTTTCCAAAAATGTATACAACCTAAATCCTACACAACAATCTTCTAAATCAAAGTGGAGAGTTTAAAAGAGATCGACCATAAACTTTGGATACTATTGAATTACAAACAAAACACAAAAAATGGGGGCGTGGCACCGCCCACTTTTCGAAAAATGTATAAATCTTGACCAAAGGACACACATATCTAAAAATCATTAATTTAGACCAAATATGTTCATAGTTAGGACGATTTGAAATTTTATATAGGCTGTGGGCGTGGCACCGCCCACTTTTCCAAAAATGTATACAACCTAAATCCTACACAACAATCTTCTAAATCAAAGTGGAGAGTTTAAAAGAGATCGACCATAAACTTTGGATACTATTGAATTACAAACAAAACACAAAAAATGGGGGCGTGGCACCGCCCACTTTTCGAAAATTGTATAAATCTTGACCAAAGGACACACATATCCAAAAATCATTAATTAAGACCAAATATGTTCATAGTTATGACGATTTGAAATTCATAGCTATGACAATTTGAATTTTTATATAGCCTGAGGGCGTGGCACCGCCCACTTTTCCAAAAATATATATAGCCTATGCTTTAACTCGTGATCCCAAGAATATACTGTGAAAATTTCATAAAAATCGGTTGAGTACTTTGGACGCCTATAAAGGACACACAGACACACAGACACACAGACACACAGACACACAGACACACATTCATTTTTATTTATAAGATAGGTGCAAAACAAAAACTTAAAATAAGTAGAAAAAACTTTACAAGATGCATTACATATATAGTTGTTTGCCTTTACTTTATAAAATAAATTTTTATCTGTATCACCGCCGTTCATAATCACATTTCCCCGACCAAATCGAACTTCCTTAAAAGTACTGCTGTTGCTAACGCTGTCATTACCTATTCATTAAAACTTATAATGATTTGCTGTTGGACAGCATTTGGTCGTTACAAATTACAAGTCCACTTCTGACATTAAAATTGTATTCAGCACTTCTGAGTTTTCACAATGTCGGTTTTACCTGTAATCAAATAAAATTAATTGATTAAGTTCAATATAAGGCGCATGAATCTCGTATTGCGAACACAAACATATAAAGCAAATTATAACTTAGGAGATTTTAAGACAGTTATATGTACATATAAACATTTTACAATATTTTACCACTTATAGTTTTCATTGTGGTTTTGGTGAATTTGTAACTGCTTTAAGCGTTGCCATTATTTGTATGGGTATTTGGAGTTAATTGAAATATCTTCGAACTATACCTTCCTGAACTTTTCTTCCCCGACTTAAGGTACTTTCGTTTGGCCTATAATCTTCGAAAAATTCCACCTCCCGAATTGGTACATCGCTTATAGCAGGTAGAGTCATGTTATGTGCCAATCTAAAGTTATGCAGAGTCAAGCAAGCGTTTATTATTGACCCAGCATAACCTGGATTGACTAGAAGTCCACGGTCATGCGACAAGCAAGCGAATACTTTTTTTAAAACACCATTTAACCTTTCCACACAATTTCTAGCCCGAATGTGACAAAAATTGAAATCAATTTGACCAGCTGTTTCTGGATTTCTAAACGGAGTCATTATCCAAGGTTGTAGTGGATATCCAGAGTCACCTATCAGCCAGAATGTACTAGCTTCAAGGTTATATTGCCTTTCCATAAACTCTTTGCACTTGCTGTACTCCCATATGAAAGCATCATGGGTACTACCACCATAGCGTGCATTGCCAGACAATATGTAAAGGTTATAGTCACAAACTAGTTGTACATTTTTGGAAAAATAACCTTTTCGATTTATGTAGCAACTCTCGATGTCAACTGATGGTTTTTTAATTTTGATTTGCGTGCAATCAATTGCACCTATGCACCCGGGAAAGCCAGTAGCAGAAAAAAAACTGAAAGGAGAATGGTCAACAAATAAACACGAATATAAAATTAAACATAAATGCGATTATATCTACGTTAGACTGATTTTGTTTTGATCCTCCAGTGTAGTTGGAAATTTAATGTATTTATTCATCAACTTTTCCTCTATGATGTAAGTAACTTCCCTCACGCAACGACAAACCATTGTTTTACTCAATGCACATACAAAGTCCTGACCAACATCTCTCAAAAATGATCCCGTTGCATAGTAATGTAATGCGGTGACCAACCTTAGCGGCTTTGGAACAAAAGTCTGCCTTTCACCACTTTTCATGAAAGGAGAGATTTCCATTAAAAGATCAAGTGCAGCATCTTTTTTGAAGCGAAAAAGTTCCTCAAACCGAACTTCTGGAAGGTGGGAAGGGTCCGTTGTGTCTCTTAAATGTCGCCTCTGTATCCTTAGCATATGTCTTTGGTCATTTGCCAAAGCAATTAATGCAGCCACCAACATAATGTTTCGCTGAAGAAGATTAATTTTTAATAAATGATATATTATAAAAGCGCACTATACATAAAAAACATAAAACTGCAGCAGTATCAAAATAAACTGCCGGAACTTATTTAACGCAATTGCCATCATAACAAAACCCCAAATCTCTGATATTTCACAATTTTTCATTAATAAATGCATTTATTTATGATTTAATAAGTGTTTTGTATGAATGTTTACAAAGCAAAATACACTAGTACTCGGCTTTGAGAACTTCAACTGAAATGTTAAATATTTCTCAAAATAAACTGCCGGAACTTATTTATTGCAATTACTATCATAACAAAACACCAAATCTCTGATATTTCACAATTTTTCATTAATAAATGCATTTATTTATGATTTAATAAGTGTTTTGTATGAATGTTTACAAAGCAAAATACACTAGTACTCGGCTTTGAGAACTTCAACTGAAATGTTAAATATTTCTCAAAATAAACTGGCGGAACTTATTTTACGCAATTGCCATCATAACAAAACCCCAAATCACTGATATTTCACAATTTTTCATTAATAAATGCATTTATTTATGATTTAATAAGTGTTTTGTATGAATGTTTACAAAGCAAAATACACTAGTACTCGGCTTTGAGAAATTCAACTGAAATGTTAAATATTTCTCAAAATAAACTGGCGGAACTTATTTTACGCAATTGCCATCATAACAAAACCCCAAATCACTGATATTTCACAATTTTTCATTAATAAATGCATTTATTTATGATTTAATAAGTGTTTTGTATGAATGTTTACAAAGCAAAATACACTAGTACTCGGCTTTGAGAACTTCAACTGAAATGTTAAATATTTCTCAAAATAAACTGGCGGAACTTATTTTACGCAATTGCCATCATAACAAAACCCCAAATCACTGATATTTCACAATTTTTCATTAATAAATGCATTTATTTATGATTTAATAAGTGTTTTGTATGAATGTTTACAAAGCAAAATACACTAGTACTCGGCTTTGAGAACTTCAACTGAAATGTTAAATATTTCTCAAAATAAACTGGCGGAACTTATTTTACGCAATTGCCATCATAACAAAACCTCAAATCACTGATATTTCACAATTTTTCATTAATAAATGCATTTATTTATGATTTAATAAGTGTTTTGTATGAATGTTTACAAAGCAAAATACACTAGTACTCGGCTTTGAGAACTTCAACTGAAATGTTAAATATTTCTCAAAATAAACTGGCGGAACTTATTTTACGCAATTGCCATCATAACAAAACCCCAAATCACTGATATTTCACAATTTTTCATTAATAAATGCATTTATTTATGATTTAATAAGTGTTTTGTATGAATGTTTACAAAGCAAAATACACTAGTACTCGGCTTTGAGAACTTCAACTGAAATGTTAAATATTTCTCAAAATAAACTGGCGGAACTTATTTTACGCAATTGCCATCATAACAAAACCCCAAATCACTGATATTTCACAATTTTTCATTAATAAATGCATTTATTTATGATTTAATAAGTGTTTTGTATGAATGTTTACAAAGCAAAATACACTAGTACTCGGCTTTGAGAACTTCAACTGAAATGTTAAATATTTCTCAAAATAAACTGGCGGAACTTATTTTACGCAATTGCCATCATAACAAAACCCCAAATCACTGATATTTCACAATTTTTCATTAATAAATGCATTTATTTATGATTTAATAAGTGTTTTGTATGAATGTTTACAAAGCAAAATACACTAGTACTCGGCTTTGAGAACTTCAACTGAAATGTTAAATATTTCTCAAAATAAACTGGCGGAACTTATTTTACGCAATTGCCATCATAACAAAACCCCAAATCACTGATATTTCACAATTTTTCATTAATAAATGCATTTATTTATGATTTAATAAGTGTTTTGTATGAATGTTTACAAAGCAAAATACACTAGTACTCGGCTTTGAGAACTTCAACTGAAATGTTAAATATTTCTCAAAATAAACTGGCGGAACTTATTTTACGCAATTGCCATCATAACAAAACCCCAAATCACTGATATTTCACAATTTTTCATTAATAAATGCATTTATTTATGATTTAATAAGTGTTTTGTATGAATGTTTACAAAGCAAAATACACTAGTACTCGGCTTTGAGAACTTCAACTGAAATGTTAAATATTTCTCAAAATAAACTGCCGGAACTTATTTATTGCAATTACTATCATAACAAAACACCAAACCACTGACATTGCACAATTAGTAACGTTAATTAACATTAATATATGCAGATATTTACCAATTTTTTATTGAACAAATCTCCACAAAACTCGAGATGACAAATGGTTTGTTTCATTCCAATTGTTTCATCGATAAGTAGGCAATCTCACCATTCTCATTTCGCAAGGTGAGTTACTTCTCATACAGAAACACTTATCATAACGAAAGCGATACGAGCCTTTCGATAGGATATCGATCGTTATTATAACGAAAAGTTACAGAAACGGGCTACTGTACTCCAAAGAAATAGTATGCAAAATTTCGTAAAGTTCGAGGCATTAGTTTAGACGTAAAGAGTCACAAAAATTTGCTGTCACTCACACACTTACGTTTATATGTATATCAATGGACCAATTCGCATTAAATTTTGCATGTTCGATTGCAACACAAAGAGGAACACCAAAGCAAAACTTCAATTGACAATGGAAAATTCCAAAAAATTCCCATTTTTTACCCTGAAAACCTTTGAAATAAAGAATTTTTCGTTCAATTACCTTGTACCAATTCATGACCAACAACGCCATCTGGTGGTGAGAATTTTTCGTTTGCAGCACTCTCTGTCAACGATAAATAAACAAAAAAATAGCAAGGGCCACAACCAAAATTCCGATATGACGCTACATCATCGAAAAATATACATACATAGCAACAAACACAGCCAAAATTACGATATGAGATATAAATATATGGTGGAATAACAGCCAAATTAATAAAATTGTATGGGAGGTACCATGCCCCCCTAATATTTTCTTTTGATTTTAATACATGACCTGCGCGTGGTAATAACAAAGAAACCCCCCAAAGGAAGCATATAATTTGGTTCAGCTCTTTTTGAGTTTTAGCGTTACAACTGAACACCATTTCATTTTTATATATGTACATAGATGTATGTATAAGATATGCAAAAGTACTTGTATGTAGCTATCAATACGACACTCGAAATTTTTGCAGCGGCACTCTTAGGAGATGCGTACTTTCATGAATGAGAGCCGATATGGCGAAAAAATATTATTTTCCTTTTTTTTTTGTTGCAAATATGGCAACACCATATTAGGTGGCACCACAATTTTTTTTTCGTTTCTCATTTGAAGTTATTTCATAAACTTTATGTGTAATTGAAATGTTGCGGTTTATAAAGAAAAAAAAGGATGTTATTGTGGACATCTTATAACCCTAAAAATTTTTTTTTTTTTATACCGATCTTGCCTAGAAGGTAACAAAATAGAAGTTAAACGATGTTTGTGGGTAGAGTCGTTTGGGCGGAGTTAGCTAACGAACACTTTTTTGGGTTCGTTTTATATATAAGGAGATATAGAAAAGTACTTGTATGTAGCAATCAATACGACAATCGAAATTTTTGTAGCTGCACTCTTAGGAAATGCGTACTTTTATTAATGAGCCGATATGGCTAATAATATAATTTTTTTTTTGCAAATATGGCAACACCATATTAGATGGTAACAACATTTTTTCGTTTTTCATTTGAAATTATTTCATAAACTTGATGTGTGATTCCAATGTTGAGGTTTATAAAGAAAAATAAAAAGGATGTTATTGTGGATATCTGGTAACCCAAAAAAATATTTATTTTTTTCTACACCGAGCTCGAGAAGAAGGTAACAAAACAGAAGTTAAACGAAGTTTGTGGGTAGAGTCGTTTGGGAGGAGTTCGATTACGGACACTTTTTTGGGTTCTTTTTATACCTAGTAGTGCTTCGCACACAAGGTATATTAACTTCATTCGCCTAACGGTAGTATGTAACGGCATAAACGAATCGAGATAGATATTGACTTATATATATCAAAATGTTCAGGAGGAAAAGAGAAATTGATTAAGCCATGTCCGTCCGTCCGTCCGTCCGTCTGTAAACACGATAACTTGAGTAAATCTTGAGATATCTCAATGAAATTTGGTATGCAGGTTCCTTTTTACTTATCTCGGAGCGCTATTGAAAATAGGCAAAATCGGTTAAAAGTCACGCCCACTTTCTACATATATAATATTTTCGAAAATACAAAAAGAGTGATTATTCAGTACATAATACACCATTAAAGATAAAATTTGGTGTGTACTTTAGCGTTAAGGCAAAAAATAAATTTTGGAAGAAATTTTTAAAAATGGGCGTGGCACCGCCAACTTTTGATTAAGTCAAATTTGGAAATATTATGAATCATAAATCAAAAACCGCTGAAGATAGCAAAATAAAATTCAGCACACATATTTATATTAATACAGGCAATATAGCAAAATCGGGTTAGGTCCACGCCCAATTTTATACGAAAGATTTTGAAAAGAATCATAGATATATTGAATATGCTATAACTTTGCTTAAACTAGCTGTATATCATTTCTATTTACCTCTAAAGTGTTCGTGGGCAAAGAAAGTCGAAAACACAAAATTTTTTGGAAAATGGGCGTGGCCCCACCCCTTTATGGGGGATTATTCCATAAAACTTTCCATGCCATAACTCCGGTAAAAATTGACTTATTGAAACGATATTTACAGAAAGTGTTCAACATATAAAGCTAACTCGTTGCTGTAAAAATAAAGAAAATCGGTGAACGGACACGCCCACTTTTTGAACACAGTTCTAAAAAAAATCTTCGTAAAATTAAAATCGCGATATTTCCATAACTGTATAAGTTATATATCTAAGATTTTACACACTTAATAAGCTTTTTAAGAAAAACTAAACTGCAAAAAAAATTTGTGGATTTTGTTGAAGTAGGCGTGGCGCCGCCCACTTTTCAGCAAAAAAAGTCTGTTATTTTCAAAAGCGATTGCTTGAAATTTCAAGAGGGTATTTCAATGAAAGTTAGTGAGATGCTTCACAATAGTATGTAGTATACTCCTGCCAAAAACTATGCAAATCGAATGACAAACAAGCAAGATTTACGGGAAAGTAGTTAACTCATGCAAAACTATTTATATTTTGTTATTTAGTGATAATTTAATTTACCACTTACAACAGAAGTGTTTTCAATCGAAAACAATCAGTTGTTTTATAACACCTTTTCAGGTATTAAAATAGATCTGAGTTAATTGGGATAACGCAACAGATCACTACAAGGTATTTAATGTTCGGTTACACCCGAACTTAGACTTCCTTACTAGTTGTATTTTCGAAAATATTATATATATAGAAAGTGGGCGTGGCTTTTAACCGATTTTGCCTATTTTCAATAGCGCTCCGAGATAAGTAAAAAGGAACCTGCATACCAAATTTCATTGAGATATCTCAAGATTTACTCAAGTTATCGTGTTTACAGACGGACGGACGGACATGGCTTAATCAATTTCTCTTTTCCGCCTGAACATTTTGATATATATAAGTCAATATCTATCTCGATTCGTTTATGCCGTTACGTACTACCGCTAGGCGAATGAAGTTAATATACCTTGTGTGCGAAGCACTACTAGGTATAACAAAGGTTGTGGGTAGAGTCGTTTGGGAGGAGTTTGCGTACGGACACTTGTTTGGGTTCGTTTTATATATAAGATGTACAAAAGTAATTGTATGTAACAATCAATACGACACTCTAAACTTTGTAGCTGCACTCTTAGGAGATGCGTACTTTCATGAATAAGAACCGATATGGCTAATAATATTATTTTATTTTTTATGCAAATATGGCAACACCATATTAGATGGTAACACCATTTTTTCGTTTTTCATTTGAAATTATTTCATAAACTTTATGTGTAATTCCAATGTTGCGGTTTATAAAGAAAAATAAAAAGGATGTTGTTGTGGAAATCTGGTAACCCTAAAAATATTTTTTTTTTCTTAACCAAGCTTGAGAAGAAGGTAAAAAATAGAAGTTAAACGAAGTTTGTGGGTAGAGTCGTTTGGGAGGAGCTCGCTTACGGACACTTTTTTGGATTAATTTTTATATATAAGACTAGCTGATGCCCGCCACCTCGTATGCTTAAAAGAAATAATGAAGAATCAGCATAATTATTTTTTTGAAAGCGTCGAAATAAAACACTGGGACTAACTTTATTTTATTAATTTATTTTAATAGTTCTATAACGCATGTAGCAAGGGCTTCAAATGTTATTCAATTATTTACAGTTGATGCATTCCATATGAAAAGATAGGTCGACCTCTCCGATTTTCTTCAAATTCGAAAGACATGTAGTATTTGACGTCTAGAATAGTGTGTCAAAATGGTTTCTTAAAATTTTGAATATTTTAGATTTGATTGACAGTTGAAAATTTTTGAAAGCTTTTCTTTGAGCTAAAATATCTTTTAAACTATTAATTTTAGAAACAAATATTTTACTACAAAAAGTCTTTAAAATTATTGAAGTTTATAAAAAAAATTTTATGTTCTCAAAATTTTGAAAAATAATATGATTGAAAAATAAAATAAAATTTTTTTTCAGTGTAAAGTAATGAAGGATAGCACCGATTCTCTTTAAAAAAATCTGAAAGAAACTTGAATATGTTCTTAACCTAACCTTCAAATTTAGAAGAATGTTTTTTTTTGTTTTCGAGAAAGCGCTTTATGATTTTTTTAAAATGAACTGCGGAGCCTTTTATTGGTGCTTTTCTGAACTTTTTTCGGAGCCTTTTATTCCTCCATTCTGAGGGTTTTTGGAGCCTTTTCAGACTCCTTTCGGAGCCCTTTAATTGGTGCGTTTCCTTCATTCATCCATTCAGAGGGTTTTTGGGAGCCTTTTATTGGTGTTTTTCTGAAGCTTATTTGGGGTCATTTTTTATTTCTTTTGGGTCATTTTGGAGTCCTTTCGATATTTTTATGAAACAATGAAATAATAAAAACAAGTAAGGAAAGGGCTGTCTTCGGCTGTGCCGAAGGCTTTATACCTTTCATGAATGCTAAACCACACTTATCGGAACAATCGATTGTGTGGGAGCTATACGTTATGTTGGTCCGATCTGGCTGATTTTGCCTACATATGTTACATGTATAATATGTAGCAAACGTGCAAAGTTTAACGTTCCTAGCTTTTTAACTGCAAAAATTATAGCCCAAAACCCATTTATCGAAACTATCGATTATATGGGAGCTATATGTTATGTTGGTCCGATCTGAGTCATTTTCACTACACACGTTGCAAATACAATTTGTACTAAACTTGCAAAATTTTATGTTCCTAGCTTTTGAATTGCAAAAGTTATAGGCCAAAACCCATTTATCGGAACAATCGATTGTATGGGAGCTATGCCTTCTATCGGTCCGATCTTGCTGGTTCCGACAAATGATTAATCCTATGCAAAATGGCGCCTGCTTGCAAAATTTCATCGAGATATCTCAAAAACTGAGGGACTAGTTTGCGTTCAAACAGACGGACGGACGGACGGACGGACGGACGGACGGACGGACAGACGGACATGGCTAAATCAACTCGCCTCATCGCCCTGATCATTTCGGTATACTTAATAGTGGGTCTATCTCTTCTTCTTCTCATACTTACAAACATCGGACCAAAGTTATAATACCATTTCATGTTCATGAAAGGTATAAAAAAGGTTTATGAAGTTTTATTGACACAATTCCAAAAATATGAAATGTGCTATGTTTATAATTTTCTACAGACTATTGATAAACGTCCATGAAAAATGCGATCTTTATCTTCTGTTAGGTAAAATAAAAAAGAACCTCAGAAAATGTTTGAAAACATTCAAATAATTGAACGTTGTTGCTCATCTACTCTCTAAAATTTATTTTCTCATAACCCTCTTTACGCCTACAACAAAAAGGGTCAGAAAACACTCGAAATCTCTCATATAATTGAGCCTTGCCGTTCATTCGCTCTACAATATTCATTTCTCCTCTCAACGCTCCAATCACGGTACAAATTAGGGACGTGCGATGAACAGATAAAATCATATTTTGATTTGTCATAATTCTGATTCATCAAAACCTAATTAATCAGGTCCTGAATAGTACTGTTTACAGTATTTGTTAATTAAAACTGCTCACTGTTTCAGCAGTAAAATTTTTTAAAAAATGTCCATACGCTACACAACTTTGTAATTTCGGAAAGCTCCAAGTGCAATTCAATGTGCCGGACTTATGTATTGGCCAACCTTATTCTTTGCAACTTTCACCAATTTCTTTTTCCATAAAATTATTTTAACTAACTTTGTCAAAAATAATGAGTCAAGATTCAATATAAGATTTATAAACTGTATTTAAAAAATTTTTGCAACTTAGATTTGGCCATGGGGAGGGGGTTTAACCCCCAAAACCCCCCGTGCGCACGGGCCTGGTTAAACCTAACACATAAAATGTCTTACCTTTTCTTATGTCTACATGAATGCACCTTACTTGAGCCCGAATGGGTTCTATTTTTCTAAATTGTGTTATTATTATCTATTTGTAATTTGTTACTTAGTATGTACATATATATTTAGATATAAGCAAAATGTTCAATAAAGAAAGAAGAAGAAGAAAGAAGAACATCAAATGTTGTATATAAATAATTTTTTTTGCCCTTTTACAACAATATTTCTATAGAAAAATCACGATTTGTGTTTTTATTAGTTTGGGCTGTAAGCAGCTGAGCTTAAATGTGAATTATAACTTTGTCAAACATATTGGATTAATTGTTTATAAACAAAGTAATAATAGACCAATGATAGTCTTGAAAAATGTCTCGATGTTGCTATTCAAAATTGCCAGTAAAAGTTTCAACTGGTCTTATTTCTTAAGTCGACTTAGGCTGTTATTGCTTATGACCAGAGATTTTTACTATTTTTTGTGAAATCTCCGAAATCATTTGAGATATTGAAATAAAACTCACATCACTATGTAGTATTTATTTCTACCTTTCGTTTGACACCCATGTTGGAAAAAGTAATTTTGGGTCATATTTTGTCAATATCTTTGGAACCGAATTAGATATCCTGATGGAAGATGTCCTAAATTTTAGGACAGACGTCTAGTATTATAACGGTGAAATTTTCATTCATGGGGTTTATGTGTAGTAGGCATAATTGTAAAAAACGCACATTTTTGGTCACCCGGACCCACATTTTGGTCGGGAACTGGATGAGATATCTAAATGAAAGTTATCCTAAATTTAGCTAGACGTTAAGTGATAGAGTGGTACAAATTTCATTCAATTCTGTTCAGTAGTTTTTGAGTGATTTCTGGACAACCATACAGACAGACACACAGACAAAAATTCTAGAAACGGCTGATTTGGGTTCTAGAGGCTTAATAATGACCCCTGACATCATTTTTTAAATATCTTCAATGTGCAGACATCGGACCTGTTACAATTTTATTATATGTAGAGATAAGATATGCAAAAGTACTTGTATGTAGCAATCAATACGACACTCGACATTTTTGCAGCGGCACTCTTAGGAGATGCGTACTTTCATGAATAAGAGCCGATAGGGCTAATGATATTATTATTTCGTTTTTCATTTGAAATTATTTCATAAACTTTATGTCTAATTCCAATGTTGCGGTTTATAAAGAAAAATAAAAAGGATGTTGTTGTGGACATCTGGTAATCCTAAAAATAATTTTTTTTTCTAAACTGAGCTTGCGAAGAAGGTACAAAAATAGAAGTTAAACGAAGTTTGTGGGTAGAGTCTTTTGGTAGGAGTTCGCTTACGGACACTTTTTTGGATTCATTTTTATATATAAGATATGCAAAAGTGCTTGTATGTAGCTATCAATACGACAATCGAAATTTTCGTGGCGGCACTCTTAGGAGATGCGTAATTTCATGAATAAGAGCCGATATGGCTAATAATAATTTTTTTTTTTTGCAAAATATGGCAAGACCATATTAGATATCAACACCATTTTTTCAGTTTATAAAGAAAATAAAAGGATGTTATTGTGGTAATCTGGTAACCCTAAAAAATATTAATTTTTTTTTAAACCGAGCTTGGGAAGAGCGTAACAAGCAGTTCGCTTACGGACACTTTTTTGGGTTCTTTTTATTTATAAGAAGATATGCAAAAGTACTTGTATGTAGCTATAAATACGACACTCGAAATTTTTGTAGCGGCACTCTTAGGAAATGCGTACTTTCATAAATGAGAGCCGATATGGCGAAACAATATTATTTTTTTTTTTTTTGTTGCAAACATGGCAACACCATATTAGGTGGCAACACAATTTTTTTCGATTTGATGTTATTTCATAAACTTTATGTGTAATTGCAATGTTGCGGCGTATAAGGAAAAAAAAAAGGATGATATTGTGGATATCTGAACAGAAGTTAAACGAAGTTTGTGGGTAGAGTCGTTGGGAGGAGTTCGCTTACGGACACTTTTTGGGTTTTATTTTTATATATGCATAAGAAGATATGCAAAGGTACTTGTAAATAGCTATCAATAAGACACTCGAAATTTTTGTAGCGGCACTCTTAGGAGATGCGTACTTTCATGAATAAGAGCCGATATGGCTAATAATATTATTTTCTTTTTTTTTGCAAATGTGGCAACACCATATTAGGTGACAACACAATTTTTTTCGTATTTCTTTTGAAATTATTTTATAAACTTTATGTGTAATTGCAATGATTCGGTTTATAAAGAAAAAAAAGGATGTTATTGTGGACATCTGGTAACCCTAAAAAATATTAATTTTTTTCTAAGCCGAACTTGAGAAGAGGGTAACAAACAGTTCGCTTACGGACACTTTTTTGGGTTCATTTTATATATAAGAAGATATGCAAAAGTACTTGTATGTAGCTATCAATACGACACTCGAAATTTTTGTAGCGGCACTCTTAGGAAATGCGTACTTTCATGAATGAGAGCCGATATGGCGAAAAAATATTATTTTCTTTTTTTTTTTGTTGCAAGTATGCCAACACCATATTAGGTGGCTACACAATTTTTTTCCGATTGGAAGTTATTTCATAAACTTTATGTATAATTCCAATGTTGCGGTTTATAAAGAAAAAAAAAAGGATTTTATTGTGGATATCTGAACAGAAGTTAAACGAAGTTTGTGGGTAGAGTCGTTTGGGAGGAGTTCGCTTACGGACACTTTTTGGGATTAATTTTTGTATATGCAAAAGTACTTGTAAATAGCTATCAATAAGGCACTCGAAATTTTTGTAGCGGCACTCTTAGGAGATACGTACTTTCATGAATGAGAGCCGATATGGCGAAAAAATATTATTTTCTTTCGTTTTTTTTTGCAAATATGGCAACACCATTTTTTTCGTATTTCTTTTGAAATTATTTCATAAACTTTATGTGTAATTCAAATGATGCGGTTTATAAAGAAAAAAAAAAGATGTTATTGTGGACATCTGGTAACCCTAAAAATATTTATTTTTTCTAAACCGAGCTTGAGAAGAAGGTAACAAAACAGAGGTTAAACAAAGCTTGTGGGTAGAGTCGTTTGAGAGGAGTTCGCTTACGGACACTTTTTGGGATTCATTTTTATGTATAAGATATGCAAAAGTACTTGTATGTAGCAATCAATACGACACTCGAATAATAATATTATTTTTTTTTGTAAATATGGCAACACCATATTAGGTGGCAACACCATATTAGGTGGCAACACCATTTTTTTCGTATTTTATTTGAAATTATTTCATAAACTTTATGTGTAATTCAAATGTTGCCGTTTATAAAGAAAAAAAAGATGAAGGTTGTGGGTAGAGTCGTTTGGGAGGAGTTCGCTTACGGACACTTTTCATACCTAGTAGTGCTTCGCACACAAGGTATATTAACTTCATTCGCCTAACGGTAGTATGTAACGGCATAAACGAATCGAGATAGATATTGACTTATATATACCAAAATGTTCAGGAGGAAAAGAAAAATTGATTAAGCCATGTCCGTCCGTCCGTCCGTCCGTCTGTGAACACGATAACTTGAGTAAAATTTGAGATATCTCAATGAAGTTTGGTATGCAGGTTCCTTTTCACTTATCTCGGAGCGCTATTGAAAATAGGCAAAATCGGTTAAAAGCCACGCCCACTTTCTATATATATAATTTTTTCCAAAATACAGAAAGAGTGATTATTCAGTAAATAATACACCAATAAGGATAAAATTCGGTGTGTACGTTAACGTTAAGGCAACAAATACATTTTTGAAGAAATTTTTAAGTCAAATTTGGAAATATTATTTATCATAAATCAAAAACCGCTCAAGATAGCAAAATAAAATTCAGCACAGATATTTACATTAATAACGGCAATATTAAGAAAAAAAATTACCGAAACCGGGTAAGGCCACGCCCAATTTTATACAAAAGATTTTGAAAAGGATCATAGATATATTGAATATGCTATAACTTTGCTTAAACTACCTGTATATCATTTCTATTTCACCTCTAAAGTGTTCGTGGGCAACGAAAGTCGATTGCTCAAAATTTTTGGAAAATGGGCGTGGCCCCGCCCCTTTATGGGGGATTATTCCACAAAACTTTCCATGCCATAACTCCGGTAAAAATTGACTTATTGAAACGATATTTAGAGAAAGTGTTCAACATATAAAGCTAACTCTTTGCTGAAAAAATAAACAAAATCGGAGAACGGACACGCCCACTTTTCGAACACAGTTCTGAAAAATTTCTTTGTAAAATTGAAATCGCGATATTTCCATAATTGTATAAGTTATATAAATAAGATTGTACACACATAATAGGCTTTTTAGGAAAAAATAAACCATAAAAAAATTTTGTGGATTTTGTTGAAGTAGGCGTGGCGCCGCCCACTTTTCAGCTAAAAAGGTCTGTTATTTTCAAAAGCGATTGCTTTCAATTTGAATTAGATATTTTAGTGAAAGTTAGTGAGATGCTTCCCAATAGTATGTAGTATACTCCTGCCAAAAACTATGAAATCGAATAAAAACAAGCAAGATTTACGGGCAAGAAGTTAACACCCTATTGCCTTTTTCTCATAATTTTTATTTTTTTTTTCATACCTTTCCTGGACATGGGGAAAGCTATTTATATTTTGTTATTTAGTAATAATTTAATTTACCACTCACAACAGAAGTGTTTTTAATCGAAAACAATCAGTTGCCTTTATAACATTTTTTCAGTTATTAAAATAGGCCTGAGTAAATTGGGATACCAAAACAGATCACTACTACACCCGAACGTAGACTTCCTTACTAGTTTTATTAATTTTTTTATACCTAGTAGTGCTTCGCACACAAGGTATATTAACTTCATTGGCCTAACGGTAGTATGTAACGGCATAAACGAATCGATATAGATATTGACTTATATATATCAAAATGTTCAGGAGGAAAAGAGAAATTGATTGAGCCATGTCCGTCCGTCCGTCCGTCTGTAAACACGATAACTTGAGTAAATCTTGAGATATCTCAATGAAATTTGGTATGTAGGTTCCTTTTCACTTATCTCCGAGTGCTATTGAAAACAGGCAAAATCGGTTAAAAGCCACGCCCACTTTCTATATATATAATATTTTCGAAAATACAAAAAGAGTGATTAATCAGTACATAATACACCTATAAGGATAAAATTTGGTGTACACTTTGGCGTTAAGGCAGAAAATAAATGTTTGAAGAAATTTTTAAAAAGGGGCGTGGCACCGCCCACTTTTGATTAAGTCAAATTTGGAAATATTATTAGTCATAAATCAAAAACCGCTCAAGATAGCAAAATAAAATTCAGCACACATATTTATATTAATACAAGCAATATTTCGAAAAAAAATTATTGAAATCGGGTTAGGTCCACGCCCAATTTTATACGAAAGATTTTGAAAAGGATCATAGATATATTGAATATGCTATAACTTTGCTTAAACTACTTGTATATCATTTCTATTTCACCTCTAAAGTGTTCGTGGGCAAAGAAAGTCGAAAGCACAAAATTTTTGGAAAATGGGCGTGGCCCCGCCCCTTTATGGGGGATTATTCCAAAAAACTTTTCATGCCATAACTCCGGTAAAAATTGACTTATTGAAACGATATTTAGAGAAATTGTTCAACATATAAAGCTTACTCTTTGCTGTAAAAATAAACAAAATTGGTGAACGGACACGCCCACTTTTTGAACACAGTTCTAAAAAATTTCTTCGTATAATTAAAATCGCGATATTTCCTTAACTGTATAAGTTATATAAATAAAATTTCACACACATAACAAGCTTTTTAATCAAAACTGAACTGTATAAAAATTTTGTGGATTTTGGTGAAGTAGGCGTGGCGCCGCCCACTTTTTAGCATAAAAGGTCAGCTATTTTCAAAAGCAATTGCTTGAAAGTTCAAGAAGGTATTTAAATGAAAGTTAGTGAGATGCTTCCCAATAGTATATAGTATTCTCCTGCCAAAAATTACGCAAATCGGATAGCACACACGCAAAATATACGGACAAGTATTTAACACCCTACTGCCTTTTTATACCTAGTAGTGCTTCGCACACAAGGTATATTAACTTCATTGGCCTAACGGTAGTATGTAACGGCATAAACGAATCGAGATAGATATTGACTTATATATATCAAAATGTTCAGGAGGAAAAGAGAAATTGATTGAGCCATGTCCGTCCGTCCGTCCGTCCGTCTGTAAACACGATAACTTGAGTAAATCTTGAGATATCTCAATGAAATTTGGTATGTAGGTTCCTTTTCACTTATCTCCGAGCGCTATAGAAAATAGGCAAAATCGGTTAAAAGCCACGCCCACTTTCTATGTATATAATATTTTCGAAAATACAAAAAGAGTGATTAATCAGTACATAATACACCTATAAGGATAAAATTTGGTGTGCACTTAGCGTTAAGGCAAAAAATAATTGTTTGAAGAAATTTTTAAAAAGGGGCGTGGCACCGCCCAGTTTTGATTAAGTCAAATCAAAAACCGCTCAAGATAGCAAAATAAAATTCAGCACACATAATATATTAATACAAGCAATATTTCGAAAAAAAATTATTGAAATCGGGTTAGGTCCACGCCCAATTTTATACGAAAGATTTTGAAAAGGATCATAGATATATTGAATATGCTATAACTTTGCTTAAACTACTTGTATATCATTTCTATTTCACCTCTAAAGTGTTCGTGGGCAAAGAAAGTCGAAAGCACAAAATTTTTGGAAAATGGGCGTGGCCCCGCCCCTTTATGGGGGATTATTCCAAAAAACTTTTCATGACATAACTCCGGTAAAAATTGACTTATTGAAACGATATTTAGAGAAATTGTTCAACATATAAAGCTTACTCTTTGCTGTAAAAATAAACAAAATTGGTGAACGGACACGCCCACTTTTTGAACACAGTTCTAAAAAATTTCTTCGTATAATTAAAATCGCGATATTTCCTTAATTGTATAAGTTATATAAATAAAATTTTACACACATAACAAGCTTTTTAATCAAAACTGAACTGTATAAAAATTTTGTGGATTTTGGTGAAGTAGGCGTGGCGCCGCCCACTTTTTAGCATAAAAGGTCAGCTATTTTCAAAAGCAATTGCTTGAAAGTTCAAGAAGGTATTTGAATGAATGTCAGTGAGATGCTTCCCAATAGTATATAGTATACTCCTGCCAAAAATTACGCAAATCGGATAGCAAACACGCAAAATATACGGACAAGTAGTTAACACCCCACTGCCTTTTTATACCTAGTAGTGCTTCGCACACAAGGTATATTAACTTCATTGGCCTAACGGTAGTATGTAACGGCATAAACGAATCGAGATAGATATTGACTTATATATATCAAAATGTTCAGGAGGAAAAGAGAAATTGATTGAGCCATGTCCGTCCGTCCGTCCGTCTGTAAACACGATAACTTGAGTAAATCTTGAGATATCCCAATGAAATTTGGTATGTAGGTTCGTTTTCACTTATCTCCGAGCGCTATTGAAAATAGGCAAAATCGGTTAAAAGCCACGCCCACTTTCTATATATATAATATTTTCGAAAATACAAAAAGAGTGATTAATCAGTACATAATACACCTATAAGGATAAAATTTGGTGTGCACTTTAGCGTTGAGGCAAAAAATAAATGTTTGAAGGAATTTTTAAAAAGGGGCGTGGCACCGCCCACTTTTGATTAAGTCAAATTTGGAAATATTATTAGTCATAAATCAAAAACCGCTCAAGATAGCAAAATAAAATTCAGCACACATATTTATATTAATACAAGCAATATTTCGAAAAAAAATTATTGAAATCGGGTTAGGTCCACGCCCAATTTTATACGAAAGATTTTGAAAAGGATCATAGATATATTGAATATGCTATAACTTTGCTTAAACTACTTGTATATCATTTCTATTTCACCTCTAAAGTGTTCGTGGGCAAAGAAAGTCGAAAGCACAAAATTTTTGGAAAATGGGCGTGGCCCCGCCCCTTTATGGGGGATTATTCCAAAAAACTTTTCATGACATAACTCCGGTAAAAATTGACTTATTGAAACGATATTTAGAGAAATTGTTCAACATATAAAGCTTACTCTTTGCTGTAAAAATAAACAAAATTGGTGAACGGACACGCCCACTTTTTGAACACAGTTCCAAAAAATTTCTTCGTATAATTAAAATCGCGATATTTCCTTAATTGTATAAGTTATATAAATAAAATTTTACACACATAACAAGCTTTTTAATCAAAAGGTCAGCTATTTTCAAAAGCAATTGCTTGAAAGTTCAAGAAGGTATTTAAATGAAAGTTAGTGAGATGCTTCCCAATAGTATATAGTATACTCCTGCCAAAAATTACGCAAATCGGATAGCAAACACGCAAAATATACGGACAAGTAGTTAACACCCTACTGCCTTTTTTTTATTAATTTTTTTTATTTTCATACCTTTTATGAACATGGGGAAAGCTATTTATATTTTGTTATTTAGTGATAGTTTAATTTACCACTTACAATAGAAATGTTTTTATCGAAAACAATCAGTTGCCTTTATAACAAATTTTCAGGTATGTATTAAAATAGACCTGAGTAAATTAGGATACCAAAACAGATCACTACTAGGTATTTAATGTTCGGTTACACCCGAACTTAGACTTCCTTACTAGTTTATTTTCATACCTTTCATAAGCCCCATGCAAAACTATTTATATTTTGTTATTTAGTGATAATTTAATTTACCACTTACAATAGAAGTGTTTTTAATCGAAAAAAATCAGTTGTTTTATAACACCCTTTCAGGTATTAAAATAGACCTGAGTAAATTAGGATACTACCACAGATCACTACTAGGTATTTAATGTTCGGTTACACCCGAACTTAGACTTCCTTACTAGTTTTTATTAATTTTTTTTATTTTCATACCTTTCATAGGCCCCATGCAAAACTATTTATATTTTGTTATTTAGTGATAATTTAATTTACCACTTACAACAGAAGTGTTTTTAATCGAAAACAATGAGCTGTTTTATAACACCTTTTCAGGTATTAAAATAGACCTGAGTAAATTAGGATACTACCACAGATCACTGCTAGGTTGTTAAAACAACAACAACAACTGCTAGGTATTTCATGTTCGGTTACACCCGAACTTAGACTTCCTTACTAGTTTGAATTCATTTTTATGTACATATGTATAAGATATGCAAAAGTACTTGTATGTAGCAATCAATACAACACACGAAATTTTTGCAGCGCCACTCTTAGGAGATGCGTACTTTCATGAATAATAATAATATTTTTTTTTTTTTGTAAATATGGCAACACCATATTAGGTGGCAACACCATTTTTTTCGTATTTTATTTAAAATTATTTTATAAACTTTATGTGTAATTCAAATGTTGCGGTTTATAAAGAAAAAAAAAAGATATTATTGTGGACATCTGGTAATTGATTTTTTTCTAAACCGAGCTTGAGAAGAAGGTAACAAAACAGAAGTTAACTAAAGTTTGTGGGTAGAGTCGTTTGGGAGGAGTTCGCTTACTAACACTTTTAATACCTAGTAGTGCTTCGCACACAAGGTATATTAACTTCATTCGCCTAACGGTAGTATGTAACGGCATAAACAAATCGAGATAGATATTGACTTATATATGTATACCAAAATGTTCAGGGGGAAAAGAAAAGTTGATTAAGCCATGTCCGTCCGTCCGTACGTCTGTGAACACGATAACTTGAGTAAAATTTGAGATATCTCAATGAAATTTGGTATGCAGGTTCCTTTTCACTTATCTCGGAGCGCTATTGAAAATAGGCAAAATCGGTTAAAAGCCACGACCACTTTCTATATATATAATATTTTCCAAAATACAAAAAGAGTGATTATTCAGTAAATAATACACCAATAAGGATAAAATTCGGTGTGTACGTTAACGTTAAGGCAAAAAGTAAATTTTTGAAGAAATTTTTAAAAATGGGAGTGGCACCGCCCACTTTTGATTAAGTCAATTTTGGAAATATAATTAATCATAAATCAAAAACCGGCCAAGATAGCAAAACGAAATTGAGCACACATATTTATATTAATACAGACAATATTTTGAAAAAAAAATTACCGAAATCGGGTAAGGCCACGACCTATTTTATACGAAAGATTTTGAAAAGGAGCACAGATATATTGAATATGCTATAACTTTGCTTAAACTACCTGTATATCATTTCTATTTCACCTCTAAAGTGTTCGTGGGCAAAGGAAGTCGAATGCACAAAATTTTTGGAAAATGGGCGTGGTCCCGCCCCTTTATGGGGGATTATTCCACAAAACTTTCCATGCCATAACTCCGGTAAAAATGAATTTATTGAAACGATATTTAAAGAAAGTGTTTAACATATAAAGCTAACTCTTTGCTGTAAAAATAAACAAAATCGGTGAACGGACACGCCCACTTTTTGAACACAGTTCTAAAAAATTTCTTCGTAATATTAAAACCGCGATATTTCCATAATTGTATAAGTTATATTAATAAGATTTTACACACATAATAAGCTTTTTAAGCAAAACTAAACTGTTTAAAAATTTTGTGGATTTTGGTGCAGTAGGCGTGGCGCCGGCCACTTTTCAGCAAAAAAGTTCAGCTATTTTCAAAAGCGATTGCTTGGAATTTGAAGAATGTATTTCAATGAAATTTTGTGAGATACTTCCCAATAGTATGTAGTATACTCCTGCCAAAAATTACCCAAATCGAATAACAAACAAGCAAGATTTACGGGAAAGTAGTTAACACCCTATTGCCTTTTTATACCTAGTAGTGCTTCGCACACAAGGAAAAGAATGATTATTCAGTACATAATACACCTATAAGAATAATATTTGGAGTGCACTTTAGCGTTAAGGCAACAAATACATTTTTGAAGAAATTTTTAAAAAGGGGCGTGGTACCGCCCACTTTTGTTAAAATCAAATTTGGAAATATTATTAATCATAAATCAAAAACCGCTCAAGATAGCAAAATAAAATTCAGCACAGATATTTACATTAATACCGGCAATATTCCGAAAAAAAATTACCGAAATCGGGTAAAGCCACGCCCAATTTTATACAAAAGATTTTGAAAAGGATCATAGATATATTGAATATGCAATCACTTTGCTTAAACTATCTGTATATCATTTCTATTTCACCTCTAAAGTGTTCGTGGGCAAAGAAAGTCGATTGCTCAAAATTTTTGGAAAATGGGTGGCCCCCCCTTTATGCTAGATTATTCCACAAAACTTTCCATGCCATAACTCCGGTAAAAATTAATTTATTGAAACGATATTTGGAGAAATTGTTCAACATATAAAGCTTACTCTTTGCTGTAAAAATAAACAAAATCGGTGAACGGACACGCCCACTTTTTGAACACAGTTCTAAAAAATGTCTTCGTAATATTAAAATCGCGATATTTCCATAATTTTATAAGTTATATAAATAAGATTTTACACACATGATAGGCTTTTTA
Organism: Sphenella marginata; assembly: GCA_951509765.1. Classification (NCBI taxonomy): domain Eukaryota; kingdom Metazoa; phylum Arthropoda; class Insecta; order Diptera; family Tephritidae; genus Sphenella; species Sphenella marginata. Next base: position 97,892,568 of record OX608078.1, read on the forward strand.
GGAAAAACTAAACCGTAAAAAAATTTTGTGGATTTTGTTGAAGTAGGCGTGGCGCCGCCCACTTTTTAGCTAAAAAGGTCTGTTATTTTCAAAAGCGATTGCTTGCAATTTGAATTAGATATTTTAGTGAAAGTTAGTGAGATGCTTCCCAATAGTATGTAGTATACTCCTGCCAAAAACTATGCAAATCGAATAAAAACGAGCAAGATTTACGGGCAAGTAGTTAACACCCTATTGCCTTTTTCTCATAATTTTTTTTTTTTCATACCTTTCCTGGACATGGGGAAAGCTATTTATATTTTGTTATTTAGTAATAATTTAATTTACCACTCACAACAGAAGTGTTTTTAATCGAAAACAATCAGTTGCCTTTATAACATTTTTTCAGTTATTAAAATAGGCCTGAGTAAATTGGGATACCAAAACAGATCACTACTAGGTATTTAATGTTCGGTTACACACGAACTTAGACTTCCTTACTAGTTTTATTAATTTTTTTTATTTTCATACCTTTCATAAGCCCCATGCAAAACTATTTATATTTTGTTATTTAGTGATAATTTAATTTACCACTTACAACAGAAGTGTTTTTAATCGAAAACAATCAGTTGTTTTATAACACCTTTTCAGGTATTAAAATAGACCTGAGTAAATTAGGATACTACCACACAGGCGCGTAGCTAGAAAAAAATTTCGGGGGGGGTTTTGGTCAAAGTCCCAGTAAATAATAATTACCTGTAAATACATACATATTTATATTTTTACATATTACATATTTATACTTTTATTTATTTGAAATTTTTCTCTTTCTACACGGCTAAAAATTTGAGCCTAACTTTTAAACCATTCATTGGTTTACACAATTTTTAAACTTTTTGGTAATAATTTCCAATTCTTTCAATTTCCTACAAAAATTCTCAATTTTTTAAAACTTTACTAGGATAAACAGCGAATATGTGCACTTTTCGCACAAAATTCATGGGTGCGCGGTATCTCACTAGGTAGAGCATTGCGCACTGAATTGGTACACGTCGGTTCGAGTCCTAACATTTAAAAAAAAATAAAAAATTGTTAACATTTTCGGTTTAAAATTAAAATAATTTTATTTACGCGCATTTCTATGACAAACGGCGTCAATTTAATTCTAAACCAAATTTGGTTTGGTCATACACCTTTGGTTTAGTCATACACCTCTGCGTTCAAAAGGTTTTTTTGGAATTTCCAGTAAAATTAACTCTAACTAATTTCATTATTTTTGTATGAAAGTATGTGTAAAAACACAATAAAAATACTGCAACTCAAAGTTAAGAACTTTGTGGAAAATTCATGAAAATTCAAGAAAACTCGAAAAATTTTCATCAAAAGTTCTAATTTTTAGTAAAATTTTAGATTTTTTTCGCGTATGCAGTTTTGTAGTTCGTTCAATTGTAGTGAACAAAGATACCAATCTTAAGCTGCTAGAAGATTTACTCGATTTTAGCAATTTTAAAAACTTTTACTAAAAAGTTAGAAATTTTGATGGGAATTTTGCGAGGTTTCTTGAATTTACATGAATTTTCCACAAAGTTCTTAACAAACCACAATTTGAACGCAGAAATACTAGTCTAGGTATATATGCAGCTCCAAAAAGTTTTAAATCTAGCTAAAACTTTTAGCCGTGTACAAAATAATATTTATTTTTCTTGTTTGTTTTGAAATTTTGTTTAGGATTTCTTCAGGAGTTACTTCAAAAGTAGAGTGGATGTTGAGTAGAGCCAGCATCTCCTGGCGAAGTTTTTAACCTTCAAAAGGAAGAGAAGGACCGTTCGCTAGGAGCAACGGAAACTGGAAGCGTTGCAGCAATTTTTATACATCGATGTACCATAGGGAAAAAAGACACGGAACAATTATTTAATGCATCATGAACGTGCTCGGTCGCTCCTCCTTTGGGATTGGAAAATATTTTTCTTTTTCAGGGCTTTAGGCTGTTCAAAAGAAATCCAAAAACTCTATATAAAATGACACCTATGAAACGCTTAAGAAAAATGTCTTGTGTCAGAATCTCTTCTACTTTTCTACTTCTAATTTCTGGAAAATGTTTTCAAAAACGAGACCTGCGCAACTCTGGCTTTGGCAAGAAATAAATAGTTGTAGCTTTAGAAAAACTGAAGCTTCGGAAAAACAAAAAAAAAATATAGCAAAATAACATTGAAATTCATAGAAAAAGCGGGTTATTTGCAATTATTCAACATGCAAAACGGAACGTCAAAACTTCTTGGCTATTCATGACAATTTCATGGTCAAGAAATAATTGAAAATATTTCATGAGCATTTTCTTTTCAAAAGCATACCGGGCTTTTACTTTTAAACTTTTTCAATCCTTTTTTGCCAAATTAGCGTCACTTTTTATTATCACCCGACAAGTATAAGTACAATTTAATTGTCACTTTCTCTGGTAATTCAATACCACTGCGTTGTGTACTGCTTGGGAATTTTTGGTATTTTTTTTTAACTTCTTGGTAATGGGTTTGGTTAAGCTTATGGCAACCGTGACTACAATAACGAGAGGCACTCATTCTTACGATTTTTGCCTGCTGTATTAATAACTCGAAAAGCAGTTAATATGAATTTCAACAGACTTGAGTTCGAATCACTCTTGCTATTGTTAACATGCTATGTAGATGAGATGCTAAGTTGATCTTATGCAGAGCAAGTCTGATAATTTTGCGCGAGTTTCTTAATGGGACAAATGAGTGAACCGTTGCAGGAATTTAGTTGTGCCCTCTCAGACTTGCTCTGATAATTGATTAGCGACTACCAATATCTTCTCTAAGTGTGAAATATTATTTAATTTTATTCTTTCGTGTTTTTATTTTGCAATTAATGCTAATTTCTTAAAAGGGGTTTTAAAAATGAATAGAGTAATTATTATAGTACAGACGTATATTTTTTAATTTTCGGAAATTTGGGGGGGGGGGGGAGGGCGGGTTTTCTTTTTTTTTTGCAAATGTGGCAACACCATATTAGGTGGCAACACCATTTTTTTCGTATTTTATTGAAATTATTTCATAAACTTTATGTGTAATTCAAATGTTGGGGTTTATAAAGAAAAAAAAAAGATGTTATTGTGGGCATCTGGTAACCCTAAAAATATTTATTGTTTTCTAAACCGAGCTTGAGAAGAAGGTAACAAAACAGAAGTTAAACAAAGTTTGTGGGTAGAGTCGTTTGGGAGGAGTTCACTTACGGACACTTTTTATACCTAGTAGTGCTTCGCACACAAGGTATATTAACTTCATTCGCCTAACGGTAGTATGTAACGGCATAAACGAATCGAGATAGATATTGACTTATGTATATCAAAATGTTCAGGAGGAAAAGAAAAATTGATTAAGCCATGTCCGTCCGTCCGTCCGTCCGTCTGTGAACACGATAACTTGAGTAAAATTTGAGATATCTCAATGAAATTTGGTATGCAGGTTCCTTTTGACTTATCTCGGAGCGCTATTGAAAATAGGCAAAATCGGTTAAAAGCCACGCCCACTTTCTATATATATAATATTTTCGAAAATACAAAAAGAGTGATTATTCAGTAAATAATACACCAATAAGGATAAAATTCGGTGTGTACCCTAACGTTAAGGCAAAAAGTAAATTTTTGAAGAAATTTTTAAAAACGGGAGTGTCGCCGCCCACTTTTGATTATTTGAAATATAATTAATCAAAAATCAAAAACCGCTCAAGATAGCAAAACGAAATTAAGCACCCATATTTATATTAATACAGGCAATATTTCGAAAAAAAATTACCGAAATCGGGTAAGGCCACGCCCAATTTTATACAAAAGATTTTGAAAACGATCATAGATATATTGAATATGCAATAACTTTGCTTAAACTACCTGTATGTCATTTCTATTTCACCTCTAATGTGTTCGTGGGCAAAGGAAGTCGAATGCACAACATTTTTGGAAAATGCGCGTGGCCCCGCCCCTTTATGGTGGATTACTCCACAAAACTTTCAATGCCATAACTCCGGTAAAAATTGATTTATCGACATGATATTGGGAGAAATTGTTCAACATATAAAGCTTACTCCTTGCTGTAAAAATAAACAAAATGGGTTAACGGACACGCCCACTTTTTGAACGGCTCAGCGAATAAAGGCCTAACGAACTAACGCCTAATTTTTCGAAATGAAGTAATGCCTAAAAAAGAACGCCTAACAAGAAAGTGAAAGAACGTCTAACTTTAAAAATGAAGGAAAGCCTAATGTTAAAAATGAAAGAAAGTCTTAATTGTTAGGGTTTCTTTCATTATGAAATAACGCCCAATGAAAGAAGGCCTAACAACCCGAATTAAAATTCTTAGAAGAAAATGATACAAGTCCCAATATTTGGGACTTATTTCACAATTAAACTATAACTTCCGATCCATTTTTTTTATGTGCAGAACACCTTTCCGCATTGGCGGCCTTCGGCCTCGCTTCAAAAAATAACCCTGGGCTACGCCATTCCAACTCCGGGTGGTTGCCCTGAACGGTGGCAACATGCCACCGTTCCCACTCTATGGGCGGGATCCGTGGTATATGTATATGCATGTACACTGTACTTTTATTCCCTTTATGTTATCTTTATTGCCAATTCAGAAAGGTGTTCTGCACAAAAAACGCATAATAGCAAAATGAAAAAGAGCCTAACGTTAATGAAAGAAAGCCTAACAATCAAAAATGAATAAATACCTAATTAGGCGTTTCTTCATTTCTGATTGTTAGGCTTTCTTTCATTATGAAGAATCACCTAACATATTTAATGAAGAAATGCCGCCCACTTTTCAGCAAAAAAGGATTGTTATTTTTAAAAGCGATTGCTTGAAATTTAAAGAAGGTATTTCAATGAAAGTTAGTGAGATGCTTTACAATAGTATGTAGTATACTCCTACCAAAAATTATGCAAATCGAATAACAAACAAGCAAGATTTACGGGAAAGTAGTTAACCCTCTATTGACTTTTTTTATTTTCATACCTTTCATAAGCCCCATGCAAAACTATTTATATTTTGTTATTTAGTGATAATTTAATTTACCACTTACAACAGAAGTGTTTTTAATCGAAAACAATCAGTTGTTTTATAACACCTTTTCAGGTATTAAAATAGACCTGAGTAAATTAGGATACTACTACAGATCACTACTAGGTATTTAACGTTCGGTTACACCCGAACTTAGACTTCCTTACTAGTTTTTATTAATTTTTTTTATTTTCATACCTTTCATAAGCCCCATGCAAAACTATTTATATTTTGTTATTTAGTGATAATTTAATTTACCACTTACAACAGAAGTGTTTTTAATCGAAAACAATCAGTTGTTTTATAACACCTTTTCAGGTATTAAAATAGACCTGAGTAAATGAGGATACTACCATAGATCACTGCTAGGTATTTAATGTTCGGTTACACACGAACTTAGACTTCCTTACTAGTTTGGATTCATTTTTATGTACATATGTACGCAAAAGTACTTGTATGTAGCAATCAATACGACACTCGAAATTTTTGTAGCGGCACTCTTAGGAGATGCGTACTTTCATGAATAAGACCCGATATGGCTAATGATATTATTTTCTTTTTTTTTGCAAATGTGGCAACACCATATTAGGTGACAACACAATTTTTTTGGTTTTTCATTTGAAGTTATTTCATAAACTTTATGTGCAATTGCAATGTTGCGGTTTATAAAGAAAAAAAAAGGATGTTATTGTGGACATCTGGTAACCCTAAAAATATTTATTTTTTTCTAAACCGAGCTTGAGAAGAAGGTAACAAAACAGAAGTTAAACAAAGCTTGTGGGTAGAGTCGTTTGAGAGGAGTTCGCTTACGGACACTTTTTGGGTTTTATTTTTACTAGTATATCCCGTGGTCGAAATTCGACCACCTTAAATTAGTTTAACTTATTAAATCCTCTGATCGCATTTTTCTCCAGTACCTAATGCCTAGAGGCATAAATATTGGAGACATTTTTATTGCTGAAAATAATTATTTATAGTTGAGTTATTGAGAGTCGCCTTCATAAAAGCTGGCTTACTCTAAAGACGGGTAATTTGACAACTAACCAAAAAAAAATCCGTCCATTAAAGACCAGTAATCATTAATAGGAGATGGCAAAAACGGAACTTAGTAATGTTTGAAAGTCCACCATCAGACCCCCACTCCTTTCATATTCCGTCAATATTTCAATAAACAAAATTAAATTTCATGGACATATACCAACAACATAGTTAGACTTATCTATATCTATACTAATATATATTTTGAAAGCCGTTTTCTTCTGGACCGCAAAGCTCAAAAAGGGCTGAACCGAATTAAATGAAATTTTGCACGTAGTTTTTGCTGGAGCCCGACATGGTTATATATATATATATGGCCACAAAAAATATTCGAATCCGGGAAGGTTTTGGAGATATCCCGCAAAATCTGGACCAGGGTAACCTTATAACGTGTTCATACAATATGGGTATCAAATGAAAGGTGTTGGCGAGTGCTTTAATATGGTGTAGTTATAAGTCCCATATGAAACCCCGTTTTCGAAATATTGCCCAGAATATGGACCAGGTGTGGCCCTAGACTGGTTTCCCACAATATGGGTGTCAAATGAAAGGTGTTGACGAGTGCTTGAACATGGTGTAGTTACTAGTGCAATATAAGACCCCGTATTAGAGGTATTTCCCAAAATATAGATCAGGTGTGACTACAGACAGGTTTTCTATAATATGGGTATCAAATAAAAGGTTTTGATGAGTATTTAAAAAAGAGGTGATTTTCAATACCCTATGCGACCCGTTTTCTGAGATATCGACCTAAATGTGGGCCAGGTTGACCACAGGAGGTGTTCATACGATATGCGTACATAATATTATATATTTTGAATGCTGTTTTTTTCTTCATGCAGTTTTATTTGTGAAAAAATGGGTTTTGAAATCTTGGACCGGTGCTACCCGGAATACAGGGAGTAATTTTCAGGTTTTAATACGAATCTGTGTTTGAGATATCGATCGAAGTGTGGACCGTGAGGTGTTTATACGATATGGGTAGCAACTGAAAGTTATTGATAGGGAAGAGGGTGAAAGAAAAGTGGGAGAAGATATACAACTGCTCAATTTCTCCAGATATTTAGAATTGGCCTGCTTATTTCGTGATCATGAGGGAGTTTCAATTATCTCTCAGATGTTCCCTATCGTTTTAGCATCAGTTAGCCGCCGTCAAATTAAATGGAATCGTTGATAGACCCAATAAATGTAAAATAGCTCTCCTTTTTTATTTTTTTAATCTGACACTACGTCTGCTCATTTACAAAAAAATTATTAATGGAAGTAATTTCTTAAATAAAAAACAAAAATTCATCAATTTCAGTAAAAAACTTTTGTAAATGAGCAGGTAGGTCTACTATGCTGCTATTGAGTTATTAATAGATTCAAATATTGGGAATATGGTGTATAACGTCGACGAATTAATATCAAAAGTTTATCCGAATATAGAAGAACTATCAAGTAAGCCGTATACATGGCTATGTCAACGGGCTATTGTTGCACCAAGAAACAAAACAGATGACGATATTAATAACGTTATCCTTGATAAAGTACCCGGCGAAGTCAGAGAGTATATGTCAAAGCGAAAATGCAGTACATTACCCGATTCAGTTCTTGAATTCCATAAATCCCTCGGGCTTACCACCTTATAAAACAAAATTAAAACAAAATATTCCAATTATATTACTGCGCAACCTTAAGCCACCGAATCTATGTAATGGAACCGGATTGCAAGCGAAACAAATGCATAATAATATTTTAGAGACAACAATCCTTATAGGTCCTGCGGCTGGAGAGGTGCCATTCATACCTCGCAACGACACATTAGCAGAAATCAATAAAAAAACGGAATAAGTGATACACTCCTTTTTTCATTTCATTTATATGTATGTATGAGTGTATCTGATTCTGATTGGAAATATACTTTACTTGAATTATAAAAATGTGTTTTTGATTTTTAAAAACGTGCATTTAGTGTAAGTAAACAATTATTTAAGTTGGTAAATTCTGGGTTTGAAGTGAGATATCTTTAAACAATTTATTCAACTTAATATGTATAGCATGTTAATATATAAACAAAATACAATGGTATTGCGAACAACGTCGCACACGAGCAGCTAGTAATATATATAATGGTCACATAGAATGATGCCATATCGAACAAAATTGGAAGCAAATAAAATTTTCAGTGCGCTTTCCACAAAACAATTTACATTTCATTGTAAACACTTCAGTTTTTCGGGATTTTAGGATACATCTAAATTACCGACCGTATATAGTGAAATTTAACAAATAAGTACCAATTTCATAAAATGAAAAAAAAAAATTAGTTTTAGAGTTCTATAAAAACACAACTTTTGTCCTATTTTCCAGAAAAATTTTAATTTTGAACTATTTTTTGCAATAGAACATGCAAGATATGTTAAAAACAAATGTTTTAGGATGCATCTCAAGAGCTACCCGAAAATAGTGACCATGAATACTTTTGAATCTCACTTTTATTATAGAATTTTGCAAAAATATAGAAGTTTGACTGCGTTTTTGAAAAAGAATAATAATTTTAAATTTTTTTTTAAAATGAATTTCGACCTATCCTAATAGAAAAGACGTATCTCAAAAAAAAATTTATAAAAGACGTATTTCGTCGATTTTTTTATAAAGGCCGTATTTCAAAATTTTTTTTATAAAAGACGTATCTCGGCGATGTTATTAATAAGGTCGTATCTCAGAAACTCGCTTAAAAGGGTTGTAACTAGAAAAATTAGATTTTTACAGGAGCGATTTAAACATTAAATCCCTTTCCACAATTCGTTAAGGACTTGAATCTCAAAACTTGATTAATTTTCATAAAAATAATGTGCTAAAGAATAATTTTACTTCTACATATATAAAAATAAAGATTTTAATCAATACCTATTACCGTTGTTTAACGGATGTGGCCTGATCGGTTGGAGATTTTGATCAAAATTTGGATCAGAATGTCTGTAGGATATGGCTATCAAGTGAAAGGTGTTGACGAGAGCTTCCAAAAGGATCGGTTTTCAGGTTTATTTGAGTACTCGAGGTGCTTGTCTATATCTGTATATAAAAATTGAGCCCTATTTCCCTTGGTTCGGATATCACGCGTGAACAGATTGGCCGATTTCACTAACCCTTTTCCTAAGCTGTTTTTTATGGTCAGTTGATAGCTTTTATGAGAGAAAAAATTAGGAAAATTTTGCGGAATCCTAAGATATCGACCAAGATGTCGCCCAGAGGTGACCTAGAAGTTGCTTTTCAATGTGGGTATCAAATAAAAGCTCACTTCTGAAGCTCTTCGGGAGATATCGATTAAAATGTGGACTTATCAGTTGGCGTATTAATCTTAATTCTGTCTCGACAACAGCTAAACAAACCTCCGTTGTGTAAAAGTAACATGTTTGGAGTTTTTCTGTGGAAGAATAATTCTAAAAGAGAGTTATGGGTCAAAACGTGATCCGGGTCTCCCCGGTATATCTCTGTCCGATATGGGTATGGAGTGAAAGGTCTTGATGAGAGTTGTAGCAGCGAACAATTTTCGTGCTCATATGTGAACCAGTTTTTGACCAAAACGTCGACCACGGGTGACCGCGGGAAATGTTTATACAATATGGTTATCAAATGGCAGGTCTTGGTGAAAGATTTGAAAACGGGAGAGGGAAATAGATAAGGAACGAGGAAGGGTAAGGGAAAGAGAAAGAGAACAAAAAGAGAAAGAGAAGTTAAAGTAGGGAGATAGAGACAGGGGGAGGAAGAGGATGAGAGAGACGAAGACGGGAAGGAAAAGGAAGCGGGAGAGGAAAAGTGGGAGGGGTGATAGTCAGTTGTGCACTTCTTTAAAAGTCAGTTCGAATTATAAAATTATCGTTTAACGTCACGGTTTTTTAAAAAATAATTATTTTCTTTTGCGATGACGTACATAGCCCTTAATGGCACTATCGAACCGTTGGAAAAAATTTTCTCGGAAAGCGAAGGCATCATACAAGTCGAAGATCTCTCACAAGATGGTGTTATGTTTGTTGACGAATCATTTCAAAACAGCGCCGTTGATTCTTTCCTTCCTCAGGGTATAAACTCTGAAGAAAACTCCGAGGACCCACAAAAGGAAAGAACACGTTCAAAGTCGAACTTTATAGTGGAAAAAACTCGAAAAAGATCCCTAAATACTGCTTCGTGGAAAGTTAGTGTTGCGAAAAAAGCCCTAAACACCGGCGCGGAATATGTCACGCCCAAAGGCAAGTTTAAAGCAGCACGTCAAATCCAGCCACCATGCAATCTTGCATGTCGTTTTAAGTGTCGCTCTGGCGTAAGTGAGTTTGACAGGAAAGAAGTGTTTGACGCTTTCTGGAAGATTGGGAACCACGAGCGTCAATGGGATTTCATTGACCCCCATACTTCCTTAAGGTCCACGGTGTGAAAGTAAGGGTTTGTAAAACAATGTTTTGGTCCACTTTGGGAATAAGTGACAAATGGATTGAAACAGTCGCAAAAAGAGTAGTTAAAACTGATAACGGAATTTGTGTAGACATGCGCGGAAAATGTGCACCTAATCGTTCGAACTCCATTTCTGAGGAAACAATTCAAAGCATCATGGATCACATCAATCTGTTCCCAACGGTCGAAGGACACTACGTTCGAGCAACTTCGTCAAGAAAGTACCTTCAAGAGGGTTTGAACGTCACTAAAATGTTTGATCTCTACACTTCCTGGCTACGGACGGAAACTGACTCTGGAAGAAGAACATGCAAGACTCCAGCAAATCTAAGGCAATACAGAGACATATTCAACAGCCGTTTCAATTTAAGTTTTTTCGTCCCGAAAAAAGATCAATGCGATCAGTGCACCGCATTTAAAATAGCTACAGATGAACAAAGGAAAGAGCTACAAAAATCATACGATCTGCATTTGCAAAATAAAGAAAAGGCAAGAGCTATCAAGTCTTCTGATGCAGCTTTAGCAAAGAAAAAAGATTCCAAAAACATCAGCGTTGCTTGCTTTGACTTTCAAAAAGTTCTTAATGCTCCTCAAGCAGCAAGCGCAAACGGAAAGTTTCCGTTTATAACTTTACGATTTATGACATTGGTCGTCATGAAGCCATTAACTTTCTCTACGATGAAACTATTGCCGGCAAAGGCGCAAACGAAGTGTCCAGTTTCGTGTATAGCTTTATTGAAGAAAAAGCTGGACATTTGTCCGTCCCAAAATCGAAACCGGATCGTATTTTCGATGTATGTAATGGCCGCTACAAAGTTCAATGTTAAAATCACGCATGTTTTTTTTGAAAAAGGGCCATACGCAAAATGAAGGGGACTCAGTACACGCAAGAATCGAGTTGCGAGCAAAACACGAACATGTATATACAACAGAGGAGTGGTGTACGATAATTGAAACGGCAAAGCGTTGTAAATTGAGTCATTATAAAGTAGTTCAAGTAACGAAAGAAATGATCTATGATTTTAAAATTCTAATAAAAAAACAGAACTGGGAAAAAAACGAAGGAAAAGAAAAAGTTCCATGGTCGGAAGTAAAAATTATATCAGCTGATGGAAATGACCCCGGGAGACTTGCATACAAACTTAATTTTGATGCAGACTTTTTCTATGTGAAGACGGCAAAAGTTGGGCATCCAATAAATCTGCGTACCTTCTCATTGGACCCAGCCTACGAGCAGAGAATTAAAATATCACCAGCAAAATACAATGATCTTCTCTACCTTTGTAAAAAAAATGTCATCCCAGCAACTTATCACAAATTTTTTGAGCTATTACCAAATGAAAGCGATCCGGCTGAAAAAGATAACGAAAACTCTGTAGATTAAAAATATGTTTATCTGAGAAAATTAAATACACAATTTCGATTAATTAAAAGTTAGATTTTATTTATGCATACCCAGCCGACAATATTCCTCCCATCGTTTTATAAGGTTTTCCTCTACCCTTACGTTTACCTCCACTTTCACCTCTACATCTCCACTGACTCTACCTTTCTCACATCTCTACCTTTCTCACATCTCTACCTATGTTGTACCTCTACCCTACGTTCTTCCCTTTTCGTTTCCGTTTACCGTCTCCTCCTCAATCCCTTCCCTTTCCTCGTATTCTTCCTATCGAAGAGATGGCCTAACCATGTTCAAGAAATTGCGCTTCCTTGTCCCACATGTCTTGCCCTTCTCAACTTCTCTCTCTTTCTAATCCATTTTACTTTCCGTTTTCTTCTTTTTCATTCACTCTTCCTTCTTGTTTCCCTATGCCGTTCTATTCCCTTCATCCCTTTTTTCCTTTTACTTTCCAAATCATCCTCTCCGTTGTTCCCGTATCAAAATTGTTTAGAATGTACTTCGACCCCTTTTCTAAAACCACTCCCTGTTAAAACCCTTGTCCACTTTCATGTGATACAAACACCTTCGCGGGCCCCATCTGGCTCACATTTTGGTCAGAATCTCAGAAACAGGATCCCATGCGAGACTGTAAACCACTTCTTGTTAATACCCTCATCAACATCTTTTATTTGATACCTATATCATACAAACAACATCTACGGCCCCATTTGGTCTTTATTTCCATATCTCGGAAACGGCATTAAGCAGGAGTGGTCTTTAGTCCTATAAAGGAGGGACTATAGACCACTCCTTCCTAAAGCCCTCAACAACACTTTTCATTTGATATCCATATAATACAAACACCTTCTGGGGCCACATCCAGTTTAAATCGGGTTTCAAGACTTTAACCAAATCGACCGAACCGTTTCGGAGATCTTGTATAAGTACATAACACCGTGACAAGACTATTAGAGAGACTAGTTCTCATTGACAGAAGAGAATTTATTGGATGAAAATAACAACATTTCTCGCCATAGATTGAAGAGTAACTTACTTTTCCCAAAACATTTTAACAACTTCCAGAGAAACGACTTTATCAATAAAATCGCTGAAATGCGACTTTTTTCGATGGGAAATTTTTTATAACTCGCAGAAGGGAATATTTAATTTCGCTTATACTTTTTGAGTGCAAAAACGGTTTAACATAATTTTGGCATCACAAAAATGCAAATTTTTCGCGCTATTTTATAGATTAAAAAGCTCAATTTGCAAAAAAATCAAGTTATTCCCCTTTTAACCAAGATCCTGAGATACGGCCTTCATAATAATTTAGCTGAGATACGTCCTTTATAAAAAAATTTTCAAATACGGCCTTTATAAAAAAATCAACGAAGTACGTCTTTTATAAAATTTTTTTTGAGATACGTCTTTTCTATTAGGATAGGTCGATTTGGAGTTTATTTCGAAGTTCTCATTATGAGCATTAGGCCGGTTTCCATTTTGGATTTTTTAGGGTTTTTCTTTAACAACTTAGATATATGTATCTTAGAACAACCACAAAAAAAAAAATTTATTTTCTTCGCTCCACACGCATTTTCTGAAAGAATGGGTATAACAAATAAGATCTGTAAAAAAAATCTGGCCATCTGTAGTGCAAAAATGCCATGGAAATTTGACCTAAAGGCTAAAAATGCACTAAAAAATGGAATATGTCTTTATTGGCTAATATCTCCTAAACTAGTAATTTTAAGAGAAATAACGACATAACGACTTTTACTTAGATTGGAGTCAGGAGTAAATTGCCCATATAAAGGTTGTACCTGCGAGTGTCCTTTCAAGGACTTTTAATAAGTCGAAGTAAATTTTTTATTTTTCATTTTTTTGTAATGGTCAAATAAAATACTTGCAAAATTATGGATTAGATAAGCTATACATCGTTTGGTAGGATATTAACCACAGTTTAATAATAACATTACATTTTAATTTTACCAACATTTCTGCAATGGTTGGTTGACATAAAACTGAGAAAAACTGTTTTTACATTTCTAAAAACATGCAATATGGTATAGTTCAGGGGTCAAAGTTCTAATTTTCTTCCCTCCAAATGCGTTTTCTGAAAGTTTGGGGGTAAACGACAAGATGTGTAAAAAAGTCTAGCCATCTGTAGTGAAAAAATGCCATGGAAATTTGACCTAAAAGCTGAAAATGCACTAAAAAATTGTATATGTCTTTATTGGCTAATATCTCGTAAGCAAGTTTTTCATAGAGAAATAATAACAAAGACTTTTATTAAGAATGGTATCAGGAGTAAATTCTCCATACACATTTTTTTCCTGCGAATGTCCTTTTAAGCACCTTTCATAAGAATGTTTTTTATACCTTTCATGAGCATGAAATGGTATTATAACTTTGGTCCGATGTTTGTAAGTATGAGAAGAAGAAGAGATAGACCCACCATTAAGTATACCGAAATGATCAGGGCGACGAGCTGAGTTGATTTAGCCATGTCCGTCTGTCCGTCCGTCTGTTTGAACGCAAACTAGTCCCTCAGTTTTAGAGATATCTCGATGAAATTTTGCAAGCAGGCGCCATTTTGCATAGGATTAATCATTTGTCGGAACCAGCAAGATCGGACCGATACAACGCATAGCTGCCATACAATCGATTGTTCCGATAAACGGGTTTTGGCCTCTAACTCTTGCACTTAAAAAGCTATTAGAGCGAAATTTTGCAGGTTTAGTACATGCTATATAAGTAATGTGTGTAGTGAAAATCACCTAGATCGGACCAACATAACATATAGCTCCCATATAATCGATAGTTTCGATAAATGGGTTTTGGGCTATCAATTTTGCAGTTAAAGAGCTAGGAACGTTAAACTTTGCACGTTTGCTACATATTATATATGTAACATATGTAGGCAAAATCAGGCAGATCGGGCTAACATAACGGGTAGCTCCTATACAATCGATTGTTCCGATAAGTGTGGTTTGGCATTCGTGAAAGGTATAAAGCCTTCGGAACAGCCGAAGACAGCCTTTTCCTTACTTGTTTTCTTATTAGTTCAAATTTTTTTTCTATAGTATAATCTTACTAATATATAAAAACGTAAGTTTGTGAGTGACTAGGGATGTTTGTGGTTCTTTATCGTCTAAACAAATGGCCCGATCATTACGAAATTTTGCAGACAGGTCCTTAGGAGTGTAGAATAGGTAACAGGCATCATGAAATTTCGATAAATTTATCGATAACAGAGTTATCGGTCAAAATGTGGTTTCGGGTAAACTTTGGAATATTCGCACAAAATTGGTATTAAACGAAAGGGGAAGACCACATCTTTCATTTGGACTTTGGTTCAATTCGATATATTTATCGATAACAGAGTTATCGGTCAAAATGTGGTTTGGGGTAAACTTTAGAATATTCGCACAAAATTGGTATCAATCGAAAGGGGAAGGCCACAGCTTTCATTTGGACTTTGGTTCAATTCGATATATTTATCGATAACAGAGTTATCGGTCGAAATGTGGTTTCGGGTAAACTTTGGAATATTCGCACAAAATTTGTATCAATCGAAAGGAGAAGACCACAGCTTTCATTTGGACTTTGGTTCAATTCGATATATTTATCGATAACAGAGTTATCGGTAAAAATATGGTTTCGGTTAAACTTTGGAATATTCGCACAAAATTTGTATCAATCGAAAGGAGAAGACCACAGCTTTCATTTGGACTTTGGTTCATTTCGATATATTTATCGATAACAGTCTTATCGGTCAAAATGTGGTTTCGGGTAAACTTTGGAATATTCGCACTAAATTGGTATCAATCGAAAGGGGAAGACCACAGCTTTCATTTGGACTTTGGTTCATTTCGATATATTTATCGATAACAGAGTGATCGGTCAAAATGTGGTTTCGGGTAAGCTTTGGAATATTCGCACAAAATTGGTATAAAAAGAAAGGGGAAGACCACAGGTTTCATTTGGACTTTGGTTCATTTCGATATATTTATCGATAACAGTCTTATCGGTCAAAATGTGGTTTCGGGTAAACTTTGGAATATTCGCACAAAATTTTTATCAATCGAAAGGAGAAGACCACAGCTTTCATTTGGACTTTGGTTCATTTCGATATATTTATCGATAACAGTCTTATCGGTCAAAATGTGGTTTCGGGTAAACTTTGGAATATTCGCACAAAATTGGTATCAATCGAAAGGGGAAGACCACAGCTTTCATTTGAACTTTGGTTCATTTCGATATTTTTATCGATAACGGAGTGATCGGTCAAAATGTGGTTTCGGGTAAGCTTTGGAATATTCGCACAAAATTGGTATAAAAAGAAAGGGGAAGACCACAGGTTTCATTTGGACTTTGCTTCATTTATGGAAACATCTATTTTGAGAACGGCTGGACCTAATACACATAACTAAATATGGAAGGTAAATTTTGTATCCGCTTGAGATGGTTATACGCTAAAAAAATAAAGGCATTTGGAAAGGTTTTGGGGATGTCCCAAAATTGAAGCTAGAAGGTTTTTGTGAAAAAATGGGTCTAAAATGAAAGGTCTTGATTAGATTTTTAAAATGGAGTCATTTTAAATCCTTTTGGGATTGGGATTGAGAAAGGGATAGGTATATAGATGACAAACAAGTTAGTGTTTGGGCAGGACAACGTCTGCCGGGTTTGCTAGTATGTATATATTTTAGTTAAAAATTTAGTTTTGCCAGGAAACCGGTACTGAACTGTCAAAAAGAAATACATTCATAATAAACGTGTAATTGTGACCTC
This sequence comes from Sphenella marginata, assembly GCA_951509765.1. NCBI lineage: Eukaryota > Metazoa > Arthropoda > Insecta > Diptera > Tephritidae > Sphenella > Sphenella marginata. The sequence continues at coordinate 97,909,260 of OX608078.1, forward strand.
TAGACCAAGAAATTTAAAATAAAAATACTTCTGATAAGACACCACAATGGAAAATAAATACAAAAGCGTGTTCTTAATTGGTAAGTCTTTAAAACTAAGTAAATATGGGAAAATAAATAAACAAATTGTTCTACACAGGTAAGAAAAAAAAATGTTTGAATGCAGACGCGCTTCCTAGCAGAAGAGAGGTGTTTAGTGTATTTATACCTTTCATGAACATGAAATGGTATTATAACTTTGGTCCGATGTTTGTAAGTGTGAGAAGAAGACGAGATAGACCCACCATTAAGTATACCGAAATGGTAAGGGCGACGAGCTGAGTTGATTTAGCCATGTCCGTCTGTCCGTCTGTCTGTCCGTCTGTCCGTCCGTCTGTCTGTTTGAACGCAAACTAGTCCCTCAATTTTAGAGATATCTCGATGAAATTTGGTATGCAGCCGCCATTTTGTATTATATTAATCATTTGTCGGAACCAGTAAGATCGGACGGATACAACGCATAGCTCCCATACAATCGATTGTTCCGATAAATGGGTTTTGGCCTATAACTCTTGCAATCAAAAAGCTAGGAGAGCGAAATTTCGCGGGTTTGGTACATATTATATTTGTAACCTGTGTGGTGAAAATCACCCTGATCGGACTAACAAAACATATAGCTCCCATATAATCGATAGTTTCGATAAATAGGTTTTGGGCTATAAGTTTTGCAGTTAAGAAGCTAGGAACGTAAAATTTTGCAAGGTTGGTACTTATTATAAATGTGATGTGTGTAATGAAAATCATACAGATCGGAGTAACATAACATATAGCTTCCATATAACCGATTGCTCCGATAAATGTGGTTTGGCCATGTAGGACACTTAAAAAAGATATGCGTATTCATGAAAGGTATAAAGCCTTTGGCACAGCCGAAGACAGCCCTTTCCTTACTTGTTTTTTATTGCATGCAGTGGAGAAACATAACAAAAACTTGCCGTCACGAAAACATAAAAAAAAATTATAGATTACTTAAACAAAAACTGTTCGAAAGAAAACGTTTAATATTATTTTATAGACTTCACAACATTTCATATTATTATTAAATTTGTTCCGTTACATATTTACCATTTTACTTCAACATAGCTATAAAATTAGAACTGTGCGCCTGAGTTATCTCATAGTGTAAGTTTTCAAAACCTAAAAAAAAAAAATTCTCGATTTTACGCCAACCTACCATTGCAAAAGTGTTAATCAATTTAAAATGCAATGCTAAAATGAAACTTTGGGTAATATTTTATCAAACGGTGTAAAACTTATGTAACTCATTACTTTGAAAAAAATTAAAAATTAACTTCGACTTATTAAAAGTCCTTGAAAGGACACTCGCAGGTACAACCTTTATATGGGCAATTTACTCCTGACTCCAATCTAAGTAAAAGTCGTTATGTCGTTATTTCTCTTAAAATTACTAGTTTAGGAGATATTAGCCAATAAAGACATATACAATTTTTTAGTGCATTTTTAGCTTTTAGGTCAAATTTCCATGACATTTTTTCACTACAGATGGCTAGACTTTTTTACACATCTTGTCGTTTACCCCCAAACTTTCAGAAAATGCAGTTGGAGGGAAGAGAATTAGAACTTTGACCCCTGAACTATACCATATTGCATGTTTTTAGAAATGTAAAAACAGTTTTCTCTCAGTTTTATGTCAACCAACCATTGCAGAAATGTTGGTAAAATTAAAATGTAATGTTATTATTAAACTGTGGTTAATATCCTACCAATTGACCATTACAAAAAAATGAAAAATAAAAAATTTACTTCGACTTATTAAAAGTCCTTGAAAGGACACTCGCAGGTACAACCTTTATATGGGCAACTTACTCCTGACTCCAATCTAAGTAAAAGTCGTTATGTCGTTATTTCTCTTAAAATTACTAGTTTAGGAGATATTAGCCAATAAAGACATATTCCATTTTTTAGTGCATTTTTAGCCTTTAGGTCAAATTTCCATGGCATTTTTGCACTACGGATGACCAGATTCTTTTACAGATCTTATTTTTTATCCCCATTCTTTCAGAAATTGCGTGTGAAGCGAAATTATTTAATACTTTTTCAAATCCCATACATTCTGTGGGTGTTCTAATGTATATACATAAGTACATTACATATTGACTTTTATATCATTTCAATAATATTCCGTGATATTTATATCGTATGACCTCAACTTAGATATATATCTATATTTATTATGGAAAATCTATTAGAAAAAAGCAAATTCCTTAAAAAAAAATTCATAAAACGACATATGTATATAAGTACATATTGTGTTAAGGTAGATTTTAGTAATTTCCCTGCAAAAAAAAATAGTCAATATGAAAAAAAGGGTACACATGAATATATCCGTATAGCGGGAGAATATTACAACTTACACATATGATGGTTTTCTGGTTTTTTTCGTCAAATTCAACTCGGAAATATTGAAAACACATATCTTAACTGGCCCAATTAGCCTAAATATGTAAGGATTCCGGTTATATTTATGTCGACTCTTTTACAAATTAAAATTTTTAGGAAGAAAATAGTTGATGTCTTTTGGAAAATCCACGCGATTTCAAACTAAATATTTCGTGAATATAAAATTGAAGAAGCTACAAACTGTGTTTTTACTTTTTGTATATTAAAAAATATATATTGATAAATTGAAATAATTTTTTAGCTTTTTTTCACAAAATTTAGTTTTTTCACTCCAAGATAGATGTCATAAACAGAAAAATATTGAAATATTGGGTTATATGTCGACTCTTTTGCAAATAAAAATTTTTAGGAACAAAATAGTTGATGTCTTTAGGAAAATTAACGCGATTTCTAATTATTTCGTAAGTATAAAATTGAAGAAACTACAAACTGTGTTTTTACTTTTTGTATATTAAATTTTTTAAGAAATATAAAAATAGATATTGATAAATAGAAATAATTTTTTAGCTTTTTTTCAAAAAATTTGATTTTTTCACTCCAAGATAGATGTCATAAACAGAAAAATATTGAAATATTGGGTTATATGTCGACTCTTTTGCAAATAAAAATTTGTAGGAACAAAATAGTTGATGTCTGACCAGTGCTGGTGTCAAAATTACCACTCGTCCGAGGTTACGTATTTTTTTATTATTTTATTTTGTAGCTTCCCCTTTAGTATAGCTGGCCACAACTGCGAAGAAGTTATGCTACATTTGCCCTAGTAGGTTAAATCGGAAGACTCCACATGTTTGTTTGTTTTGTACTAAGCCTATGTGTATGGGATGCAGTAAACGCTTATGCGTGAATTGTGCAAATAAGGAATTTGATGAGTAAAAATCCTCCAAATAGATTGATCTGCAGTTTTTTTTAACATAATTTTTGTTTTTTAACTTTTTTGTGTCTAATATCATAAATTTGGCTGTGAAAAGTGCCTTTATCTGTTTTTGATTTTTTTTACAATATTTTTTAAATTATGTTAGTACTGTGTTTTTAGTTTTAAGAAAAATGGCTATGATATAAAGTCCTTGATTTGTTAAACTAGAAGTTCGATTTCTTTAAATTTATTATTTTATTCATTTAAAAATGTGTTTTATTATTACAATTAAAAACAAATAAATTAAAAAAGATTTTTCGTTGACAAAAATTATTTATAGATTTTAAAGGGGTAAAATTTACCCCCACCTCAGTAACTACGCCCAAATATTTCACCTCTGTAGTTAAAGGTTAATATATAGATATGTGTATGCATAAGAAGATATGCAAAGGTACTTGTAAATAGCTATCAATAAGACACTCGACATTTTTGTAGCGGCACTCTTAGGAGATGCGTACTTTCATGAATAATAATATTATTTTTTATTTTTTTGTAAATATGGCAACACCATATTAGGTGGCTACACCATTTTTTTCGTATTTTATTTGAAATTATTTCATAAACTTTATGTGTAATTCAAATGTTGCGGTTTATAAAGAAAAAAAAATATGTTATTGTGGGCATCTGGTAACCCTAAAAATATTTATTTTTTCTAAACCGAGCTTGAGAAGAAGGTAACAAAACAGAAGTTAAACAAAGTTTGTGGGTAGAGTCGTTTGGGAGGAGTTCGCTCACGGACACTTTTTTGGATTCATTTTTGTATACATATGTTTAAGATATGCAAAAGTACTTGGAGGTAGCAATCAATACGACACTCGAAAATTTTTGTAGCGGCACTCTTAGGAGATGTGTACTTTCATGAATAAGAGCCGATATGGCTAATAATATTATTTTCTTTTTCTTTTGCAAATGTGGCAACACCATATTAGGTGGCAACACAATTTTTTTGGTTTCTCATTTGAAGTTATTTCATAAACTTTATGTGTAATTGCAATGTTGCGGTTTATAAAGAAAAAAAAGGATGTTATTGTGGATATCTGGTAACCCTAAAAAATATTTATTTTTTCTAAACCGAGCTTGAGAAGATTGTAACAAAACAGAAGTTAAACGAAGTTTGTGGGTAGTGTCGTTTGAGAGGAGTTCACTTACGGACACTTTTTTATACCTAGTAGTGCTTCGCAAACAAGGTATATTAACTTCATTCGCCTAACGGTAGTATGTAACGGCATAAACGAATCGAGATAGATATTGACTTATATATATCAAAATCTTCAGGAGGAAAAGAATTGATTAAGCCATGTTCGTCGTCTGTCCGTCTGTGAACACGATAACTTGAGTAAAATTTGAGATATCTCAATGAAATTTGGTATGCAGGTTCCTTTTCACTTATCTCGAGCGCTATTGAAAATAGGCAAAATCGGTTAAAAGCCACGCCCACTTTCTACATATATAATATTTTTGAAAATACAAAAAGAGTGATTATTCAGTAAATAATACACCAATAAGGATAAAATTCGGTGTGTACGTTAACGTTAAGGCAAAAAGTAAATTTTTGAAGAAATTTTTAAAAATGGGAGTAGCACCGCCCACTTTTGAATAAGTCAATTTTGGAAATATGATTAATCATAAATCAAAAACCGCTCAAGATAGCAGAACGAAATTGAGCACAAATATTTATATTAATACAGGCAATATTTCGAAAAAAAATTACCGAAATCGGATTAGGTCCACGATCATAGATATATTGAATATGCAATAACTTTGCTTAAACTACCTGTATATCATTTCTATTTCACCTCTAAAGTGTTCGTGGGCAAAGGAAGTCGAATGCACAAAATTTTTGGAAAATGGGCGTGGCCCCGCCCCTTTATGGTGGATTACTCCATAAAACTTTCTATGCCATAACTCCTGTAAAAATTGATTTATTGACACGATATTGGGAGAAAGTGTTCAACATATAAAGTTAACTCCTTGCTGTAAAAATAAACAAAATGGGTTAACGGACACGCCCACTTTTTTAACACAGTTCTGAAAAATTTCTTTGTAAGATTTAAATCGCGATATTTTCCTAATTGTCAAAGTTATATAAATGATATTTTACCCACATAATAAGCTTTTTAAGCAAAACTTAACTGTAAAAAATTTTGTGGTTTTTGTTGAAATATGCGTGGCGCCGCCCACTTTTCAGCAAAAAAGGTCTGTTATGTTCAAAAGCGATTGCTTGAAATTTCAAGAAGGTATTTCAATGAAAGTTAGTGAGATGCTTTCAAATAGTATGTAGTATACTCCTACCAAAAATTATGCAAATCGAATAAGAAACAAGCAAGATTTACGGGAAAGTAGTTAACACCCTATTGCCTTTTTTTTATTAATTTTTTTTTATTTTCATACCTTTCATAAGCCCCATACAAAACTATTGATATTTTGTTATTTAGTGATAATTTAATTTACCACTTACAACAGAAGTGTTTTTAATCGAAAAAAATCAGTTGTTTTATAACACCTTTTCAGGTATTAAAATAGACCTGAGTAAATTAGGATACTACCACAGATCACTACTAGGTATTTAATGTTCGGTTACACCCGAACTTAGACTTCCTTACTAGTTTGGATTCATTTTTATGTACATATGTATAAGATATGCAAAGTACTTGTATGTATGTAGCAATCATTAAGCCACTCGACATTTTTGTAGCGGCAGTCTTAGGAAATGCGTACTTTGATGAATAATAATATTATTTTTTATTTTTTTTTGTAAATATGGCAACACCATATTATTTATTTATTTATTTCTTACAGCTTAAACTTAGCCTAGCTTATACCTATTTATAGTATCATTTATAACCTAACTTAGATTATGTATGGAAAACATTATAGAAACAGTTAAGTTGCCAATTTGTAGTGCTAAGCATGGACAGTCTTTCAGACCATACCAATATAAGGGTAGAACCAGTTGGCTACAGATAATAGGCCGTCTACGTAAGTAAAGCGCGAAGACAATATCTGATCGGCGAAGCACTGACGGAATAGTGATGCGTTTCAGTATAAGTTTCGGCAACTCTCTGTACGTGAGCATGTGGGTATGTATCTGTACTTGATTCGCACGCACTTTGAAAGGTATTTATTCTGAATGGCTGCCCACTCTGCACTAAAATGGTAGTGTTTTACAGTAATCGTACAGCTTTTGTTTGAATTGATTCATATTACACAGTTTTACATCATTAGGTAGTTCGTTGTAACATTTTAAGCCTTTATAATATAAGTTACATTTATCGGAATCTGTTCTATAAGTAGGTAAATTGAAATCATTTCTATTTCGAGTGTTTACGGAATGCATATTTCTGACATATTTAATGTTACTTTTCAAATAATCAGGCAAGTTGCCTTCTATTATATTCTTAATGAACTTCATGGTATAGTAAAATAGCTGTTGTTTAATGCTTAACCAGTTTAGGGCTGCAAGCATATCTCGTATAGGTGTATCGTTGCGTCTATTAAGAATAAATCTCATTGCCCGGTTTTGTTGCTTCTGCAGTTTGTAGATTTGACTATCTCTCATAATAAAAAATATAGTTGGGCAGTAGATAAAGTGAGGCTCGATAATGGATCTGTATACCATTACTTTGTATCGTTTGTTTAAGTATTTACAGGTTCTTTGTGTGAAGTACAATTTTTTGGCTATTTTCCCCACAGTGTATTCAACGTGCTCATTAAAACTTAGTTTATCATCGATAATTATTCCTAAGTATTTGAACTGGTCAACTCTTTCTATAGGTTCATTGCTTATACTTAATGGTTGCAAGTCACTGTTACTAAAATTTCGCCTTGATATAACCATGAATTTTGTCTTCTTAACGTTTAACTTCAGTTTGTTTAAGCCTAACCAATTGTTGACTCTATTTAAGTCGTTTTGCAACTTCGCGTAAATTACACCGACATTATCGCCACCTATCATCAACAATGTATCATCTGCGAATAGCTTAATGTCACTATACTGAATGCATTTCGCGATATCATTGATATAAAGGTTAAACAATATAGGAGCCAATACGGAGCGTTGCGGTAGTCCAACCGGTACCTGCCTTTTCTCTGATATAGATGATCCAATTACTGTCCTTTGGTATCTATTCTTAATAAAGTCTTCAAACCATTTAAGTTCATTTCCAGTAATACCTATGTTGTTCAATTTTCTCAAAAGCAGATCTTGATCAATTGTCTCAAAGGCTCGCTTTAAATCTAGGAATACTGCTATTATATGTTTGTTCCTGCTCAAGTCTTCCTTCCAGTTAGCAATAACCAAGTTTAGAGCACTTTCACAGGAATGTTTTTTCCGGAATCCAAAATTGCTGTGGTATAATAATTTTACTATCTTCTAAGTACTTTACAAGTTGATTTTTTACCACTGTTTCAAGTATCTTTTCGTCACATGGTAGCGTATTAATGGGCCTAATCTCCTCAGCTCTCAGATTATTTTTGACTTTCTCAATGGGCACTACTACAGAAGTTTTCCAGGAGTCTGGAACTATACCTTTCTCTAGGCTTTCATTGACTATTTGAGTATAAAAGTATCCAATATATGTAATGGAGTCTTTGACAACTCCTTCAGATAACAGTTTCTTCCCTCCTATTTTATTTTTGAATTTTTTAACTATATCCAGTATATCGGTTGTAGTGACTTTTCGAAACTGAAATGCGAGACTACTATGTTCAATGTCCAAACTGACATCACTACTAGCAGTAATACTTAGGCTAATTGCTATGATACTGTCAATGAAATAGTTATTTAATGACTCCGCTATTTCATTCTCACGTGTGAAAAGTCGATCTTTGATCCATATTTTGCTAATAATATTGGACTCTTTAGACAATGATATGCAATTTTTTAAGTTCTTCCACATTTCCCTGCTGTCCCCTATATTATTTGTAATTTTATGCTCCATGTATTTGGCCTTTTTTATCTTAATTAACTTTTTATATTTATGTCGGGTAGTCTGATAATCATCCCATATACCTGTCTCTAGAGCGATGTTATAGAGCCTTAGCTTCAGTTTATTAAGATTTGCCAGTTCTGCGTCATACCACTTATTCATAAGCTTAACGCAGACTTCTTTCGGGTATGTCAGACAGCTCATAGCACTTGTTATATTGTTTTGTAACAAGACAACCTTATTTTCAATACTCAGGTTTTCAAACTCAATATAATTACACTGTCGCAATTGGTTAAGGAGATTATCACTTGTATAGTCACTTGTATAGTTTTCCCAAGACGTTAAGATTCGTTTATCTCTCATTTGATACATCTTATCTAATTTGACACTAAAGTAAATGGTTTCGTGATCTGTTATACGGTGTTCATCCAGTCTTTTACACGAGGTGGACTCACTGTTTGTAAATAAAAGATCAATCAATGTTTCAGTGTTGATTCCTTTTCGTGTATAAAAGTCAATTTTTTGGTCCATAGCAAAAGATTGAAACAAGTCAAGTAACTGTTTACTATAAGTTGTATTTTTGTATAGATTTATATTGAAATCACCAACAAATATGATCTTGTCATGTGTTAAGCACCTGTAACTCAAAATATCTTGCATACATGCAATAAATTCTGAATCGCTCGAGCTGGGCGAATGATATATCAGGCCTATTTGGTATTGCGGGAAAACATTTTTTATCTTAATTATCATGCACCATATGTTTTTGTTGAAAGTATAGTTATAAATGGTTTTGTATTGAATGGAGTCATGTATGTATATTAGCACCCCACCAGTGTGTCTACTATGGGAATCACACCGCAAAACTTTATATGTTTCAACCCGTAGCTCTTGGTTTGCTATTTCCTCAGTGGTGCACGCCTCTGAACATAAAACCAAATGGGGTCTCCGTAATTCTATAAGGCATTCTAGCTCACATTTGTTCGCGACAATACTACTGATGTTTAAATAGATACAGTTTAGTTCACTAATTTTTTGTTGCTATATGCGCGTTTTCTGCCTTGATTGCGCATGCTTTTTATATGCTGGGCAATATTTGCTGTAAGCGCAGTGGTTTATGTCGACATCAATTACTTTTTTCTTTACCAATTCACTACAATTTACACATTTAATTATATTTGAGGTACACTCTTTGCTATCATGTGAGCCAGCGCATTTGTTACAAGCTTGTTTATTTGTACACTCACTGGCCTTATGCTTATATCCTGAGCATTTGAAGCACCTTAAAACAGTTACATGCTCGTAAACAATACAGGAATCCCACTCAATGTATAATTTTTTTTGTATCAAGATATTCTCATGAGTAACAGCATCTGTTTCTACTAAAGCAATATAGCTTACAGCTCTGTGATTAGTATTTTCATACATTTTTAGGACTTTGAAGTCCTTTCCAATGCAGACATCGTTCTGTTTCGTGAGACATTCTACCAAACGCTCACTACTTATTTTCTCTGTTAACCCAACTATTTTCATAATCTTTTTTAGTTCGCTTTTACCCTTACTCTGTTCTGCTTGGTACTCGTTTCCTATGGTATCCCTGACTTTTTGCTGTACTTTCTCACAAGCGGCTTTATTTCTGCATTCCACCACAATAGCTCCACTATTTGTCTCTTTTTTATTTCAACTACTTTTTTTGGTGCCGCTTTTGTTTCTTTTGCTTTTTTAGTTTTATTTATCGGTTTAATAACTACTTTGTTCTCATTCGGTGCAGCCACATCGGCATATGACATTTTCGTAGTAACTGCATCATTTGCCATTTTTAAGCTAGTTAGTAATTCAGTACTTATTTTCATGTGCTCAGATATGTCCTTTACTATCTCACCTTTCATTGTGTTCAACTTTACTTGAATATTGTGATCCAGAAGGGAATTAAAGTCTGTCATAATACTAGCCTTTATTTGAGAAAATTTATTATTAAATATTTGCTCAACTATATCCTTCACATCTTTAGTTTTCATTTTCGTTTCTTCATACTTTTTTATTAAATGTTTTATCTCTATAAACTTGGTGTTTGTATCCGATAATGTGCATTGATTGCAGAACCATTTAAAATTTATATTTTCATTTATTATTTTAATCTCAGCTCTTTTAATTATACTGCATGTAACGCAGAAGATACAACCACACCCACCAGAGCATGCTGTCATATCATCCACTTGCACAAGTTCCGCAGTGCATTCCTTACATTCCGAAGGCATTATGGATATAATTGCACTAAAATATGTCGGAATTATGCATTCGCAGTTTCAAAAAAGAATACTAAAAAGTATAGCTAACTAGAATTTTATAATCACAAAGTATAAATATTTCTAAACTTAAATGGTACCACTTTCAAACGTGGTGGCAGCACTGTAATTAAGCTAATCTGCCTACACGTTTCTACCTTTCCCTGCCCTTCACTTTCTGTGATCTGCCACTCACCACTGATAAGCAGTAGCGACGCTAGCAGAGCAAAAATATTATTCGCACTGTCACGGGCAGAGAAACAAAACGAAAAGCACAAACGAAATATAAATAGAAAAGCCCAGCAGCCTAGCTAAACAGCAGCTACAGTACAGCAACAAAGCAGTCATACAAGTTATTGTTGCTCTCACCCGTGTACTCGTATCAGCAACCACCTGTGTTGTTTGCTTTGTGATTTTCAGCAGCGCAGTGGACGTGATGGTAGCAGCTGGGCAGTTGTTGATTTGCAGTCACACCAAACGCCTGAATATTCTGCACTCCACCTTCTGTGATTGGTATTCACCTTATATGCGGGTTCAGCAGCTTTTAGTTATGTAAAATTTTTTTGCCGCTCCTACCGTTCAGTGTTGCCAGAGTTTTACTTCCTTAGGTGGCAACACCATTTTTTTCGTATTTTATTTGAAATTATTTCATAAACTTTATGTGTAATTCAAATGTTGCGGTTTATAAAGACAAAAAGATGTTATTGTGGGCATCTGGTAACCCTAAAAATATTTATTTTTTTCTAAACCGAGCTTGAGAAGAAGGTAACAAAACAGAAGTTAAACAAAGTTTGTGGGTAGAGTCGTTTGGGAGGAGTTCGCTCACGTACACTTTTTTGGATTAATTTTTGTGTACATATGTATAAGATACTAGCAGACCCGGCAGACGTTGTTCTGCCTGACCAGTGACTTCCCTAGAAATACATTTTCAAATAACTTTTAACATTCCATTTATTGCAATGCTTTAGGATATACAATGTTTCTGGCTTTAAAGTCTTTGTTATAAACAAATAAATTTTTTAGATATCCAACTCAAAAAACGGATCTTTCGAACTCAATGGGTATGACAAAAACCATTATGCGCTGCTGAGCAGATGTATAGTTAGTACAGTACTATCTCGATAATCCGGACACGCGGTAGTCCGGTCACATCTATAATCCGGACAACACTATAATTCGGACAGTTTAACATTTTTTACTCTATAATCCGGACATTTTTCAAATTTGCTTCGCAATACATACATATGTATTTTAATTTTTAGTTTGCTTCGTGAGTTTTTCGTAAAATAGCGGTACTTTAACAACAATATATGTACATATGTATACGGAATGCAACAGCATAAATCACGCTTTGTGTTTATTCTTTAGTGACAAACTGAATTGAGTGAACATTATTATTATGAGCAGTGGAAAATTTAAAAAAATGGCTCATAAAACCCTTACTCTTCAGAAAAAATTTGAAATTTTAGATCTCCTTGATAAAGGAAAATCATTAGGATGGTTTGAAAAAGAATATGGTGCCATGTTGACGCTTCGGCTATGGTATTTTAGTTTTAAGACGATTTAAAGAAACTGCAGATAAAATGTTGCTGGCGAGCTCGCAGCAGACCAAAATTAATAATTTTTTTGAAATAGTACGTACAAAAATAAAAAAAATGTTTGATTATGTACAGATGTACATATTATTACATATGTAAGAATGATTGTACTTTGTTTAATAAAGCAATTTATGTACATAAATATATCTGAATTGCGTTATGTTCATTTCAATAAAGCAAGCTAAAATTAGTTGAAAAAAAAATCATCTATAATCCGGGCACCCCCATAATCCGGACGACCCCTAACATTAAGGGTGTCCGGATTATGGAGCTAGTACTGTACTTATTTAATTATATCCTATATCTACCTATAATACTCTGGATATGTATGAACGGCAATAACAAACAAAAAAAATTAAGTGCTTTGATTAAGATTTAAGAACGTTAAAATGTCACTAAAGCAAATACATTCAGGGATATAACGAATTGAAATATCACTTAGCTTGTGGTCTGGGAACTGCCCACTTTTCCAAAGAATTTACAAATGTAGCCTATGTATGTCGTACCCAACGAAGATTTTAACGTATTGGAAAAGTTTAAAACAGATCAACCATAAACTTTGGACATTATTGAAGTACAAACAAAGCACTGAATACAAAAAATGTGGGCGTGGGACCGCCCACATTTCCCAAATTATATAATTCTCGACCAAGGGACACACATATCCAAAAATCATTAGTTTAGACCAAAAATATTCAAAGTTGTGATGATTTAAATTTTATATAGCCTGGGGGCGTGGTACAACAATCTTCTGAACCAATCTGGAAATTTAGAGAAGATCGACCATAAACTTTGAACTTATTGAAGTACAAACAAACCACAAAAAATGTGGGCGTGGCTCCGCCCACTTTTCCAAAATTACATAAATCTTGACCAAAGTACACACATATCCAGAAATCATTAATTTAGACCAAATATGTTCAGAGCTATGAAGAATTTAAATTTTATATAGCCTGGGGGCGTGGCACCGCCTACTTTTCCAAAAATTGATATAGCCAATCGTACACAACAACTTTCTTAACCAATCTTGGAAGTTTAAGAGAGATCGACCATAAACTTTGGACATTATTGAAGTACAAACAAAACACAAAAAATGTGGGCGTGGCACCGCCCACTTTTCCAAAATTATATACATCTTGACTAAAGGACACACATATCCAAAAATCTTTAATTTAGACCCAATATGTTCAGAGTTATGAAGAATTTATATTTTATATAGCCTGGGGGCGTGGCACTGGCCACTTTTCCAAAAATTGATATAGAATGAATCTTACACAACAATTTTCTTAACCAATCTTGAAAGTTTAAAAGAGATCGACCATAAATTTTGGACATTATTGAAGTACAAACAAAACACAAAAAATGGGGGCGTGGCACCGCCCACTTTTCGAAAAATGTATAAATCTTGACCAAAGGACACACATATCTAAAAATCATTAATTTAGACCAAATATGTTCATAGTTAGGACGATTTGAAATTTTATATAGGCTGTGGGCGTGGCACCGCCCACTTTTCCAAAAATGTATACAACCTAAATCCTACACAACAATCTTCTAAATCAAAGTGGAGAGTTTAAAAGAGATCGACCATAAACTTTGGATATTATTGAATTACAAACAAAACACAAAAAATGGGGGCGTGGCACCGCCCACTTTTCGAAAAATGTATAAATCTTGACCAAAGGACACACATATCTAAAAATCATTAATTTAGACCAAATATGTTCATAGTTAGGACGATTTGAAATCGTATATAGCCTGTGGGCGTGGCACCGCCCACTCTTCCAAAAATTTATACAACCTAAATCCTACACAATAATCTTCTAAATCAAAGTGGAGAGTTTAAAAGAGATCGGCCATAAACTTTGGATATTATTGAATTACAAACAAAACACAAAAAATGGGGGCGTGGCACCTCCCACTTTTCGAAAAATGTATAAATCTTGACCAAAGGACACACATATCTAAAAATCATTAATTTAGACCAAATATGTTCATAGTTGGGACGATTTGAAATTTTATATAGGCTGTGGGCGTGGCACCGCCCACTTTTCCAAAAATGTATACAACCTAAATCCTACACAACAATCTTCTAAATCAAAGTGGAGAGTTTAAAAGAGATCGACCATAAACTTTGGATACTAATGAATTACAAACAAAACACAAAAAATGGGGGCGTGGCACCGCCCACTTTTCGAAAAATGTATAAATCTTGACCAAAGGACACACATATCTAAAAATCATTAATTTAGACCAAATATGTTCATAGTTAGGACGATTTGAAATTTTATATAGGCTGTGGGCGTGGCACCGCCCACTTTTCCAAAAATGTATACAACCTAAATCCTACACAACAATCTTCTAAATCAAAGTGGAGAGTTTAAAAGAGATCGACCATAAACTTTGGATACTATTGAATTACAAACAAAACACAAAAAATGGGGGCGTGGCACCGCCCACTTTTCGAAAATTGTATAAATCTTGACCAAAGGACACACATATCCAAAAATCATTAATTAAGACCAAATATGTTCATAGTTATGACGATTTGAAATTCATAGCTATGACAATTTGAATTTTTATATAGCCTGAGGGCGTGGCACCGCCCACTTTTCCAAAAATATATATAGCCTATGCTTTAACTCGTGATCCCAAGAATATACTGTGAAAATTTCATAAAAATCGGTTGAGTACTTTGGACGCCTATAAAGGACACACAGACACACAGACACACAGACACACAGACACACAGACACACAGACACACAGACACACATTCATTTTTATTTATAAGATGCAAAAGTACTTGTATGTAGCAATCAATACGACACTCGAAAATTTTTGTAGCGGCATTCTTAGGAGATGTGTACTTTCATGAATAAGAGCCGATATGGCTAATAATATTATTTTCTTTTTTTTTTGCAAATGTGGCAACACCATATTAGGTGGCAACACAATTTTTTTCGTATTTTATTTGAAATTATTTCATAAACTTTATGTGTAACTCAAATGTTGCGGTTTATAAAGAAAAAAAAAGATGTTATTGTGGGCATCTGGTAACCCTAAAAATATTTATTTTTTTATAAACCGAGCTTGAGAAGAAGGTAACAAAACAGAAGTTAAACAAAGTTTGTGGGTAGAGTCGTTTGGGAGGAGTTCGCTCACGGACACTTTTTTGGATTCATTTTTGTGTACATATGTATAAGATATGCAAAAGTACTTGTATGTAGCAATCAATACGACACTCGAAAGTTTTTGTAGCGGCACTCTCAGGAGATGTGTACTTTCATGAATAAGAGCCGATATGGCTAATAATATTATTTTCTTTTTTTTGCAAATGTGGCAACACCATATTAGGTGGCAACACAATTTTTTTGGTTTCTCATTTGAAGTTATTTCATAAACTTTATGTGTAATTGCAATGTTGCGGTTTATAAAGAAAAAAAAGGATGTTATTGTGGATATCTGGTAACCCTAAAAAATATTTATTTTTTCTAAACCGAGCTTGAGAAGATTGTAACAAAACAGAAGTTAAACGAAGTTTGTGGGTAGTGTCGTTTGGGAGGAGTTCACTTACGGACACTCTTTTATACCTAGTACTGCTTCGCATACAAGGTATATTAACTTCATTCGCCTAACGGTAGTATGTAACGGCATAAACGAATCGAGATAGATATTGACTTATTCATATCAAAATGTTCAGGAGGAAAAGAAAAATTGATTAAGCCATGTCAGTCGTCCGCCCGTCTGTGAACACGATAACTTGAGTAAAATTCGAGATATCTCAATGAAATTTGGTATGCAGGTTCCTTTTGACTTATCTCGAGCGCTATTGAAAATAGGCAAAATCGGTTAAAAGCCATATCATAAATCAAAAACCACTCATAAAGATAGCAAAACGAAATTGAGCACCCATATTTATATTAATACAGGCAATATTTCGAAAAAAAATTACCGAAATCGGATTAGGTCCACGCCCAATTTTATACAAAAGATTTTGAAAAGGATCATAGATATATTGAATATGCAATAACTTTGCTTAAACTACCTGTATATCAAAGGAAGTCGAATGCACAAAATTTTTGGAAAATGGGCGTGGCCCCGCCCCTTTATGGTGGATTACTCCACAAAACTTTCTATGCCATAACTCCGGTAAAAATTGATTTATTGACACGATATTGGGAGAAAGTGTTCAACATATAAAGTTAACTCCTTGCCGTAAAAATAAACAAAATGGGTTAACGGACACGCCCACTATTTGAACACAGTTCTGAAAAATTTCTTTGTAAGATTTAAATCGCGATATTTTCCTAATTGTTAAAGTTATATAAATAATATTTTACCCACATAATAAGCTTTTTAAGCAAAACTAAACTGTAAAAAAATTTTGTGGTTTTTGTTTAAATAGGCGTTGCAACGCCCACTTTTCAGCAAAAAAGGTCTGTTATTTTCAAAAGCGATTGCTTGAAATTTCAAGAAGGTATTTCAATGAAAGTTAGTGAGGTGGTTTCAAATAGTATGTAGTATACTCCTACCCAGTATACTCCTACCTACGAATAACAAACAAGCAAGATTTACGGGAAAGTAATTAACACCCTATTGCCTTTTTTTATTAATTTTTTTTATTTACATACCTTTCATACGCCCCAAGCAATACTATTTATATTTTGTTATTTAGTGATAATTTAATTTACCACTTACAACAGAAGTGTTTTTAATCGAAAACAATAATTTGCTTTATAACACCTTTTCAGGTATTAAAATAGACCTGAGTAAATTAGGATACTACCACAGATCACTACTAGGTACTTAATGTTCGGTTACACACGAACTTAGACTTCCTTACTAAGTAGTTTGGATTCATTTTTATGTACATACTAGCAGACCCGGCAGACGTTGTTCTGCCTGACCAGTGACTTCCCTAGAAATACATTTTCAAATAACTTTTAACATTCCATTTATTGCAATGCTTTAGGATATACAATGTTTCTGGCTTTAAAGTCTTTGTTATAAACAAATAAATTTTTTAGATATCCAACTCAAAAAACGGATCTTTCGAACTCAATGGGTATGACAAAAACCATTATGCGCTGCTGAGCAGATGTATAGTTAGTACAGTACTATCTCGATAATCCGGACACGCGGTAGTCCGGTCACATCTATAATCCGGACAACACTATAATTCGGACAGTTTAACATTTTTTACTCTATAATCCGGACATTTTTCAAATTTGCTTCGCAATACATACATATGTATTTTAATTTTTAGTTTGCTTCGTGAGTTTTTCGTAAAATAGCGGTACTTTAACAACAATATATGTACATATGTATACGGAATGCAACAGCATAAATCACGCTTTGTGTTTATTCTTTAGTGACAAACTGAATTGAGTGAACATTATTATTATGAGCAGTGGAAAATTTAAAAAAATGGCTCATAAAACCCTTACTCTTCAGAAAAAATTTGAAATTTTAGATCTCCTTGATAAAGGAAAATCATTAGGATGGTTTGAAAAAGAATATGGTGCCATGTTGACGCTTCGGCTATGGTATTTTAGTTTTAAGACGATTTAAAGAAACTGCAGATAAAATGTTGCTGGCGAGCTCGCAGCAGACCAAAATTAATAATTTTTTTGAAATAGTACGTACAAAAATAAAAAAAATGTTTGATTATGTACAGATGTACATATTATTACATATGGGCATTTCCACGGTAACGGACGCGACATTTGCACGCTTTTAAGTGCGTCCGAAACAATGAAGACAAAGTAAAAGTTTACATATGTTGATATTGTTTTAAAGGGCTGACGGAGTGCTATAGTTTAATATATACGGGGAGGATCTTTTACGAATAAGTGCGTAGTTATAAGCAATTATAAAGTGATACGGACGCGACAAAAAATAGAAGTTTTTTTGAGGCGCATTCATAAATATATAAAATTTAGCAAATAACGGATTTTTATGTATATACAGTATACATGTTAATAAATGCGAACAGATGACTGATATTCGTAGGTTTATGAAATGTGATAATTTTCTCTTAGTTTTTTTTAATTGAGTATAGAAGAGATACGGACGCGACATAACGGACGCGACAAAATTTTCCATGAGTTAAGAAATAGAATTTTTTTTATTTGAACACTTCAATTTTATTGAAAATAAAAACTCAAGTAACATTATAGTAAAAACAACTTACAAAATTAAGAAGAAAGTTATTAGTTTTTAGTATGGTCTATTTTAATTTTTTTCTTTATTGAATAGGCGGTCCGAGCAACTTCAATAAATTTAAATTTTTTTTATTTTTCTCTCTATATTTCATTGCTATTGCTTTTCTTGTTTCTTTTGCCGTTTTTGCCATCTATAAAATTTAACTCTTGTTCAATTTCTACGAATTTATTTAATATTTAAGGTTTGTGGTAACGGACGCGACGAATTTCAAACACCGATAAATTTTATTAATCGCTTTTGCCGAGAGTCAATGGCTACTTTTCTTAAGTGAAATAATTTATTTGCTTAAAGTCTGAAAGCAATTTACACTTCAACACTTTTTGCACTAATGAGAACAATAAATGCTGTTTTTCGGTAACGGACGCGACATGCGAATGTAAGCAGAAGTAATCAAAAAAAAACTACCGTTATTCGATCTCCACTAAGTCTGTCTGCTTGTTAAACATTATGTTACTATGAGTAGAAGACTTTTAAATTATAAAAACATCATAGTATTACTTTGAATAAGGGAATATAACACGGAAATAAAATAGGTATATTTGGTCAAAAGAGTTAGATTTTTGTACATTTTGTATTCTCGTTGTATATTTCGGCTCAAAATTAAAAGAAAATAAAAATTTTTTTATATTTATAAAGTAAAAACATTTGAGATTTATTATACATCAACAAAAAGTTTTCAGGAACAGTTTGAGTTTTGCACTTGTGGTTGACCTTTTTGTGAAAATGCCCATATGTAAGAATGATTGTACTTTGTTTAATAAAGCAATTTATGTACATAAATATATCTGAATTGCGTTATGTTCATTTCAATAAAGCAAGCTAAAATTAGTTGAAAAAAAAATCATCTATAATCCGGGCACCCCCATAATCCGGATGACCCCTAACATTAAGGGTGTCCGGATTATGGAGCTAGTACTGTACTTATTTAATTATATCCTATATCTACCTATAATACTCTGGATATGTATGAACGGCAATAACAAACAAAAAAAATTAAGTGCTTTGATTAAGATTTAAGAACGTTAAAATGTCACTAAAGCAAATACATTCAGGGATATAACGAATTGAAATATCACTTAGCTTGTGGTCTGGGAACTGCCCACTTTTCCAAAGAATTTACAAATGTAGCCTATGTATGTCGTACCCAACGAAGATTTTAACGTATTGGAAAAGTTTAAAACAGATCAACCATAAACTTTGGACATTATTGAAGTACAAACAAAGCACTGAATACAAAAAATGTGGGCGTGGGACCGCCCACATTTCCCAAATTATATAATTCTCGACCAAGGGACACACATATCCAAAAATCATTAGTTTAGACCAAAAATATTCAAAGTTGTGATGATTTAAATTTTATATAGCCTGGGGGCGTGGTACAACAATCTTCTGAACCAATCTGGAAATTTAGAGAAGATCGACCATAAACTTTGAACTTATTGAAGTACAAACAAACCACAAAAAATGTGGGCGTGGCTCCGCCCACTTTTCCAAAATTACATAAATCTTGACCAAAGTACACACATATCCAGAAATCATTAATTTAGACCAAATATGTTCAGAGCTATGAAGAATTTAAATTTTATATAGCCTGGGGGCGTGGCACCGCCTACTTTTCCAAAAATTGATATAGCCAATCGTACACAACAACTTTCTTAACCAATCTTGGAAGTTTAAGAGAGATCGACCATAAACTTTGGACATTATTGAAGTACAAACAAAACACAAAAAATGTGGGCGTGGCACCGCCCACTTTTCCAAAATTATATACATCTTGACTAAAGGACACACATATCCAAAAATCTTTAATTTAGACCCAATATGTTCAGAGTTATGAAGAATTTATATTTTATATAGCCTGGGGGCGTGGCACTGGCCACTTTTCCAAAAATTGATATAGAATGAATCTTACACAACAATTTTCTTAACCAATCTTGAAAGTTTAAAAGAGATCGACCATAAATTTTGGACATTATTGAAGTACAAACAAAACACAAAAAATGGGGGCGTGGCACCGCCCACTTTTCGAAAAATGTATAAATCTTGACCAAAGGACACACATATCTAAAAATCATTAATTTAGACCAAATATGTTCATAGTTAGGACGATTTGAAATTTTATATAGGCTGTGGGCGTGGCACCGCCCACTTTTCCAAAAATGTATACAACCTAAATCCTACACAACAATCTTCTAAATCAAAGTGGAGAGTTTAAAAGAGATCGACCATAAACTTTGGATATTATTGAATTACAAACAAAACACAAAAAATGGGGGCGTGGCACCGCCCACTTTTCGAAAAATGTATAAATCTTGACCAAAGGACACACATATCTAAAAATCATTAATTTAGACCAAATATGTTCATAGTTAGGACGATTTGAAATCGTATATAGCCTGTGGGCGTGGCACCGCCCACTCTTCCAAAAATTTATACAACCTAAATCCTACACAATAATCTTCTAAATCAAAGTGGAGAGTTTAAAAGAGATCGGCCATAAACTTTGGATATTATTGAATTACAAACAAAACACAAAAAATGGGGGCGTGGCACCTCCCACTTTTCGAAAAATGTATAAATCTTGACCAAAGGACACACATATCTAAAAATCATTAATTTAGACCAAATATGTTCATAGTTAGGACGATTTGAAATTTTATATAGGCTGTGGGCGTGGCACCGCCCACTTTTCCAAAAATGTATACAACCTAAATCCTACACAACAATCTTCTAAATCAAAGTGGAGAGTTTAAAAGAGATCGACCATAAACTTTGGATACTATTGAATTACAAACAAAACACAAAAAATGGGGGCGTGGCACCGCCCACTTTTCGAAAAATGTATAAATCTTGACCAAAGGACACACATATCTAAAAATCATTAATTTAGACCAAATATGTTCATAGTTAGGACGATTTGAAATTTTATATAGGCTGTGGGCGTGGCACCGCCCACTTTTCCAAAAATGTATACAACCTAAATCCTACACAACAATCTTCTAAATCAAAGTGGAGAGTTTAAAAGAGATCGACCATAAACTTTGGATACTATTGAATTACAAACAAAACACAAAAAATGGTAGCGTGGCACCGCCCACTTTTCGAAAATTGTATAAATCTTGACCAAAGGACACACATATCCAAAAATCATTAATTAAGACCAAATATGTTCATAGTTATGACGATTTGAAATTCATAGCTATGACAATTTGAATTTTTATATAGCCTGAGGGCGTGGCACCGCCCACTTTTCCAAAAATATATATAGCCTATGCTTTAACTCGTGATCCCAAGAATATACTGTGAAAATTTCATAAAAATCGGTTGAGTACTTTGGACGCCTATAAAGGACACACAGACACACAGACACACAGACACACAGACACACAGACACACAGACACACAGACACACATTCATTTTTATTTATAAGATGTATGTATAAGATATGCAAAAGTACTTGTATGTAGCAATCAATACGACACTCGAAATTTTTGTAGCGGCACTCTTAGGAGATGCGTACTTTCATGAATAAGAGCCGATAGGGCTAATAATATTATTATTTCGTTTTTCATTTCAAATTATTTCATAAACTTTATGTGTAATTCCAATGTTGTGGTTTATAAAGAAAAATTAAAAGGCTGTTGTTGTGGACATCTCGTAACCCTAAAAATAATTTTTTTTTCTAAACCGAGCTTGAGAAGTAGGTACAAAAATAGAAGTTAAACGAAGTTTGTGGGTAGAGTCATTTGGTAGGAGTTCGCTCACGGACACTTTTTTGGGTTCGTTTTCTATATGTATAAGAAGATATGCAAAAGTACTTGGAGGTAGCAATCAATACGACACTCGAAAATTTTTGTAGCGGCACTCTTAGGAGATGCGTACTTTCATGAATAAGACCCGATATGGCTAATAATATTATTTTCTTTTTTTTTGCAAATGTGGCAACACCATATTAGGTGACAACACAATTTTTTTGGTTTTTCATTTGAAGTTATTTCATAAACTTTATGTGTAATTGCAATGTTGCGGTTTATAAAGAAAAAAAAGGATGTTATTGTGGACATCTGGTAACCCTAAAAATATTTATTTTTTTCTAAACCGAGCTTGAGAAGAAGGTAACAAAACAGAAGTTAAACAAAGTTTATGGGTAGAGTCGTTTGGGAGGAGTTCGCTTACGGACACTTATTTGGATTCATTTTTATGTAGTTATGTATGTATAAGATATGCAAAAGTACTTGTATGTAGCAATCCATACGACACTCGAAATTTTTGAAGCACTCTTTGGAAATGCGTACTTTCATGAATGAGGGCCGATATGGCGAAAAAATCTTTTTTTTTGTTGCAAATATGGCAACACCATATTAGGTGGCAACGCCATTTTTTTGTATTTCATTTGAAATTATTTCATAAACTTTATGTGTAGTTGCAATGTTGCGGTTTATAAAGAAAATAAAAGGATGTTATTGTGGATATCTGGTAACCCTCAAAAATATTAATTTTTTTCTAAACCGAGCTTGAGAAGAGGGTAACAAAACAGAAGTTAAACAAAGTTTGTGGGTAGAGTCGTTTGGGAGGAGTTCGCTTACGGACACTTTTTTGGGTTCGTTTTCTATATAAGAAGATATGCAAAAGTACTTGTAGGTAGCAATCAATACGACACTCGAAATTTTTGTAGCGGCGCTCTTAGGAGATGCGTACTTTCATGAATGAGAGCCGATATGGCGAAAAAATATTATTTTTTTTTTTTTTTGTTGCAAATATGGCAACACCATATTAGGTGGCAACACAATTTTTTTCGGTTCTCATTTGAAGTTATTTCATAAACTTTATGTGTAGTTGCAATGTTGCGGTTTATAAAGAAAATAAAAGGATGTTATTGTGGATATCTGGTAACCCTCAAAAATATTAATTTTTTTCTAAACCGAGCTTGAGAAGAGGGTAACAAAACAGAAGTTAAACAAAGTTTGTGGGTAGAGTCGTTTGGGAGGAGTTCGCTTACGGACACTTTTTTGTGATCGTTTTATATATGAAGGGTTTAGAACCAAATGGATCTAAGTGACTCCGAAATTGATTTGAGATATTCAAGTTTAAAGTTTACTGCCTTTTGAAAATTCTATGTAAAATCTGGGTAGAGCGTTTATTGTATGGTAAATAGATGGTACTACAATGCCCGAAATTACTGGGATCTCTTTCCCAACAAATAAACACTATATTTCACTATACAAATATGGGTATAACTCAATTTAAAAAAAAATGTCACTTAGATCCTTTTGGTTCTGAGCAATTCATATGTATAAGAAGATATACAAAAGTACTTGTAGGTAGCAATCAATACGACACTCAACATTTTTGTAGCGGCACTCTTAGGAGATGCGTACTTTCATGACTGAGAGCCGATATTACTTTCTTTTTTTTTTTTGCAAATATGGCAACACCATATTAGATAGCAACACCATTTTTTCGTTTTTCATTTGAAATTATTTCATAAACTGTATGTGTAATTCCAATGTTGCGGTTTATAAAGAAAAATAAAAAGGATGTTGTTGTAGACAAGATATTTTGAGAAGATTGTAACAAAACAGAAGTTAAACAAAGTTTGTGGGTAGAGTCGTTTGGGAGGTGTTCGCTTACGGACACTTTTTTGGATTCATTTTTATATATAAGATATGCAAAAGTACTTGTATGTAGCAATCAATACGACACTCGAAATTTTTGCAGCGGCACTCTTAGGAGATGCGTACTTTCATGAATGAGAGCCGATATGGCGAAAAAATATTATTTTCTTTTTTTTTTTTTGTTGCAAATATGGCAACACCATAGGCAACACAATTTTTTTCGATTCTCATTTGAATTTATTTCATAAACTTTATGTGTAATTGCAATGTTGCGGTTTATAAAGAAAATAAAAGGGTGTTATTTGGGATATCTGGCAACCCTAGGTTAGGTTAGGTTGCAAGGGCTGAGCCGAAACCACAAGGCAACTGCTCAATACTTAGGCCACCAAAGGGCCCATTGTAATACCAAATACGGTCCCGAAGAAAGGACCCCTTTTCTGCCTACAACGGGTCGAACCACTTCGTGGAATCAATGAATTTCACTAGAGCTTTCACTTCGCAGCTAGATACCTCCGCAAGGTCAAGTAGGAAAGGTTTGCCCAGGATGGCCAACCTACGCCTGCTAAGTGCTGGACACTGGCAGAGGAGGTGCTGGACACTCTCCTCCTCTTCAGCATGTCTACAGCTACGACAGTAATCGAATGTCGCTACCCCCATTCTTGCACCGTGCGTGCCTATTAAACAATGCCCTGTCAGGACCCTAACCAGGGATGATAAAGCTGATTTATGTAAAGTCAGAAGCGCCCTTGTGCGCCCCTTGTCATAGGAGGGCCATTTTACCCTGGACGTCTCACACGATGGGATGACCGACCATAGTTCATTTGCCCTTCTGATAGTACTCGTGTTCGCACGAAGCTTGAAAGTTGCCATAGGCATGCCTACCGAATCATATCCTGGAAGGATGGGGTCGGTGGTACCTCTTCTGGCCAACTCATCTGCTTTGCAGTTGCCTTCAATATCCCTGTGCCCAGGTACCCAAATAAGGCTGATACTGAAGTGCTGAGCCATCTCGTTGAGAGATCTGCGGCATTCAGTGACCGACTTTGCATTGTCGACGAATGAGTCCAGGGCCTTTAAAGCGGCCTGGCTGTCTGAGAAGATGAAAACCCGTTTGCCATCCTTGGACATAGACCCGAGATGATTCACAGCCCTGTGTATAGCCAGCATTTCCGCTTGGTACACACTACAGTGATCGGGAAGACGGAAGGAGACCTCTAGACCCAGATCCGGTGAAAAGAAACCTGCCCCCACCTTCCCGCCAAGCTTAGAACCATCCGTGAATATGTTGATGGCACCCGGAACTGTATGTTGCCTGGTATTCCAGGCTTGCCGTGATGGTATATGCACTACATAGTTTTTGTCGAAAACGTTCATTGGTGTACAGTAGTCAGTGCGTACTGGTATTGGGACAGGGGCGTTTGTGCCCAGGATTGTTGCGTGTCCACTGGCCCTACCTGACCAGAGACCTGTTTCCTTTATACGTAGAGCGGTAATGACCGCAAATTCCTTTGCCACCAGGTCAAGAGGTGGCAAATGCAGCATTGTGTTGAGAGCTTCAGTCGGAGTGGAGCTAAGAGCCCCGGTGATGCAGAGCTCCGAGCTTCGCTGGACCTTTTGAAGCATGCCGAGATATGTGCTTTTTGCTAGTGCAGGCCACCAGACCAATATACCATAGAGAAGAATCGGGCGCACAATGGCTGTGTATATCCAAAAGACCACCCTAGGGGAGAACCCCCAGGTGGTGCCAATTGCCCTCTTGCAGGTGAAAAGCGCCGCTGAAGCCTTTTTGGCTCGCTCGATTATATTATCAATCCAAAACAGCTTCCTGTCCAGAATAATTCCCAAGTATTTGACTTTATCGCTGAACGCTAAGGAGGTACCCCCAATTTTTGGCGGTGTCAGATCTGGTACTTTGTACCTTCTCGTGAAGAGGACTAACTCGGTTTTATCCGGGTTAACTTCCAAACCTGCGGCCGTGGCCCAGTGCGAGATTTTGCACAGTGCCCCTTCCATTAAGTTACAGAGAGTTTGCGGAAATTTCCCCCTCATAGCGACGCAGATATCATCTGCATACGCGATCACCAGGTGACCTTCGGATTCCATAAGACGTAACAGTGCCTCTGCTGACTGGTCTGCGAATCACGCTGCCGCCTAGCTCCGTTCTAATCTGCCTACGGGTAAGCAGATTATGAATAAACCCCACCAGCCACGCATCAACCCCCAGACCCGTCAGCGCCGAGACAATGGCCTCCGGGAGTACGTTGTTGAAGGCACCCGCAATGTCAAGAAAAGCTACTAGAGCATACTCCTTGAGGTCAAGTGACCTTTCAATAACGGATACCAGTGAATGCAGGGCCGTGTCAGTCGACCTGCCCTTAGTATAGGCATGCTGAGCATGCGATAAAGCCGACGGTGCAATCCTCCTCCTGATGTAGTCCTCTAGGAGTCTTTCCAGTGCCTTAAGTAGAAAAGAAGACAAACTTATAGGCCTATAGTCATTCGGTTTTGAGTGTGATGACTTCCCTGCTTTAGGGATAAAAACCACGTTGACCTCCCTCCATGATGTTGGTATAAAATTTAGCCTTAGACAGCTTTCGAACATCCCCTTAATCCAGGGCTTAATAAGTTCAGTAGTATGCTGGAGCTGAGCCGGAATGATTCCATCCGGGCCAGGAGACTTATAGGGCTTAAACGTCGAAAGAGCCCAGTCTATCTTATTAACATCTGTGATTTCGCTTATAAGTTGATCGGTAGGTGACCCACTGCTGGTAAAATTTGTAGACACACCCGCGCATGTCGGGAAGTGTGTGTCCATAAGCAAATTTATGGTTTCCGTAGTGGAGTTCGTCCACTGCCCATCGGGCTTTTGAACGTAGCTTAGCTGAGTAGGGGATTTCGATAGAACCTTACTTAAGCGGGAGGCCGCGGATGTAGATTCGATCTTACCACAGAAATCCACCCAAGAGGATCGCTTTTCCTTACGGAGTGCTTTTTTATAAGAATTTAGATTCGCTTTGTAGGCAGTCCATGCGGACTCATGCCCATCATGTTTGGCTTTGTTGAAGGCCGCCCTGCAAGACTTCCTAAGCTTGTCGAGATCAGACGTCCACCACGGTGGTTTGTGCGTTTCCCTAACTTTCCTAGCCGGACAGGCCCTATTCAGAGCAGTCCTGCAAATGCCACTGAAATTATCTACGAGTAATTCCAGCTCCTCTTTGTTTCCTGGCTTCCTCACCTCTTTGGGTAGATTTTTACCTAGGATCTTCTTGTAGTAGCCCCAGTTTGTTCTTCTAAAGTTTTGAATATACTTAGAGCGTCGCGTCGGAATCGCCATCACCCAGAAGCTGACTCTCAGAGTAAAGCCCTCTGAGAGCCAAGCTACCGTCCGAGCCCGATGAAACGTACCCGCTCTGCTCCTCACCCGCGTCCACCTCCATCTCTTCTTCACTGGGGGGCTCGACCACCTCCGTTCGAGATTCGAGGCTGACTAGGGCTTCAACATCGGCCTTGTAGACCTTCAAATTTACATTTTTAAAGCCGTAGCTCACTCTAAAGTCCTGCTTAGCAAGCGCATCGACGCTTGCGCCGTCGAGCAGCAGGACCACTTGCATGGTGGCCCGGTCGGATTTCTCGACATTGACCACCTTCCAATTTGTAGTTGGTAGACCCGGGTTGTATACCTGGAGCAGCTCCAGGATATCAGCTGGGTCCGATGGTGTCACTGGGACCCAGACTCTAGCCCTTGGTCGTGAGGGGATATCACGCGCCTCCACTACCTTAAGGCGCGCCCCCGGGTAAACCTCGCCAAGCCTCATAACGGCGGCTTTGTACAACTCAACCGACCTGGAGTCATCGCAGGCGACGAGCTTAACATTACCCTGGAACCACCCTGCATCTGTGTAAGATGGCGGTGGACCAGGGTTATCTTTCAGGACCTTAACGGCCACAGTAGCGAGCGCAGCTTCAACCCACTTCCACTGCTGCTTTGGGATCCTGCCATCTTCGCTACTCTCGTCGATCACGCCAATGATCCGCCGACCCTTGGCGATTTCAGCAAAAGAGCGCGTCCAGCCTCCCTGCGTCTTGGCCCTTTTCGGTGCCGTGGGGTTAGACTCATCCATCGATCTCTGGCGCTTCGAGGTTTCATCACTCTCGACCCAGTCAGACCTATAATCCGGAAACATGTTCCTCGCCCTTTCAAGGTCACGCTGAGCTTTAGACCAGACCTCCGCAGAGACATCCCCCTCCCTTATCGGTGAGGTGGCGTTCCTACGGAGGATCCGGATTGCCCAGCGCTTCTCTTGATGATTGGGCTGCCTCTTGCGTCCCCCAGCCCCAGAGGCAGTCACCCCCACATAACTAGAACCCCCAGCAGCCAAACCACCAGACGCTTGTCGCTGAGTGGCAGCCCTGCTAGTGGAGGCTATCGGGTGAGCGGAAACCGCCTTGAGGGCCGTCCGGTCAGTACCGGCCTTCGGACCGGCTGGGCTGGATTTACCCTCAGCCCTGCCCTGATCTACCTGGTTCTTGGCCCCATAGCTAACCCCCCCCACAACCCTGTGACCCCCAGCAGCCGACCCACCAGACGCTAGTCGCTGGGTGGCAGATCTACTGGTGGAGGTCAAGGGAAGGGCGGCGGTTGCACAGGAGGCCTTCTGGTCAGTACCCCCTCCAAGAGAGGTACCGGCCCCTGGACCACTCGAGCTGGATAGACTCTCAGCCCTTACCTGTCTAGCTGCCGCTGCGGCAGCGAAACGCCGAGGAGTTCTCTCGGCTACTTTGAGACCCGGCTGAGCCGTGGCCTTTGCGGAGCAAGCTCCTGACGGCTTCTTAATCATAGAGCCGCCCTCCCTGTTTATTTTTATTTTATTACTAGCAGACCCGGCAGACGTTGTTCTGCCTGACCAGTGACTTCCCTAGAAATACATTTTCAAATATTTTTCTTTAACTTTTAACATTCCATTTATTGCAGTGCTTTAGGATATACAATGTTTGTGGCTTTAAAGTCTTTGGTATAAACAAATAAATTTTTTGGATGTCCAACTCAAAAAACGGATCTTTTGAACTCAATGGGTATGACAAAAACCATTATGCGCTGCTGAGCAGATGTATAGTTAGTACTTATTTAATTATATCCAATATCTACCTATAATACTCTGGATATGTATGAACGGCAATAACAAACAAAAAAAATTAAGTGCTTTGATTAAGATTTAAGAACGTTAAAATGTCACTAAAGCAAATACATTCAGGGATATAACGAATTGAAATATTACTTAGCTTGTGGTCTTGGAACTGCCCACTTTTCCAAAGAACTTACAAATGTAGCCTATGTACATATGTCGTACCCAACGAAGATTTTAACGTATTGGAAAAGTTTAAAACAGATCAACAGGTGCCACGCCCACATTTCCCAAATTATATAATTCTTGACCAAGGGACACACATATCCAAAAATCATTAGTTTAGACCATAAATATTCAAAGTTATAATGATTTAAATTTTATATAGCCTGGGGGCGTGGCACAACAATCTTCTGAACCAATCTGGAAATTTAGAGAAGATCGACCATAAACTTTGAACTTATTGAAGTACAAACAAAACACAAAACATGTGGGCGTGGCACCGCCCACTTTTCCAAAATTATATACATCTTGACTACAGGATACACATATCCAAAAATCTTTAATTTAGACCTAATATGTTCAGAGTTATGAAGAATTTAAATTTTATATAGCCTGGGGGCGTGGCACCGCCTACTTTTCCAAAAATTGATATAGCCTGAATCGTACACAACAATCTTCTGAACCAATCTTGAAAGTTTAAAAGAGATCGACCATAAACTTTGGACATTATTGAAGTACAAACAAAACACAAAAAATGTGGGCGTGGCACCGCCCACTTTTCCAAAACTATATACATCTTAACTAAAGGACACACATATCCAAAAATCTTTAATTTAGACCAAATATGTTCAGAGTTATGAAGAATTTAAATTTTATATAGCCTGGGGGCGTGGCACTGGCTACTTTTCCAAAAATTGATATAGCCTGAATCGTACAAAACAATTTTCTTAACCAATCTTGAAATTTTAAAAGAGATCGACCATAAACTTTGGACATTATTGAAGTACAAACAAAACACAAAAAATGTGGGCGTGGCACCGCCCACTTTTCCAAAATTACACAAATCTTGACTAAAGGACACACATATCCAGAAATCATTAATTTAGACCAAATATGTTCAGAGCTACGTATGAAGAATTTAAATTTTATATAGCCTGGGGGCGTGGCACTGGCTACTTTTCCAAAAATTGATATAGCCTGAATCGTACAAAACAATTTTCTTAACCAATCTTGAAAGTTTAAAAGAGATCGACCATAAACTTTGGACATTATTGAAGTACAAACAAAACACAAAAAATGTGGGCGTGGCACCGCCCACTTTTCCAAAATTACACAAATCTTGACTAAAGGACACACATATCCAGAAATCATTAATTTAGACCAAATATGTTCAGAGCTACGTATGAAGAATTTAAATTTTATATAGCCTGGGAGCGTGGCACCGCCTACTTTTCCAAAAATTGATATAGCCTAAATCGTACACAACAATCTTCTGAACCAATCTTGAAAGTTTAAAAGAGATCGACCATAAACTTTGGACATTATTGAAGTACAAACAAAACACAAAAAATGTGGGCGTGGCACCGCCCACTTTTCCAAAATTACATACATCTTGACCAAAGGACACAAATATCCAGAAATCATTAATTTAGACCAAATATGTTCAGAGCTATGAAGAATTTAAATTTTATATAGCCTGGGGGCGTGGCACCGCCTACTTTTCCAAAAATTGATATAGCCTAAATCGTACACAACAATTTTCTTAACCAATCTTGAAATTTTAAAAGAGATCGACCATAAACTTTGGACATTATTGAAGTACAGACAAAATACAAAAAATGTGGGCGTGGCACCGCCCACTTTTCCAAAATTACATAAATCTTGACCAAAGGACACACATATCCAGAAATCATTAATTTAGACCAAATATGTTCAGAGCTATGAAGAATTTAAATTTTATATAGCCGGGGGGCGTGGCACCGCCTACTTTTCCAAAAATTGATATAGCCTAAATCGTACACAACAATCTTCTGAACCAATCTTGAAAGTTTAAAAGAGTTCGACCATAAACTTTGGACATTATTGAAGTACAAACAAAACACAAAAAATGTGGGCGTGGCACCGCCCACTTTTCCAAAATTACATAAATCTTGACCAAAGGACACACATATCCAAAAATCATTAATTTAGACCAAATATGTTCAGAGTTATGAAGAGTTGTAGTTTTATATAGCCTGGGGGCGTGGCACCGCCCACTTTTCCAAAAATTAATATAGCCTATGCTTTAACCGATGATCCCAAGAATATACTGTGAAAATTTCATAAAAATCGGTTGAGTACTTTGGACGCCCATAAAGGACACACAGACACACAGACACACAGACACACATTCATTTTTATTTATAAGATACTAGCAGACCCGGCAGACGTTGTTCTGCCTGACCAGTGACTTCCCTAGAAATACATTTTCAAATAACTTTTAACATTCCATTTATTGCAATGCTTTAGGATATACAATGTTTCTGGCTTTAAAGTCTTTGTTATAAACAAATAAATTTTTTAGATATCCAACTCAAAAAACGGATCTTTCGAACTCAATGGGTATGACAAAAACCATTATGCGCTGCTGAGCAGATGTATAGTTAGTACAGTACTATCTCGATAATCCGGACACGCGGTAGTCCGGTCACATCTATAATCCGGACAACACTATAATTCGGACAGTTTAACATTTTTTACTCTATAATCCGGACATTTTTCAAATTTGCTTCGCAATACATACATATGTATTTTAATTTTTAGTTTGCTTCGTGAGTTTTTCGTAAAATAGCGGTACTTTAACAACAATATATGTACATATGTATACGGAATGCAACAGCATAAATCACGCTTTGTGTTTATTCTTTAGTGACAAACTGAATTGAGTGAACATTATTATTATGAGCAGTGGAAAATTTAAAAAAATGGCTCATAAAACCCTTCCTCTTCAGAAAAAATTTGAAATTTTAGATCTCCTTGATAAAGGAAAATCATTAGGATGGTTTGAAAAAGAATATGGTGCCATGTTGACGCTTCGGCTATGGTATTTTAGTTTTAAGACGATTTAAAGAAACTGCAGATAAAATGTTGCTGGCGAGCTCGCAGCAGACCAAAATTAATAATTTTTTTGAAATAGTACGTACAAAAATAAAAAAAATGTTTGATTATGTACAGATGTACATATTATTACATATGTAAGAATGATTGTACTTTGTTTAATAAAGCAATTTATGTACATAAATATATCTGAATTGCGTTATGTTCATTTCAATAAAGCAAGCTAAAATTAGTTGAAAAAAAAATCATCTATAATCCGGGCACCCCCATAATCCGGACGACCCCTAACATTAAGGGTGTCCGGATTATGGAGCTAGTACTGTACTTATTTAACTATATCCTATATCTACCTATAATACTCTGGATATGTATGAACGGCAATAACAAACAAAAAAAATTAAGTGCTTTGATTAAGATTTAAGAACGTTAAAATGTCACTAAAGCAAATACATTCAGGGATATAACGAATTGAAATATCACTTAGCTTGTGGTCTGGGAACTGCCCACTTTTCCAAAGAATTTACAAATGTAGCCTATGTATGTCGTACCCAACGAAGATTTTAACGTATTGGAAAAGTTTAAAACAGATCAACCATAAACTTTGGACATTATTGAAGTACAAACAAAGCACTGAATACAAAAAATGTGGGCGTGGGACCGCCCACATTTCCCAAATTATATAATTCTCGACCAAGGGACACACATATCCAAAAATCATTAGTTTAGACCAAAAATATTCAAAGTTGTGATGATTTAAATTTTATATAGCCTGGGGGCGTGGTACAACAATCTTCTGAACCAATCTGGAAATTTAGAGAAGATCGACCATAAACTTTGAACTTATTGAAGTACAAACAAACCACAAAAAATGTGGGCGTGGCTCCGCCCACTTTTCCAAAATTACATAAATCTTGACCAAAGTACACACATATCCAGAAATCATTAATTTAGACCAAATATGTTCAGAGCTATGAAGAATTTAAATTTTATATAGCCTGGGGGCGTGGCACCGCCTACTTTTCCAAAAATTGATATAGCCAATCGTACACAACAACTTTCTTAACCAATCTTGGAAGTTTAAGAGAGATCGACCATAAACTTTGGACATTATTGAAGTACAAACAAAACACAAAAAATGTGGGCGTGGCACCGCCCACTTTTCCAAAATTATATACATCTTGACTAAAGGACACACATATCCAAAAATCTTTAATTTAGACCCAATATGTTCAGAGTTATGAAGAATTTATATTTTATATAGCCTGGGGGCGTGGCACTGGCCACTTTTCCAAAAATTGATATAGAATGAATCTTACACAACAATTTTCTTAACCAATCTTGAAAGTTTAAAAGAGATCGATCATAAATTTTGGACATTATTGAAGTACAAACAAAACACAAAAAATGGGGGCGTGGCACCGCCCACTTTTCGAAAAATGTATAAATCTTGACCAAAGGACACACATATCTAAAAATCATTAATTTAGACCAAATATGTTCATAGTTAGGACGATTTGAAATTTTATATAGGCTGTGGGCGTGGCACCGCCCACTTTTCCAAAAATGTATACAACCTAAATCCTACACAACAATCTTCTAAATCAAAGTGGAGAGTTTAAAAGAGATCGACCATAAACTTTGGATATTATTGAATTACAAACAAAACACAAAAAATGGGGGCGTGGCACCGCCCACTTTTCGAAAAATGTATAAATCTTGACCAAAGGACACACATATCTAAAAATCATTAATTTAGACCAAATATGTTCATAGTTAGGACGATTTGAAATCGTATATAGCCTGTGGGCGTGGCACCGCCCACTCTTCCAAAAATTTATACAACCTAAATCCTACACAATAATCTTCTAAATCAAAGTGGAGAGTTTAAAAGAGATCGGCCATAAACTTTGGATATTATTGAATTACAAACAAAACACAAAAAATGGGGGCGTGGCACCTCCCACTTTTCGAAAAATGTATAAATCTTGACCAAAGGACACACATATCTAAAAATCATTAATTTAGACCAAATATGTTCATAGTTAGGACGATTTGAAATTTTATATAGGCTGTGGGCGTGGCAGCGCCCACTTTTCCAAAAATGTATACAACCTAAATCCTACACAACAATCTTCTAAATCAAAGTGGAGAGTTTAAAAGAGATCGACCATAAACTTTGGATACTATTGAATTACAAACAAAACACAAAAAATGGGGGCGTGGCACCGCCCACTTTTCGAAAAATGTATAAATCTTGACCAAAGGACACACATATCTAAAAATCATTAATTTAGACCAAATATGTTCATAGTTAGGACGATTTGAAATTTTATATAGCCTGTGGGCGTGGCACCGCCCACTTTTCCAAAAATTTATACAACCTTAATCCTACACAATAATCTTCTAAATCAAAGTGGAGAGTTTAAAAGAGATCGGCCATAAACTTTGGATATTATTGAATTACAAACAAAACACAAAAAATGGGGGCGTGGCACCGCCCACTTTTCGAAAATTGTATAAATCTTGACCAAAGGACACACATATCCAAAAATCATTAATTAAGACCAAATATGTTCATAGTTATGACGATTTGAAATTCATAGCTATGACAATTTGAATTTTTATATAGCCTGAGGGCGTGGCACCGCCCACTTTTCCAAAAATATATATAGCCTATGCTTTAACTCGTGATCCCAAGAATATACTGTGAAAATTTCATAAAAATCGGTTGAGTACTTTGGACGCCTATAAAGGACACACAGACACACAGACACACAGACACACAGACACACATTCATTTTTATTTATAAGATTAATTTCTTCCATTTTTCAAACCCACGAGTAGCGGAGAAAGGGGAAGGTCCCACCGGGCAGAGATCCGCAATGCCCGGGTAAGGCTGGTTAGCATCGAAGGTCGCCCGGTATTCGATGCACTCCGTTAGCGACTGGGCTATTTAAGGGCCCCCAGCCAGGCTGATCCTCGGCACGGGTCGTATAACACCTTGATCCGGCCCATTTACAGGGAAGAGGGAGTGAAAAAAAGGAGGATTGCACTAAAGAAGGGAAAATAGGGTCGGGGAGGGGGAGAAAGGTCGCCGCTCGAATTCGCCGCCGAAGCGTTACCAGGTGCCACCACGAGGAGGCTCCACCCCTACAAGAGGGAGGGAGGGTGCAAACTACACCTACGAGTCGACGATTTGGGGTGACGCCGGTGAGTGCAAGGCGTGACACCCCCATCAAAGGCACCCCTGGCAACCCTAAAAAATATTTATTTTATTTTTTTTATTTTTTTTTTTTTTCTAAACCGAGCTTGAGAAGAAGGTAACAAAACAGAAGTTAAAGGAAGTTTGTGGGTAGAGTCGTTTGGGAGGAGGTCGCTTACGGACACTTTTTTGGGTTCGTTTTATATATGTATAAGAAGATATGCAAAAGTACTTGTAGGTAGCAATCAATACGACACTCGAAATTTTTGTAGCGGCACTCTTGAGAGATGCGTACTTTCATGAATAAGAGCCGATATGGCTAATAATATTATTTTCTTTTTTTTTGCAAATGTGGCAACACCATATTAGGTGTCACCACAATTTTCTTGGTTTCTCATTTGTAGTTATTTTATAAACTCTATGTGTAATTGTAATGTTGCGGTTTATAAAGAAAAATAAAAAGGATGTTGTTGTGGACATCTGGTAACCCTAAAAATAACTTTTTTTTCTAAACCGAGCTTGAGAAGAAGGTAACAAAACAGAAGTTAAAGGAAGTTTGTGGGTAGAGTCGTTTGGGAGGAGTTCTCTTAAGCTTTGGTTTCCTCGAAAGCGGTGCCGCTATATAGCGGCCGTTACATAGCGGTAGAGTACGTTGTCAAAAACAATTCAATGTAAAAGTAATTAGGTGTAAAGTTAGAAGACGGTGTAGTTCACCCTAATGTAATATAGCGGAAGCATGATATATTACGGCCGTCATGACGGTGAAAACTAGTTCTTCACCGTTTTTTCTCACCGCTATTGTCATAGCGGTGTGAATTCTATCAAATACTTCAAATTTTTTTTACAAACACAACAATTTAAACATGTCAATGTTTTAAAAATAAATATTCACACATTTTAAAATCAAAAAAGAAAACAAGAAACATTCAAATACGGCAAACCAAATAAAAAAATTACGGAACGGCGATCATGTAAGTTTACAGAAAAGCGGTGCCGCTCATGACGGCAAGCATAACGACCGCTATATAGCGATCGCTACATAGGGGCACCGCTTTTCGAGGAAACCACGGCTTTACGGACACTTTTTTGGATTCATTTTTATATATAAGATATGCAAAAGTACTTGTATGTAGCAATCAATACAACACTCGAAATTTTTGTAGCGGCACTCTTAGGAGATGCGTACTTTCGTGAATAAGAGCCAATATGGCTAATAATAATATTTTTTTTTTTGCAAATATGGCAACATCATATTAGATGGCAACACCATTTTTTCGTTTTTCATTTGAAATAATTTCATAAATTTTATGTGTAATTCCAATGTTGCGGTTTATAAAGAAAAATAAAAAGGATGTTGCTGTGGACATTTGGTAACCCTAAAAATAATTTTTTTTTCTAAACCGAGCTTGGGAAGAAGGTACAAAAATAGAAGTTAAACGAAGTTTGTGGGTAGAGTCGTTTGGGAGGAGTTCGCTTGCGGACACTTTTTTGGATTCATTTTTATATATAAGACTAGCAGACCCGGCAGACGTTGTTCTGCCTGACCAGTGACTTCCCTAGAAATACATTTTCAAATAACTTTTAACATTCCATTTATTGCAATGCTTTAGGATATACAATGTTTCTGGCTTTAAAGTCTTTGTTATAAACAAATAAATTTTTTAGATATCCAACTCAAAAAACGGATCTTTCGAACTCAATGGGTATGACAAAAACCATTATGCGCTGCTGAGCAGATGTATAGTTAGTACAGTACTATCTCGATAATCCGGACACGCGGTAGTCCGGTCACATCTATAATCCGGACAACACTATAATTCGGACAGTTTAACATTTTTTACTCTATAATCCGGACATTTTTCAAATTTGCTTCGCAATACATACATATGTATTTTAATTTTTAGTTTGCTTCGTGAGTTTTTCGTAAAATAGCGGTACTTTAACAACAATATATGTACATATGTATACGGAATGCAACAGCATAAATCACGCTTTGTGTTTATTCTTTAGTGACAAACTGAATTGAGTGAACATTATTATTATGAGCAGTGGAAAATTTAAAAAAATGGCTCATAAAACCCTTACTCTTCAGAAAAAATTTGAAATTTTAGATCTCCTTGATAAAGGAAAATCATTAGGATGGTTTGAAAAAGAATATGGTGCCATGTTGACGCTTCGGCTATGGTATTTTAGTTTTAAGACGATTTAAAGAAACTGCAGATAAAATGTTGCTGGCGAGCTCGCAGCAGACCAAAATTAATAATTTTTTTGAAATAGTACGTACAAAAATAAAAAAAATGTTTGATTATGTACAGATGTACATATTATTACATATGTAAGAATGATTGTACTTTGTTTAATAAAGCAATTTATGTACATAAATATATCTGAATTGCGTTATGTTCATTTCAATAAAGCAAGCTAAAATTAGTTGAAAAAAAAATCATCTATAATCCGGGCACCCCCATAATCCGGACGACCCCTAACATTAAGGGTGTCCGGATTATGGAGCTAGTACTGTACTTATTTAATTATATCCTATATCTACCTATAATACTCTGGATATGTATGAACGGCAATAACAAACAAAAAAAATTAAGTGCTTTGATTAAGATTTAAGAACGTTAAAATGTCACTAAAGCAAATACATTCAGGGATATAACGAATTGAAATATCACTTAGCTTGTGGTCTGGGAACTGCCCACTTTTCCAAAGAATTTACA
>OX608078.1:97947633-98160133 GCA_951509765.1 Sphenella marginata
GTGTGTCCCTTGGTCGAGAATTATATAATTTGGGAAATGTGGGCGGTCCCACGCCCACATTTTTTGTATTCAGTGCTTTGTTTGTACTTCAATAATGTCCAAAGTTTATGGTTGATCTGTTTTAAACTTTTCCAATACGTTAAAATCTTCGTTGGGTACGACATACATAGGCTACATTTGTAAATTCTTTGGAAAAGTGGGCAGTTCCCAGACCACAAGCTAAGTGATATTTCAATTCGTTATATCCCTGAATGTATTTGCTTTAGTGACATTTTAACGTTCTTAAATCTTAATCAAAGCACTTAATTTTTTTTGTTTGTTATTGCCGTTCATACATATCCAGAGTATTATAGGTAGATATAGGATATAATTAAATAAGTACAGTACTAGCTCCATAATCCGGACACCCTTAATGTTAGGGGTCGTCCGGATTATGGGGGTGCCCGGATTATAGATGATTTTTTTTTCAACTAATTTTAGCTTGCTTTATTGAAATGAACATAACGCAATTCAGATATATTTATGTACATAAATTGCTTTATTAAACAAAGTACAATCATTCTTACATATGTAATAATATGTACATCTGTACATAATCAAACATTTTTTTTATTTTTGTACGTACTATTTCAAAAAAATTATTAATTTTGGTCTGCTGCGAGCTCGCCAGCAACATTTTATCTGCAGTTTCTTTAAATCGTCTTAAAACTAAAATACCATAGCCGAAGCGTCAACATGGCACCATATTCTTTTTCAAACCATCCTAATGATTTTCCTTTATCAAGGAGATCTAAAATTTCAAATTTTTTCTGAAGAGTAAGGGTTTTATGAGCCATTTTTTTAAATTTTCCACTGCTCATAATAATAATGTTCACTCAATTCAGTTTGTCACTAAAGAATAAACACAAAGCGTGATTTATGCTGTTGCATTCCGTATACATATGTACATATATTGTTGTTAAAGTACCGCTATTTTACGAAAAACTCACGAAGCAAACTAAAAATTAAAATACATATGTATGTATTGCGAAGCAAATTTGAAAAATGTCCGGATTATAGAGTAAAAAATGTTAAACTGTCCGAATTATAGTGTTGTCCGGATTATAGATGTGACCGGACTACCGCGTGTCCGGATTATCGAGATAGTACTGTACTAACTATACATCTGCTCAGCAGCGCATAATGGTTTTTGTCATACCCATTGAGTTCGAAAGATCCGTTTTTTGAGTTGGATATCTAAAAAATTTATTTGTTTATAACAAAGACTTTAAAGCCAGAAACATTGTATATCCTAAAGCATTGCAATAAATGGAATGTTAAAAGTTATTTGAAAATGTATTTCTAGGGAAGTCACTGGTCAGGCAGAACAACGTCTGCCGGGTCTGCTAGTATCTTATAAATAAAAATGAATGTGTGTCTGTGTGTCTGTGTGTCTGCATGTCTGTGTGTCTGTGTGTCTGTGTGTCCTTTATGGGCGTCCAAAGTACTCAACCGATTTTTATGAAATTTTCACAGTATATTCTTGGGATCATCGGTTAAAGCATAGGCTATATTAATTTTTGGAAAAGTGGGCGGTGCCACGCCCCCAGGCTATATAAAACTACAACTCTTCATAACTCTGAACATATTTGGTCTAAATTAATGATTTTTGGATATGTGTGTCCTTTGGTCAAGATTTATGTAATTTTGGAAAAGTGGGCGGTGCCACGCCCACATTTTTTGTGTTTTGTTTGTACTTCAATAATGTCCAAAGTTTATGGTCGAACTCTTTTAAACTTTCAAGATTGGTTCAGAAGATTGTTGTGTACGATTTAGGCTATATCAATTTTTGGAAAAGTAGGCGGTGCCACGCCCCCCGGCTATATAAAATTTAAATTCTTCATAGCTCTGAACATATTTGGTCTAAATTAATGATTTCTGGATATGTGTGTCCTTTAGTCAAGATTTATGTAATTTTGGAAAAGTGGGCGGTGCCACGCCCACATTTTTTGTGTTTTGTTTGTACTTCAATAATGTCCAAAGTTTATGGTCGATCTCTTTTAAAATTTCAAGATTGGTTAAGAAAATTGTTGTGTACGATTTAGGCTATATCAATTTTTGGAAAAGTAGGCGGTGCCACGCCCCCAGGCTATATAAAATTTAAATTCTTCATAGCTCTGAACATATTTGGTCTAAATTAATGATTTCTGGATATTTGTGTCCTTTGGTCAAGATGTATGTAATTTTGGAAAAGTGGGCGGTGCCACGCCCACATTTTTTGTGTTTTGTTTGTACTTCAATAATGTCCAAAGTTTATGGTCGATCTCTTTTAAACTTTCAAGATTGGTTCAGAAGATTGTTGTGTACGATTTAGGCTATATCAATTTTTGGAAAAGTAGGCGGTGCCACGCCCCCAGGCTATATAAAATTTAAATTCTTCATACGTAGCTCTGAACATATTTGGTCTAAATTAATGATTTCTGGATATGTGTGTCCTTTAGTCAAGATTTGTGTAATTTTGGAAAAGTGGGCGGTGCCACGCCCACATTTTTTGTGTTTTGTTTGTACTTCAATAATGTCCAAAGTTTATGGTCGATCTCTTTTAAACTTTCAAGATTGGTTAAGAAAATTGTTTTGTACGATTCAGGCTATATCAATTTTTGGAAAAGTAGCCAGTGCCACGCCCCCAGGCTATATAAAATTTAAATTCTTCATAACTCTGAACATATTTGGTCTAAATTAATGATTTCTGGATATGTGTGTCCTTTGGTCAAGATTTATGTAATTTTGGAAAAGTGGGCGGTGCCACGCCCACATTTTTTGTATTTTGTCTGTACTTCAATAATGTCCAAAGTTTATGGTCGATCTCTTTTAAAATTTCAAGATTGGTTAAGAAAATTGTTTTGTACGATTCAGGCTATATCAATTTTTGGAAAAGTAGCCAGTGCCACGCCCCCAGGCTATATAAAATTTAAATTCTTCATAACTCTGAACATATTTGGTCTAAATTAAAGATTTTTGGATATGTGTGTCCTTTAGTTAAGATGTATATAGTTTTGGAAAAGTGGGCGGTGCCACGCCCACATTTTTTGTGTTTTGTTTGTACTTCAATAATGTCCAAAGTTTATGGTCGATCTCTTTTAAACTTTCAAGATTGGTTCAGAAGATTGTTGTGTACGATTCAGGCTATATCAATTTTTGGAAAAGTAGGCGGTGCCACGCCCCCAGGCTATATAAAATTTAAATTCTTCATAACTCTGAACATATTAGGTCTAAATTAAAGATTTTTGGATATGTGTATCCTGTAGTCAAGATGTATATAATTTTGGAAAAGTGGGCGGTGCCACGCCCACATGTTTTGTGTTTTGTTTGTACTTCAATAAGTTCAAAGTTTATGGTCGATCTTCTCTAAATTTCCAGATTGGTTCAGAAGATTGTTGTGCCACGCCCCCAGGCTATATAAAATTTAAATCATTATAACTTTGAATATTTATGGTCTAAACTAATGATTTTTGGATATGTGTGTCCCTTGGTCAAGAATTATATAATTTGGGAAATGTGGGCGTGGCACCTGTTGATCTGTTTTAAACTTTTCCAATACGTTAAAATCTTCGTTGGGTACGACATATGTACATAGGCTACATTTGTAAGTTCTTTGGAAAAGTGGGCAGTTCCAAGACCACAAGCTAAGTAATATTTCAATTCGTTATATCCCTGAATGTATTTGCTTTAGTGACATTTTAACGTTCTTAAATCTTAATCAAAGCACTTAATTTTTTTTGTTTGTTATTGCCGTTCATACATATCCAGAGTATTATAGGTAGATATTGGATATAATTAAATAAGTACTAACTATACATCTGCTCAGCAGCGCATAATGGTTTTTGTCATACCCATTGAGTTCAAAAGATCCGTTTTTTGAGTTGGACATCCAAAAAATTTATTTGTTTATACCAAAGACTTTAAAGCCACAAACATTGTATATCCTAAAGCACTGCAATAAATGGAATGTTAAAAGTTAAAGAAAAATATTTGAAAATGTATTTCTAGGGAAGTCACTGGTCAGGCAGAACAACGTCTGCCGGGTCTGCTAGTAGTTAGTAAAATGCATTGAACATTCAAATAATCGAGTAGACCTCAAATTACGAGGAGGAATGTATAATTTGAGCAAATCGGCTAGAGCCGTACAATTAATGTGACCATTAATAATATTATATGTGAAGATTATAGAGAAATATTTCCTTCTATCGAGCAAGGATTGCAGTC
Source organism: Sphenella marginata (assembly GCA_951509765.1). Taxonomy (NCBI): domain Eukaryota; kingdom Metazoa; phylum Arthropoda; class Insecta; order Diptera; family Tephritidae; genus Sphenella; species Sphenella marginata. Next base: position 97,951,879 of record OX608078.1, read on the forward strand.
CTAACAACTTCCGCCGTCCCTCGTAAGAAGGAAGGGCACTGTTCCACTGTAGCCTACACAAAGCGATTCTGGTAAAGATTCTTTGAACCCTTTCGATTTTCTGAGAGTGTACATCGTAGTAGGGATTCCATACAATTGAGCAATACTCGAGACGACTCCTGACTAGTGATACGTATAGCGATTTCAGAGTAAGCGGATCTTTGAACTCTTTAGTGTTTCGTCTTATGAACCCCAGCATTGCACAGGCTTTAGATACCATAAAGTCGATATGCTTGGAAAATGTGAGCTTGGAATCGAATATAATACCCAAGTCTTTAATTTCCTCACTCCTAGATATCATACAACTGTTAAGCTCATAGTTAAAAAGAATGTTATTTAAAGGCTTTATCGAAAAGGTTACTACGTAGCACTTGTTTATATTCAATTGCAGCCAATTACATGAACACCATTTCACTAGCGCGTCAAGATCTTGCTGTAATTTACAACTATCAGAGTAGTTGCGCACAACTGAAAAAATCTTAACGTCATCAGCGAATATAAGACAATTTGAAAATTTAAGGCAATCCGGCAAATCATTAATAAATAATAGAAATAGTAGCGGGCCACAATGTGTACCTTGTGGTATACCTGATACCGCGTCGATAAAAAGATTTGAAGCTGTTTTTCCTATTGTGACGATGAGTTTTCTTCCTCTAAGAAAACTATCAAAAAATGCAAGTAGCTCACCACTTATGCCAAAACACTCAAGTTGTTTAGAAAGGATAAGGTGGTTTACTTTATCGAATGCTTTAGAGAAGTCCGTATATACAACATCCAATTGCGAACGGTTCTCGAAAGCACCAATTATTTTATTGGACAAAATGGTTAAATTCGTACTTGTTGACCTACCCGGAAAGAAACCATGCTGGTATTTCGATATGACGCTACTCACATGATCGAATAATTTACGCTGAGTGATATGATCGAACATCTTAGCTAAAGTGCTTTGCTTAACTATTGGCCTGTAGTTAAGGACATCATTGCGGTCACCAGACTTGAAAACTGGAACAATAGTGCATAGCTTCCATTCATCTAGAAATGTTCCGTTATTGAGACAATTAGGTGGCAACACAATTTTTTTCGATTCTCATTTGAAGTTATTTCATAAACTTTATGTGTAATTACAAAGTTGCGGTTTATAAAGAAAATAAAAGGATGTTAGTTTGGATATCTGATAACCCTAAAAATAATTTTTTTTTCTAAACCGAGCTTGAGAAGAAGGTAACAAAACAGAAGTTAAAGGAAGTTTGTGGGTAGAGTCGTTTGGGAGGAGTTCGCTTACGGACACTTTTTTGGACTCATTTTTATATATGTATACAAAGATATGCAAAAGTACTTGTAGGTAGCAATCAATACGACACTCGAAATTTTTGTAGCGGCACTCTTAGGAGATGCGTACTTTCATGAATAAGAGCCGATATGGCTAATAATATTATTTTCTTTTTTTTTGCAAATGTGGCAACACCATAATAGGTGGCAACACAATTTTCTTGGTTTCTCATTTGTAGTTATTTCATAAACTTTATGTGTAATTGTAATGTTGCGGTTTATAAAGAAAAATAAAAAGGATGTTGTTGTGGACATCTGGTAACCCTAAAAATAATTTTTTTTTCTAAACCGAGCTTGAGAAGAAGGTAACAAAATAGAAGTTAAAGGAAGTTTGTGGGTAGAGTCTTTCGGGAGGAGGTCGCTTACGGACACTTTTTTGGGTTCATTTTATATATGTATAAGAATACAGTAGAATCTGGATATAGTGAACACCAAAAGTTTTACATGGAGTACTCTAAATAGTGAACAATCGAAAGCCTCTAAATAGTGAACAAAATTTTGAACGCAACGGCAAGCAACAAAAGTTAACCAGAAATGGGAATTCCCCGAAATTGACAATTTTATATTAACGCATTCCTGGAAAAGCTGCAAGCTGCTGCTTCTTGATTAATTTGGTTTGGGGTTGTTTCTTGTCGGGTGAAAACCACTTCTTAGTGAATGTGCGCTATTTTATGTGTTTTTAAACGTTTGTGTTAATAAATTCAGTGTTATAATGCCTGCGAGGAAATTCCTTACGATAAAGCAAAATCTGAAATTGTTGCTAAAATCGGAAAAGGTGCAGGTGTTTCATCCTTGGCAAAGATTTACGGTGTAGCCAAATCAACGATATCGGGAATAAACAAAAAATACTCGTAAAATTATATCCCAACAGACGATAGGAGCTTCTAAACGGAAGACTCTTCGAAAAGGTTTGTAGCTCAAAGAAAAAAAAAATGTCCAGTTACTGGAGAAATACTTCGGCAAAAGGCAATAAAGCTCCACGCTGACTTTGAGGCAGGTGAGGGTAGCTTTCATGCCAGCCCCGGTTGGCTATCTGGATTCAAATCTCGCTTTGGAATCCGATTGTTGAAAGTGTGCGGTGAGAAACTATCATCAGATACCCAGGCAACTGATCCCTTTAAGCACAAGCTCAGAAATATTATTTACGAGTTGAAGCTTTGCGAGGATCAGGTATACAATGCAGACGAGACCGGGTTGTTTTGGAAAATGCTTCCTGGAAAAACGTACGTGGGCTAAACCGAAAAAACAGCTCCTAGGAGAAAATCGGAAAAAGCCAGGATTACTTTTCTGGCGTGTACAAATGCAAATGGGCAGCATAAAGTTAAACCGTTAATAATTGAGCGGGCCAAAAAACCGCGCTGTTTTAAGGCCTATGACATACCAGTAGACTACCGGAACTCTAAGAGTGCATGGATGACTGCAAACATTTTCAAAGAATGGTTTCAGCATGGCTTGGTCCCTCAGGTACATGAATAATCCAGTTTTAACACCTAACAGTTTTACGGAACTTACTTCTTTTTAGTTGTTATTAGGTTCAAAAGTATTGGCTACAAAAGGGATTACCAACCAAAGCTAACCCATTGCTTGATAACGCCCCTAGCCATCCGCCAGAAAATGAACTTAAAACGGCTGATGGAGCAATATTAGCGATTTATATGCCTCCAAATTTAACGCCTTTGATTCAGCCTATGGATCAAAATGTTATTCGCTTAACTACAAAAAACATATGCTTCTATTAGCTGTGGGAAAGGATGACATCACACAATTTTTAAAAACTTTAACTTTGAAAGATGCTGTATCATTTTTAACGCTTGCATGGAATCAGCTGCAGGCGAGTGTTATAGCGAAATGTTGGAAGTCTTTATCGGAATGCTTCGAAGCTACAGAACCAAATGAAAGCGATGATGAAGAGATGGTGTTCCTTTGAGCTTACTTCGTCAAAAGATACTGCAGGAAAAAAATAAAGAAGTCCATGATATACAAGATCTGTTGCAAATTTTAGTCCCGATGGTAATTTTATTCACCCTCTTGACATTAACCTGCTAATTTAGTTTTTATTTGTTTTAGGAAAACTTCACTGAAAATGACGTTGAAAATTGGAATAGCATCGAAAATAATGAACCAATTGATTTAGATAGAGATGGCGAGGATACGGAAGAATCTGATGACGACCAAGTCGGAGGAAATATCAGAAATCCTATCAAAAGTACCGAAGCTATCAAACTCTTCGACAAAGCAATCTCATGGGCTGAAGGCAACACGACTGACTACGCCGACATAACAGTATTGTCAAGACTACGCGAAAAGGCGGTTCAAAAGTCAATTTGCGAAGGCAAGAAGCAGACATCTATTCTCGAATTCTTTCAATAACTATTCATATATTAATTTTTATTTTTCTGAGAATAAATTTGTTCATGAATTTGAGTAAATAAAGCAAGTTTTTCAATAAAAAATGTCAACCTTGATATAGTGACCGATCTGGATACTGTGAACAGGCGTTGCAAAAATTAGTTCACTATATCCAGATTCTACTGTATATGCAAAAGTATAGGGTGTTTTTTTTACAGGTTTGTTTTTCGAATAGAGATAAAACTGGCATTTTGTGGTCAAATCTGGCAACTCTAATGTCATTTATGTTCAGTTTGGTTTGCCATTTCATCATGAACAGGTTGACAAAAGAACAACGCTTGCAAATCGTGTAAATTTATTTCGAAAATAATGGTTCAAATTTTTTTTTCAAATGGCAAAATTTTGTTCAGTGATGAGGCTCATTTTTGGTTGAATGGCTACGTCAACAAGCAAAATTGCCGCATTTGGAGTGAAGAGAATCCACATGAGACCCTTGAAACGCCATTACATCCACAAAAACTGACTGTTTGGTGTGCTCTATGGGCTGGTGGAGTCATTGGGCCATACTTCTTCCGCAATAATGCTGGAGAGGCAGCTACCGTTAATGGAGACCGGTATAGAGCCATGATAACCGACTATTTTGTTCCCGAATTGGATGGCATGAATGTGGATGAGTTGTGGTTCCAACAAGACGGCGCTACATGCCACACAGCGCACGTCACAATCGATTTATTGAAGGAAACATTCGATGACCGCATAATTTCGCGGAATGGACCTGTCAATTGGGCACCAAGGTCGTGTGATTTGACACCATTGGATTATTTTCTTTGGGGATATGTGAAGTCGCTCGTCTACACCAACAAACCAGAAACGTTAGGGGAATTGGAAGCCAACATTCGTGGCGTTATCGGCCCCATATGCTCGAAAAAGTGGTTGAAAATTGGACCTGTAGAATTGGCTTTATTCGAGCCATCCGCGGCGGCTACATGCCCGAAATCATATTTAAACATTAATGGCATAAAATTATCCTTCCAATAAAGCCAAATTGATGGACCTTAAAACGATTTTCTTGTGTTTTATTTCAATTCAAAGTTCTATACCCCTAAAAAAAACACTCTATACTTGTAGGTAGCAATCAATACGACACTCGAAATTTTTGTAGCGGCTCTCTTAGGAGATGCGTACTTTCATGAATAAGAGCCGATATGGCTAATAATATTATTTTCTTTTTTTTTCAAATGGGACAACACCATATTAGGTGGCAACACAATTTGTTTGGTTTCTCATTTGAAGTTATTTCATAAACTTTATGTGTAATTGCAATGTTGCCGTTTATAAAGAAAAATGAAAAGAATGTTATTTTGGACATCTGGTAACCCTAAAAAGATTTTTTTTTTCTAAACCGAGCTTGAGAAGACGGTAAAAAAATAGAAGTTAAACGAAGTTTGTGGGTAGAGTCGTTTGGTAGGAGTTCGCTTACGGACACTTTTTTGGATTCATTTTTATATATAAGATATGCAAAAGTACTTGTATGTAGCAATCAATACGACACTCGAAATTTTTGCAGCGGCACTCTTAGGTGATGCGTACTTTCATGAATGAGAGCCGATATGGCGAAAAAATATTATTTTCGTTTTTTTTTTTGTTGCAAATACTGCAACACCATATTAGCTGGCAACACAATTTTTTTCGATTCTCATTTGAAGTTATTTCATAAACTTTATGTGTAATTGCAATGTTGCGGTTTATAAAGAAAATAAAAGGATGTTATTTTGGATATCTGGTAACCCTAAAAAATATTTATTTTTTTCTAAACCGAGCTTGAGAAGAAGGTAACAAAACAGGAGTTAAACGAAGTTTGTGGGTAGAGTCGTTTGGCAGGAGTTCGCTTACGGACACTTTTTTGGGTTCGTTTTATATATGTATAAGAAGATATGCAAAAGTACTTGTACATAGGTAGCAATCAATACGAGACTCGAAATTTTTGTAGCGGCACTCTTAGGAGATGCGTACTTTCATGAATAAGAGCCGATATGGCTAATAATATTATTTTCTTTTTTTTTTGCAAATGTGGCAACACCATATTGGGTGGCAACACAATTTTCTTGGTTTCTCATTTGTAGTTATTTCATAAACTTTATGTGTAATTGCAATGTTGCCGTTTATAAAGAATAATGAAAAGAATGTTATTTTGGACATCTGGTAACAATAAAAAGATTTTTTTTTCTAAACCGAGCTTGAGAAGAAATTAACAAAATAGAGGTTAAAGGAAGTTTGTGGGTAGTGTCTTTTGGGAGGAGGTCGCTTACGGACACTTTTTTCGGTTCGTTTTAGATATGTATTTATAAGAAGATATGCAAAAGTACTTGTAGGTAGCAATCAATACGACACTCGAAATTTTTGTAGCGGCACTCTTAGGAAATGCGTACTTTCATGAATAATATTATTATTATTTTTTTTTTTTTTGTAAATATGGCAACACCAATTTTTTTGTATTTCATTTGAAATTATTTCTTAAACTTTATGTGTAATTCAAATGTTGCGGTTTATAAAGAAAAAAAAAGATGTTATTGTGGACATCTGGTAACCCTAAAAATGTTTATTTTTTCTCAACCGAGCTTGAGAAGAAGGTAACAAAACAGAAGTTAAAGGAAGTTCGTTTACGGACACTTTTTTGGGTTCGTTTTATCTTATAAATAAAAATGAATGTGTGTCTGTGTGGCTGTGTGTCTGTGTGTCTGTGTGTCCTTTATAGGCGTCCAAAGTACTCAAAAGATTTTTATAAAATTTCCACAGTATATTCTTGGGATCATGGGTTAAAGCATAGGCTATATTAATTTTTGGAAAAGTGGGCGGTGCCACGCCCCCAGGCTATATAAAATTTCAATTCTTCATAACTCTGAACATATTTGGTGTACATTAATGATTTTTGGATATGTGTGTCGATTGGTCAAGATTTATGTAATTTTGGAAAAGTGGGCGGTGCCACCCCCACATTTTTTGTGTTTGGTTTGTACTTCAATAATGTCCAAAGTTTATGGTCGATCTCTTTCAAACTTTCCAGATTGGTTCAGAAGATTGTTGTGTACGATTTAGGCTATATAAATTTTTGAAAAAGTCGGTGCCACGCCCACGTTTTTTGTGTTTTGTTTGTACTTCAATAATGTCCAAAGTTTATGGTCGACCTCTTTTAAACATTCCAGATTTGTTCAGAAGGTTGTTGTGTACGATTTAGGCTATATTAATTTTTGGAAAAGTGGGCGGTGCCACGCCCACATTTTTTGTGTTTTGTTTGTACTTCAATAACGTCCAAAGTTTATGGTCGATCTTTTCTAAACTTTCCAGATTGGTTCAGAAGATTGTTGTGTACGATTTGGGCTATATTAATTTTTGGAAAAGTGGGCGGTGCCACGCCCCCAGGCTTTATAAAATTTAAATCATCATAACATTGAATATGTTTGGTCTAATCTAATGATTTTTGGATACGTGTGTCCCTTGGTCAAGAATTATATAATTTGGGAAAAGTGGGCGGTGCGACGCTTTAGTGAGATTTTAACGTTCTTAAATCTTAATCAAAGCATATAATTTTGCTTTTTTGTTATTACCGTTTATACATATCCAGAGTATTATAAGATTTTCATAAAATCATAATAGTGGCGTTAAGTGGTAGATATAGGATATAATTAAATAAATACTAACTACACATCTGCTCAGCAGCGCATAATGGTTTTTGTCATACTCATTGAGTTCAAAAGATCCGTTTTTTGAGTTGGACATCCAAAAAATTTATTTGTTTATACCAAAGAAGTTAAATCCAGAAATATTGTATACCCTAAAGCACTGCAATAAATGAAATGTTAAAAATTAATTGAAAAATATTTGAAAATGTATTTCCAGGGAAGTCACTGGCCAGGCAGAACAACGTCTGCCGGGTCTGCTAGTATAGTATAAAAAGATGCAAAAGTACTTGTAGGTAGCATCAATACGACCCTCGAAATTTTTGTAGCGGCACTCTTAGGAGATGCGTACTTTCATGAATAAGAGCCGATATGGCTAATAATATTATTTTCTTTTTTTTTGCAAATGTGGCAACACCACATTAGGTGGCAACACAATTTTTTTGGTTTCTCATTTGAAGTTATTTCATAAAGTTTATGTGTAATTACAATGTTGCCGTTTATAAAGAAAAATGAAAAGAGTGTTATTTTGGACATCTGGTAACCCTAAAAAGATTTTTTTTTTCTAAACCGAGCTTGAGAAGAAGGTACAAAAATAGAAGTTAAACGAAGTTTGTGGGTAGAGTCGTTTGGTAGGAGTTCGCTTACGGACACTTTTTTGGATTCATTTTTATATATAAGATATGCTACATATAGTATGTAGCAGTCAATACGACACTCGAAATTTTTGCAACGGCACTCTTAGGAGATGCGTACTTTCATGAATAAGAGATTAGATATGCAAAAGTTCTTGTATGTAGCAATCAATACGACACTCGAAATTTTTGCAGCGGCACTTTTAGGAGATGCGTACTTTCATGAATAAGAGCCGATATGGCTAATAATATTATTTTCTTTTTTTTTTGCAAATGTGACAACACCATATTAGGTGGCAACACAATTTTTTTGGTTTCTCATTTGAAGTTATTTCATAAACTTTATGTGTAATTGCAATGTTGCCGTTTATAAAGAAAAATGAAAATACTGTTATTTTGGACATCTGGTAACCCTAAAAAGATTTTTTTTTTTAAACCGAGCTTGAGAAGAAGGTACAAAAATAGAAGTTAAACGAAGTTCGTGGGTAGAGTCGTTTGGTAGGACACTTTTTATACCTAGTAGCGCTTCGCACACAAGGTATATTAACTTCATTGGCCTAACGGTAGTATGTAACGGCATAAACGAATCGAGATAGATATTGACTTATATATATCAAAATGTTCAGGAGGAAAAGAGAAATTGATTGAGCCATGTCCGTCCGTCCGTCCGTCTGTGAACACGATAACTTGAGTAAATCTTGAGATATCTCAATGAAATTTGGTATGTAGGTTCCTTTTCACTTATCTCCGAGCGCTATTGAAAATAGGCAAAATCGGTTAAAAGCCACGCCCTCTTTCTATATATATAATATTTTCGAAAATACAAAAAGAGTGATTATTCAATACATAATACACCTATAAGGATAATATTTGGTATGCACTTTAGCGTTAAGGCAACAAATACATTTTTGAAAAAATTTTTAAAAAGGGGCGTGGTACCGCCCACTTTTGATATAGTCAAGTTTGGAAATATTATTAATCATAAATCAAAAACCGCTCAAGATAGCAAAACAAAATTCAGCACACATATTTATATTAATACAAGCAATATTTCGAAAAAAAATTATTGAAATCGGGTTAGGTCCACGCCCAATTTTATACGAAAGATTTTGAAAAGGATCATAGATATATTGAATATGCTATAACTTTGCTTAAACTAGCTGTATATCATTTCTATTTCACCTCTGAAGTGTTCGTGGGCAAAGAAAGTCGAAAGCACAAAATTTTTGGAAAATGGGCGTGGCCCCGCCCCTTTATGGGGGATTATTCCACAAAACTTTACATGCCATAACTCCGGTAAAAATTGACTTATTGGAACGATATTTAGAGGAAGTGTTCAACATATAAAGCTTACTCTTTGCTGTAAAAATAAACAAAATCGGTGAACGGACTCGCCCACTTTTTGAACACAGTTCTAAAAAATTTCTTCGTAAAATTAAAATCGCGATATTTCCATAATTGTATAAGTTATTTAAATAAGATTGTACACACATAATAAGCTTTTTAACCAAAACTAAACTGTATACAAATTTTGTGGATTTTGGTGAAGTAGGCGTGGCGCCGCCCACTTTTTAGCATAAAAGCTCTGCTATTTTCAAAAGCGATTGCTTGGAATTTGAAGAATGTATTTCAATGAAATTTTGTGAGATACTTCCCAATAGTATGTAGTATACTCCTGCCAAAAATTACGCAAATCGAATAACAAACAAGCAAGATTTACGGGCAAGTAGTTAACACTCTACTGCCTTTTTATACCTAGTAGTGCTTCGCACACAAGGTATATTAACTTCATTGGCCTAACGGTAGTATGTAACGGCATAAACGAATCGAGATAGATATTGACTTATATATATCAAAATGTTCAGGAGGAAAAGAGAAATTGATTGAGCCATGTCCGTCCGTCCGTCCGTCCGTCTGTGAACACGATAACTTGAGTAAATCTTGAGATATCTCAATGAAATTTGGTATGTAGGTTCCTTTTCACTTATCTCCGAGCGATATTGAAAATAGGCAAAATCGGTTAAAAGCCACGCCCTCTTTCTATATATATAATATTTTCGAAAATACAAAAAGAGTGATTATTCAATACATAATACACCTATAAGGATAATATTTGGTATGCACTTTAGCGTTAAGGCAACAAATACATTTTTGAAAAAATTTTTAAAAAGGGGCGTGGTACCGCCCACTTTTGATATAGTCAAGTTTGGAAATATTATTAATCATAAATCAAAAACCGCTCAAGATAGCAAAACAAAATTCAGCACACATATTTATATTAATACAAGCAATATTTCGAAAAAAAATTATTGAAATCGGGCTAGGTCCACGCCCAATTTTATACGAAAGATTTTGAAAAGGATCATAGATATATTGAATATGCTATAACTTTGCTTAAACTAGCTGTATATCATTTCTATTTCACCTCTGAAGTGTTCGTGGGCAAAGAAAGTCGAAAGCACAAAAATTTTTGGAAAATGGGCGTGGCCCCGCCCCTTTATGGGGGATTATTCCACAAAACTTTACATGCCATAACTCCGGTAAAAATTGACTTATTGGAACGATATTTAGAGAAAGTGTTCAACATATAAAGCTAACTCTCTGCTGTAAAAATAAACAAAATCGGTGAACGGACGCGCCAACTTTTTGAACACAGTTCTAAAAAATTTCTTCGTAAAATTAAAATCGCGATATTTCCATAATTGTATAAGTTATTTAAATAAGATTTTACACACATAATAAGCTTTTTAACCAAAACTAAACTGTATACAAATTTTGTGGATTTTGGTGAAGTAGGCGTGGCGCCGCCCACTTTTTAGCATAAAAGCTCTGCTATTTTCAAAAGCGATTGCTTGGAATTTGAAGAATGTATTTCAATGAAATTTTGTGAGATACTTCCCAATAGTATGTAGTATACTCCTGCCAAAAATTACGCAAATCGAATAACAAACAAGCAAGATTTACGGGCAAGTAGTTAACACTCTACTGCCTTTTTATACCTAGTAGTGCTTCGCACACAAGGTATATTAACTTCATTGGCCTAACGGTAGTATGTAACGGCATAAACGAATCGAGATAGATATTGACTTATATATATCAAAATGTTCAGGAGGAAAAGAGAAATTGATTGAGCCATGTCCGTCCGTCCGTCCGTCCGTCTGTGAACACGATAACTTGAGTAAATCTTGAGATATCTCAATGAAATTTGGTATGTAGGTTCCTTTTCACTTATCTCCGAGCGCTATTGAAAATAGGCAAAATCGGTTAAAAGCCACGCCCTCTTTCTATATATATAATATTTTCGAAAATACAAAAAGAGTGATTATTCAATACATAATACACCTATAAGGATAATATATGGTATGCACTTTAGCGTTAAGGCAACAAATACATTTTTGAAAAATTTTTTAAAAAGGGGCGTGGTACCGCCCACTTTTGATATAGTCAAGTTTGGAAATATTATTAATCATAAATCAAAAACCGCTCAAGATAGCAAAACAAAATTCAGCACACATATTTATATTAATACAAGCAATATTTCGAAAAAAAATTATTGAAATCGGGTTAGGTCCACGCCCAATTTTATACGAAAGCTTTTGAAAAGGATCATAGATATATTGAATATGCTATAACTTTGCTTAAACTAGCTGTATATCATTTCTATTTCACCTCTGAAGTGTTCGTGGGCAAAGAAAGTCGAAAGCACAAAATGTTTGGAAAATGGGCGTGGCCCCGCCCCTTTATGGGGGATTATTCCACAAAACTTTACATGCCATAACTCCGGTAAAAATTGACTTATTGGAACGATATTTAGAGAAAGTGTTCAACATATAAAGCTTACTCTTTGCTGTAAAAATAAACAAAATCGGTGAACGGACACGCCCACTTTTTGAACACAGTTCTAAAAAATTTCTTCGTAAAATTAAAATCGCGATATTTCCATAATTGTATAAGTTATTTAAATAAGATTTTACACACATAATAAGCTTTTTAACCAAAACTAAACTGTATACAAATTTTGTAGATTTTGGTGAAGTAGGCGTGGCGCCGCCCACTTTTTAGCATAAAAGCTCTGCTATTTTCAAAAGCGATTGCTTGGAATTTGAAGAATGTATTTCAATGAAATTTTGTGAGATACTTCCCAATAGTATGTAGTATACTCCTGCCAAAAATTACGCAAATCGAATAACAAACAAGCAAGATTTACGGGCAAGTAGTTAACACTCTACTGCCTTTTTATACCTAGTAGTGCTTCGCACACAAGGTATATTAACTTCATTCGCCTAACGGTAGTATGTAACGGCATAAACGAATCGAGATAGATATTGACTTATATATATCAAAATGTTCAGGAGGAAAAGAGAAATTGATTGAGCCATGTCCGTCCGTCCGTCCGTCTGTCCGTCCGTCCGTCCGTCCGTCTGTCCGTCCGTCCGTCTGTGAACACGATAACTTGAGTAAATCTTGAGATATCTCAATGAAATTTGGTATGTAGGTTCCTTTTCACTTATCTCCGAGCGCTATTGAAAATAGGCAAAATCGGTTAAAAGCCACGCCCACTTTCTATATATATAATTTTTTCGAAAATACAAAAAGAGTGATTATTCAGTACATAATACACCTATAAGGATAATATTTGGTGTGCACTTTAGCGTTAAGGCAAAAAATACATTTTTGAAGAAATTTTTAAAATGGGGCGTGGTACCGCCCACTTTTGATTAAGTCAAATTTGGAAATATTATTAATCATAAATCAAAAACCGCTCAAGATAGCAAAGTGAAATTCAGCACACATATTTATATTAATACAGGCAATATTTCGAAAAAAAAATTATCGAAATCGGGTTAGGTCCACTCCCAATTTTATACGAAAGATTTTGAAAAGGATCATAGATATATTGAATATGCTATAACTTTGCTTAAACTAGCTGTATATCATTTCTATTTCACCTCTAAAGTGTTCGTGGGCAAAGAAAGTCGAAAACACAAAATTTTTGGAAAATGGGCGTGGCCCCGCCCCTTTATGGTGGATTATTCCATAAAACTTTCCATGCCATAACTCCGGTAAAAATTGACTTATTGAAACGATATTTACAGAAAGTGTTCAACATATAAAGCTTACTCTTTGCTGTAAAAATAAACAAAATCGGTGAACGGACACGCCCACTTTTTGAACACAGTTCTAAAAAATTTCTTCGTAAAATTAAAATCGCGATATTTCCATAACTGTATAAGTTATATATATAAGATTTTACACACTTAATAAGCTTTTTAAGAAAAACTAAACTGCAAAAAAATTGTGTGGATTTTGTTGAAGTAGGCGTGGCGCCGCCCACTTTTCAGCAAAAAAGGTCTGTTATTTTCAAAAGCGATTGCTTGAAATTTCAAGAAGGTATTCCAATGAAAGTTAGTGGGATGCTTCCCAATAGTATGTAGTATACTCCTGCCAAAAATTATGCAAATCGAATGACAAACAAGCAAGATTTACGGGAAAGTAGTTAACTCCCTATTGCCTTTTTTTTTATAAATTTTTTTTATTTTCATACCTTTCATAAGCCCCATGCAAAACTATTTATATTTTGTTATTTAGTGATAATTTAATTTACCACTTACAACAGAAGTGTTTTTAATCGAAAACAATCAGTTGTTTTATACCACCTTTTCAGGTATTAAAATAGACCTGAGTTAATTGGGATAACGCAAAAGATCACTACTAGGTATTTAATGTTCGGTTACACCCGAACTTAGACTTCCTTACTAGTTTTTATTAATTTTTTTTATTTTCATACCTTTCATGAACATGAGGAAAGGTATTTATATTTTGTTATTAATAATTTGATTTACCACTCACAACAGAAGTGTTTTTATCGAAAACAATCAGTTGCCTTTATAACAAATTTTCAGTTATTAAAATAGGCCTGAGTAAATTAGGATACCAAAACAGATCACTACTAGGTATTTAATGTTCGGTTACACCCGAATTTAGACTTCCTTACTAGTTTTTATTAATTTTTTTTATTTTCATACCTTTCATGAACATGAGGAAAGGTATTTATATTTTGTTATTATACCTAGTAGTGCTTCGCACACAAGGTATATTAACTTCATTCGCCTAACGGTAGTATGTAACGGCATAAACGAATCGAGATAGATATTGACTTATATATATCAAAATGTTCAGGAGGAAAAGAGAAATTGATTGAGCCATGTCCGTCCGTCCGTCCGTCTGTCCGTCCGTCCGTCCGTCCGTCTGTCCGTCCGTCCGTCTGTGAACACGATAACTTGAGTAAATCTTGAGATATCTCAATGAAATTTGGTATGCAGGTTCCTTTTCACTTATCTCGGAGCGCTATTGAAAATAGGCAAAATCGGTTAAAAGCCACGCCCACTTTCTATATATATAATTTTTTCGAAAATACAAAAAGAGTGATTATTCAGTACATAATACACCTATAAGGATAATATTTGGTGTGCACTTTAGCGTTAAGGCAAAAAATACATTTTTGAAGAAATTTTTAAAATGGGGCGTGGTACCGCCCACTTTTGATTAAGTCAAATTTGGAAATATTATTAATCATAAATCAAAAACCGCTCAAGATAGCAAAGTGAAATTCAGCACACATATTTATATTAATACAGGCAATATTTCGAAAAAAAATTATCGAAATCGGGTTAGGTCCACTCCCAATTTTATACGAAAGATTTTGAAAAGGATCATAGATATATTGAATATGCTATAACTTTGCTTAAACTAGCTGTATATCATTTCTATTTCACCTCTAAAGTGTTCGTGGGCAAAGAAAGTCGAAAACACAAAATTTTTGGAAAATGGGCGTGGCCCCGCCCCTTTATGGTGGATTATTCCATAAAACTTTCCATGCCATAACTCCGGTAAAAATTGACTTATTGAAACGATATTTACAGAAAGTGTTCAACATATAAAGCTTACTCTTTGCTGTAAAAATAAACAAAATCGGTGAACGGACACGCCCACTTTTTGAACACAGTTCTAAAAAATTTCTTCGTAAAATTAAAATCGCGATATTTCCATAACTGTATAAGTTATATATATAAGATTTTACACACTTAATAAGCTTTTTAAGAAAAACTAAACTGCAAGAAAATTGTGTGGATTTTGTTGAAGTAGGCGTGGCGCCGCCCACTTTTCAGCAAAAAAGGTCTGTTATTTTCAAAAGCGATTGCTTGAAATTTCAAGAAGGTATTCCAATGAAAGTTAGTGGGATGCTTCCCAATAGTATGTAGTATACTCCTGCCAAAAATTATGCAAATCGAATGACAAACAAGCAAGATTTACGGGAAAGTAGTTAACTCCCTATTGCCTTTTTTTTTATAAATTTTTTTTATTTTCATACCTTTCATAAGCCCCATGCAAAACTATTTATATTTTGTTATTTAGTGATAATTTAATTTACCACTTACAACAGAAGTGTTTTTAATCGAAAACAATCAGTTGTTTTATACCACCTTTTCAGGTATTAAAATAGACCTGAGTTAATTGGGATAACGCAAAAGATCACTACTAGGTATTTAATGTTCGGTTACACCCGAACTTAGACTTCCTTACTAGTTTAGTAATAATTTGATTTACCACTCACAACAGAAGTGTTTTTATCGAAAACAATCAGTTGCCTTTATAACAAATTTTCAGTTATTAAAATAGGCCTGAGTAAATTAGGATACCAAAACAGATCACTACTAGGTATTTAATGTTCGGTTACACCCGAATTTAGACTTCCTTACTAGTTTGGATTCATTTTTATATATAAGATCTGCAAAAGTACTTGTATGTAGCAATCAATACGACACTCGAAATTTTTGCAGCGGCACTCTTAGGAGATGCGTACTTTCATGAATGAGAGCCGATATTGCGAAAAAATATTATTTTCTTTTTTTTTTGTTGCAAATATGACAACACCATATTAGGTGGCAACACAATTTTTTTCGATTCTCATTTGAAGTTATTTCATAAACTTTATGTGTATTTGCAATGTTGCGGCTTATAAAGAAAATAAAAGGATGTTATTTTGGATATCTGGTAACCCTTAAAAATATTTGTTTTTTTCTAAACCGAGCTTGAGAAGAAGGTAACAAAACAGGAGTTAAACGAAGTTTGTGGGTAGAGTCGTTTGGCAGGAGTTCGCTTACGGACACTTTTTTGGGATCGTTTTATATATGTATAAGAAGATATACAAAAGTACTTGTAGGTAGCAATCAATACGACACTCGAAATTTTTGTAGCGGCACTCTTAGGAGATGCGTACTTTTCTGAATGAGAGCCGATATGGCGAAAAAATATAATTTTTTTTTTTGCAAATATGGCAACACCATATTAGATGGCAACACCATTTTTTCGATTTTCATTTGAATATATTTCATAAACTTTATGTGTAATTGTAATGTTGCGGTTTATAAAGAAAAATAATAAGGATGTTGTTGTGGACATCTGGTAACCCTAAAAATAATTTTTTTTTCTAAACCGAGCTTGAGAAGAAGGTAACAAAACAGAAGTTAAAGCAAGTTTGTGTGTAGAGTCGTTTGGGAGGAGTTCGCTTACGGACACTTTTTTGGATTAATTTTTATATATAAGATATGCAAAAGTACTTGTATGTAGCGATCAATACGACACTCGAAATTTTTGTAGCGGCACTCTTAGGAGATGCGTACTTTCATGAATAAGAGCCGATATGGCTAATAATATTATTTTCTTTTTTTTTGCAAATGTGGCAACACCATATTAGGTGGCAACACAATTTTTTTGGTTTCTCATTTGAAGTTATTTCATAAAGATTATGTGTAATTGCAATGTTGCCGTTTATAAAGAAAAATGAAAATAATGTTATTTTGGACATCTGGTAACCCTAAAAAGATTTTTTTTTTCTAAACCGAGCTTGAGAAGAAGGTACAAAAATAGAAGTTAAACGAAGTTTGTGGGTAGAGTCGTTTGGTAGGAGTTCGCTTACGGACACTTTTTATACCTAGTAGTGCTTCGCACACAAGGTATATTAACTTCATTCGCCTAACGGTAGTATGTAACGGCATAAACGAATCGAGATAGATATTGACTTATATATATCAAAATGTTCAGGAGGAAAAGAGAAATTGATTGAGCCATGTCCGTCCGTCCGTCCGTCCGTCCGTCTGTCCGTCCGTCCGTCTGTGAACACGATAACTTGAGTAAATCTTGAGATATCTCAATGAAATTTGGTATGCAGGTTCCTTTTCACTTATCTCGGAGCGCTATTGAAAATAGGCAAAATCGGTTAAAAGCCACGCCCACTTTCTATATATATAATTTTTTCGAAAATACAAAAAGAGTGATTATTCAGTACATAATACACCTATAAGGATAATATTTGGTGTGCACTTTAGCGTTAAGGCAAAAAATACATTTTTGAAGAAATTTTTAAAATGGGGCGTGGTACCGCCCACTTTTGATTAAGTCAAATTTGGAAATATTATTAATCATAAATCAAAAACCGCTCAAGATAGCAAAGTGAAATTCAGCACACATATTTATATTAATACAGGCAATATTTCGAAAAAAAATTATCGAAATCGGGTTAGGTCCACTCCCAATTTTATACGAAAGATTTTGAAAAGGATCATAGATATATTGAATATGCTATAACTTTGCTTAAACTAGCTGTATATCATTTCTATTTCACCTCTGAAGTGTTCGTGGGCAAAGAAAGTCGAAAGCACAAAAATTTTTGGAAAATGGGTGTGGCCCCGCCCCTTTATGGGGGATTATTCCACAAAACTTTACATGCCATAACTCCGGTAAAAATTGACTTATTGGAACGATATTTACAGAAAGTGTTCAACATATAAAGCTTACTCTTTGCTGTAAAAATAAACAAAATCGGTGAACGGACGCGCCAACTTTTTGAACACAGTTCTAAAAAATTTCTTCGTAAAATTAAAATCGCGATATTTCCATAATTGTATAAGTTATTTAAATAAGATTTTACACACATAATAAGCTTTTTAACCAAAACTAAACTGTATACAAATTTTGTGGATTTTGGTGAAGTAGGCGTGGCGCCGCCCACTTTTTAGCATAAAAGCTCTGCTATTTTCAAAAGCGATTGCTTGGAATTTGAAGAATGTATTTCAATGAAATTTTGTGAGATACTTCCCAATAGTATGTAGTATACTCCTGCCAAAAATTACGCAAATCGAATAACAAACAAGCAAGATTTACGGGCAAGTAGTTAACACTCTACTGCCTTTTTATACCTAGTAGTGCTTCGCACACAAGGTATATTAACTTCATTGGCCTAACGGTAGTATGTAACGGCATAAACGAATCGAGATAGATATTGACTTATATATATCAAAATGTTCAGGAGGAAAAGAGAAATTGATTGAGCCATGTCCGTCCGTCCGTCCGTCCGTCTGTGAACACGATAACTTGAGTAAATCTTGAGATATCTCAATGAAATTTGGTATGTAGGTTCCTTTTCACTTATCTCCGAGCGCTATTGAAAATAGGCAAAATCGGTTAAAAGCCACGCCCTCTTTCTATATATATAATATTTTCGAAAATACAAAAAGAGTGATTATTCAATACATAATACACCTATAAGGATAATATATGGTATGCACTTTAGCGTTAAGGCAACAAATACATTTTTGAAAAAATTTTTAAAAAGGGGCGTGGTACCGCCCACTTTTGATATAGTCAAGTTTGGAAATATTATTAATCATAAATCAAAAACCGCTCAAGATAGCAAAACAAAATTCAGCACACATATTTATATTAATACAAGCAATATTTCGAAAAAAAATTATTGAAATCGGGTTAGGTCCACGCCCAATTTTATACGAAAGCTTTTGAAAAGGATCATAGATATATTGAATATGCTATAACTTTGCTTAAACTAGCTGTATATCATTTCTATTTCACCTCTGAAGTGTTCGTGGGCAAAGAAAGTCGAAAGCACAAAATGTTTGGAAAATGGGCGTGGCCCCGCCCCTTTATGGGGGATTATTCCACAAAACTTTACATGCCATAACTCCGGTAAAAATTGACTTATTGGAACGATATTTAGAGAAAGTGTTCAACATATAAAGCTTACTCTTTGCTGTAAAAATAAACAAAATCGGTGAACGGACACGCCCACTTTTTGAACACAGTTCTAAAAAATTTCTTCGTAAAATTAAAATCGCGATATTTCCATAATTGTATAAGTTATTTAAATAAGATTTTACACACATAATAAGCTTTTTAACCAAAACTAAACTGTATACAAATTTTGTAGATTTTGGTGAAGTAGGCGTGGCGCCGCCCACTTTTTAGCATAAAAGCTCTGCTATTTTCAAAAGCGATTGCTTGGAATTTGAAGAATGTATTTCAATGAAATTTTGTGAGATACTTCCCAATAGTATGTAGTATACTCCTGCCAAAAATTACGCAAATCGAATAACAAACAAGCAAGATTTACGGGCAAGTAGTTAACACTCTACTGCCTTTTTATACCTAGTAGTGCTTCGCACACAAGGTATATTAACTTCATTCGCCTAACGGTAGTATGTAACGGCATAAACGAATCGAGATAGATATTGACTTATATATATCAAAATGTTCAGGAGGAAAAGAGAAATTGATTGAGCCATGTCCGTCCGTCCGTCCGTCTGTCCGTCCGTCCGTCCGTCCGTCTGTCCGTCCGTCCGTCTGTGAACACGATAACTTGAGTAAATCTTGAGATATCTCAATGAAATTTGGTATGCAGGTTCCTTTTCACTTATCTCGGAGCGCTATTGAAAATAGGCAAAATCGGTTAAAAGCCACGCCCACTTTCTATATATATAATTTTTTCGAAAATACAAAAAGAGTGATTATTCAGTACATAATACACCTATAAGGATAATATTTGGTGTGCACTTTAGCGTTAAGGCAAAAAATACATTTTTGAAGAAATTTTTAAAATGGGGCGTGGTACCGCCCACTTTTGATTAAGTCAAATTTGGAAATATTATTAATCATAAATCAAAAACCGCTCAAGATAGCAAAGTGAAATTCAGCACACATATTTATATTAATACAGGCAATATTTCGAAAAAAAAATTATCGAAATCGGGTTAGGTCCACTCCCAATTTTATACGAAAGATTTTGAAAAGGATCATAGATATATTGAATATGCTATAACTTTGCTTAAACTAGCTGTATATCATTTCTATTTCACCTCTAAAGTGTTCGTGGGCAAAGAAAGTCGAAAACACAAAATTTTTGGAAAATGGGCGTGGCCCCGCCCCTTTATGGTGGATTATTCCATAAAACTTTCCATGCCATAACTCCGGTAAAAATTGACTTATTGAAACGATATTTACAGAAAGTGTTCAACATATAAAGCTTACTCTTTGCTGTAAAAATAAACAAAATCGGTGAACGGACACGCCCACTTTTTGAACACAGTTCTAAAAAATTTCTTCGTAAAATTAAAATCGCGATATTTCCATAACTGTATAAGTTATATATATAAGATTTTACACACTTAATAAGCTTTTTAAGAAAAACTAAACTGCAAAAAAATTGTGTGGATTTTGTTGAAGTAGGCGTGGCGCCGCCCACTTTTCAGCAAAAAAGGTCTGTTATTTTCAAAAGCGATTGCTTGAAATTTCAAGAAGGTATTCCAATGAAAGTTAGTGGGATGCTTCCCAATAGTATGTAGTATACTCCTGCCAAAAATTATGCAAATCGAATGACAAACAAGCAAGATTTACGGGAAAGTAGTTAACTCCCTATTGCCTTTTTTTTTATAAATTTTTTTTATTTTCATACCTTTCATAAGCCCCATGCAAAACTATTTATATTTTGTTATTTAGTGATAATTTAATTTACCACTTACAACAGAAGTGTTTTTAATCGAAAACAATCAGTTGTTTTATACCACCTTTTCAGGTATTAAAATAGACCTGAGTTAATTGGGATAACGCAAAAGATCACTACTAGGTATTTAATGTTCGGTTACACCCGAACTTAGACTTCCTTACTAGTTTTTATTAATTTTTTTTATTTTCATACCTTTCATGAACATGAGGAAAGGTATTTATATTTTGTTATTAATAATTTGATTTACCACTCACAACAGAAGTGTTTTTATCGAAAACAATCAGTTGCCTTTATAACAAATTTTCAGTTATTAAAATAGGCCTGAGTAAATTAGGATACCAAAACAGATCACTACTAGGTATTTAATGTTCGGTTACACCCGAATTTAGACTTCCTTACTAGTTTTTATTAATTTTTTTTATTTTCATACCTTTCATGAACATGAGGAAAGGTATTTATATTTTGTTATTATACCTAGTAGTGCTTCGCACACAAGGTATATTAACTTCATTCGCCTAACGGTAGTATGTAACGGCATAAACGAATCGAGATAGATATTGACTTATATATATCAAAATGTTCAGGAGGAAAAGAGAAATTGATTGAGCCATGTCCGTCCGTCCGTCCGTCTGTCCGTCCGTCCGTCTGTGAACACGATAACTTGAGTAAATCTTGAGATATCTCAATGAAATTTGGTATGCAGGTTCCTTTTCACTTATCTCGGAGCGCTATTGAAAATAGGCAAAATCGGTTAAAAGCCACGCCCACTTTCTATATATATAATTTTTTCGAAAATACAAAAAGAGTGATTATTCAGTACATAATACACCTATAAGGATAATATTTGGTGTGCACTTTAGCGTTAAGGCAAAAAATACATTTTTGAAGAAATTTTTAAAATGGGGCGTGGTACCGCCCACTTTTGATTAAGTCAAATTTGGAAATATTATTAATCATAAATCAAAAACCGCTCAAGATAGCAAAGTGAAATTCAGCACACATATTTATATTAATACAGGCAATATTTCGAAAAAAAATTATCGAAATCGGGTTAGGTCCACTCCCAATTTTATACGAAAGATTTTGAAAAGGATCATAGATATATTGAATATGCTATAACTTTGCTTAAACTAGCTGTATATCATTTCTATTTCACCTCTAAAGTGTTCGTGGGCAAAGAAAGTCGAAAACACAAAATTTTTGGAAAATGGGCGTGGCCCCGCCCCTTTATGGTGGATTATTCCATAAAACTTTCCATGCCATAACTCCGGTAAAAATTGACTTATTGAAACGATATTTACAGAAAGTGTTCAACATATAAAGCTTACTCTTTGCTGTAAAAATAAACAAAATCGGTGAACGGACACGCCCACTTTTTGAACACAGTTCTAAAAAATTTCTTCGTAAAATTAAAATCGCGATATTTCCATAACTGTATAAGTTATATATATAAGATTTTACACACTTAATAAGCTTTTTAAGAAAAACTAAACTGCAAAAAAATTGTGTGGATTTTGTTGAAGTAGGCGTGGCGCCGCCCACTTTTCAGCAAAAAAGGTCTGTTATTTTCAAAAGCGATTGCTTGAAATTTCAAGAAGGTATTCCAATGAAAGTTAGTGGGATGCTTCCCAATAGTATGTAGTATACTCCTGCCAAAAATTATGCAAATCGAATGACAAACAAGCAAGATTTACGGGAAAGTAGTTAACTCCCTATTGCCTTTTTTTTTATAAATTTTTTTTATTTTCATACCTTTCATAAGCCCCATGCAAAACTATTTATATTTTGTTATTTAGTGATAATTTAATTTACCACTTACAACAGAAGTGTTTTTAATCGAAAACAATCAGTTGTTTTATACCACCTTTTCAGGTATTAAAATAGACCTGAGTTAATTGGGATAACGCAAAAGATCACTACTAGGTATTTAATGTTCGGTTACACCCGAACTTAGACTTCCTTACTAGTTTAGTAATAATTTGATTTACCACTCACAACAGAAGTGTTTTTATCGAAAACAATCAGTTGCCTTTATAACAAATTTTCAGTTATTAAAATAGGCCTGAGTAAATTAGGATACCAAAACAGATCACTACTAGGTATTTAATGTTCGGTTACACCCGAATTTAGACTTCCTTACTAGTTTGGATTCATTTTTATATATAAGATCTGCAAAAGTACTTGTATGTAGCAATCAATACGACACTCGAAATTTTTGCAGCGGCACTCTTAGGAGATGCGTACTTTCATGAATGAGAGCCGATATTGCGAAAAAATATTATTTTCTTTTTTTTTTGTTGCAAATATGACAACACCATATTAGGTGGCAACACAATTTTTTTCGATTCTCATTTGAAGTTATTTCATAAACTTTATGTGTATTTGCAATGTTGCGGCTCATAAAGAAAATAAAAGGATGTTATTTTGGATATCTGGTAACCCTTAAAAATATTTGTTTTTTTCTAAACCGAGCTTGAGAAGAAGGTAACAAAACAGGAGTTAAACGAAGTTTGTGGGTAGAGTCGTTTGGCAGGAGTTCGCTTACGGACACTTTTTTGGGATCGTTTTATATATGTATAAGAAGATATACAAAAGTACTTGTAGGTAGCAATCAATACGACACTCGAAATTTTTGTAGCGGCACTCTTAGGAGATGCGTACTTTTCTGAATGAGAGCCGATATGGCGAAAAAATATAATTTTTTTTTTTGCAAATATGGCAACACCATATTAGATGGCAACACCATTTTTTCGATTTTCATTTGAATATATTTCATAAACTTTATGTGTAATTGTAATGTTGCGGTTTATAAAGAAAAATAATAAGGATGTTGTTGTGGACATCTGGTAACCCTAAAAATAATTTTTTTTTCTAAACCGAGCTTGAGAAGAAGGTAACAAAACAGAAGTTAAAGCAAGTTTGTGTGTAGAGTCGTTTGGGAGGAGTTCGCTTACGGACACTTTTTTGGATTAATTTTTATATATAAGATATGCAAAAGTACTTGTATGTAGCGATCAATACGACACTCGAAATTTTTGTAGCGGCACTCTTAGGAGATGCGTACTTTCATGAATAAGAGCCGATATGGCTAATAATATTATTTTCTTTTTTTTTGCAAATGTGGCAACACCATATTAGGTGGCAACACAATTTTTTTGGTTTCTCATTTGAAGTTATTTCATAAAGATTATGTGTAATTGCAATGTTGCCGTTTATAAAGAAAAATGAAAATAATGTTATTTTGGACATCTGGTAACCCTAAAAAGATTTTTTTTTTCTAAACCGAGCTTGAGAAGAAGGTACAAAAATAGAAGTTAAACGAAGTTTGTGGGTAGAGTCGTTTGGTAGGAGTTCGCTTACGGACACTTTTTATACCTAGTAGTGCTTCGCACACAAGGTATATTAACTTCATTCGCCTAACGGTAGTATGTAACGGCATAAACGAATCGAGATAGATATTGACTTATATATATCAAAATGTTCAGGAGGAAAAGAGAAATTGATTGAGCCATGTCCGTCCGTCCGTCCGTCCGTCCGTCTGTCCGTCCGTCCGTCTGTGAACACGATAACTTGAGTAAATCTTGAGATATCTCAATGAAATTTGGTATGCAGGTTCCTTTTCACTTATCTCGGAGCGCTATTGAAAATAGGCAAAATCGGTTAAAAGCCACGCCCACTTTCTATATATATAATTTTTTCGAAAATACAAAAAGAGTGATTATTCAGTACATAATACACCTATAAGGATAATATTTGGTGTGCACTTTAGCGTTAAGGCAAAAAATACATTTTTGAAGAAATTTTTAAAATGGGGCGTGGTACCGCCCACTTTTGATTAAGTCAAATTTGGAAATATTATTAATCATAAATCAAAAACCGCTCAAGATAGCAAAGTGAAATTCAGCACACATATTTATATTAATACAGGCAATATTTCGAAAAAAAATTATCGAAATCGGGTTAGGTCCACTCCCAATTTTATACGAAAGATTTTGAAAAGGATCATAGATATATTGAATATGCTATAACTTTGCTTAAACTAGCTGTATATCATTTCTATTTCACCTCTGAAGTGTTCGTGGGCAAAGAAAGTCGAAAACACAAAATTTTTGGAAAATGGGCGTGGCCCCGCCCCTTTATGGTGGATTATTCCATAAAACTTTCCATGCCATAACTCCGGTAAAAATTGACTTATTGAAACGATATTTACAGAAAGTGTTCAACATATAAAGCTTACTCTTTGCTGTAAAAATAAACAAAATCGGTGAACGGACACGCCCACTTTTTGAACACAGTTCTAAAAAATTTCTTCGTAAAATTAAAATCGCGATATTTCCATAACTGTATAAGTTATATATATAAGATTTTACACACTTAATAAGCTTTTTAAGAAAAACTAAACTGCAAAAAAATTGTGTGGATTTTGTTGAAGTAGGCGTGGCGCCGCCCACTTTTCAGCAAAAAAGGTCTGTTATTTTCAAAAGCGATTGCTTGAAATTTCAAGAAGGTATTCCAATGAAAGTTAGTGGGATGCTTCCCAATAGTATGTAGTATACTCCTGCCAAAAATTATGCAAATCGAATGACAAACAAGCAAGATTTACGGGAAAGTAGTTAACTCCCTATTGCCTTTTTTTTATAAATTTTTTTTATTTTCATACCTTTCATAAGCCCCATGCAAAACTATTTATATTTTGTTATTTAGTGATAATTTAATTTACCACTTACAACAGAAGTGTTTTTAATCGAAAACAATCAGTTGTTTTATACCACCTTTTCAGGTATTAAAATAGACCTGAGTTAATTGGGATAACGCAAAAGATCACTACTAGGTATTTAATGTTCGGTTACACCCGAACTTAGACTTCCTTACTAGTTTGGATTAATTTTTATACCTAGTAGTGCTTCGCACACAAGGTATATTAACTTCATTCGCCTAACGGTAGTATGTAACGGCATAAACGAATCGAGATAGATATTGACTTATATATATCAAAATGTTCAGGAGGAAAAGAGAAATTGATTGAGCCATGTCCGTCCGTCCGTCCGTCTGTCCGTCCGTCCGTCCGTCCGTCTGTCCGTCCGTCCGTCTGTGAACACGATAACTTGAGTAAATCTTGAGATATCTCAATGAAATTTGGTATGCAGGTTCCTTTTCACTTATCTCGGAGCGCTATTGAAAATAGGCAAAATCGGTTAAAAGCCACGCCCACTTTCTATATATATAATTTTTTCGAAAATACAAAAAGAGTGATTATTCAGTACATAATACACCTATAAGGATAATATTTGGTGTGCACTTTAGCGTTAAGGCAAAAAATACATTTTTGAAGAAATTTTTAAAATGGGGCGTGGTACCGCCCACTTTTGATTAAGTCAAATTTGGAAATATTATTAATCATAAATCAAAAACCGCTCAAGATAGCAAAGTGAAATTCAGCACACATATTTATATTAATACAGGCAATATTTCGAAAAAAAATTATCGAAATCGGGTTAGGTCCACTCCCAATTTTATACGAAAGATTTTGAAAAGGATCATAGATATATTGAATATGCTATAACTTTGCTTAAACTAGCTGTATATCATTTCTATTTCACCTCTAAAGTGTTCGTGGGCAAAGAAAGTCGAAAACACAAAATTTTTGGAAAATGGGCGTGGCCCCGCCCCTTTATGGTGGATTATTCCATAAAACTTTCCATGCCATAACTCCGGTAAAAATTGACTTATTGAAACGATATTTACAGAAAGTGTTCAACATATAAAGCTTACTCTTTGCTGTAAAAATAAACAAAATCGGTGAACGGACACGCCCACTTTTTGAACACAGTTCTAAAAAATTTCTTCGTAAAATTAAAATCGCGATATTTCCATAACTGTATAAGTTATATATATAAGATTTTACACACTTAATAAGCTTTTTAAGAAAAACTAAACTGCAAAAAAATTGTGTGGATTTTGTTGAAGTAGGCGTGGCGCCGCCCACTTTTCAGCAAAAAAGGTCTGTTATTTTCAAAAGCGATTGCTTGAAATTTCAAGAAGGTATTCCAATGAAAGTTAGTGGGATGCTTCCCAATAGTATGTAGTATACTCCTGCCAAAAATAATGCAAATCGAATGACAAACAAGCAAGATTTACGGGAAAGTAGTTAACTCCCTATTGCCTTTTTTTTTATAAATTTTTTTTATTTTCATACCTTTCATAAGCCCCATGCAAAACTATTTATATTTTGTTATTTAGTGATAATTTAATTTACCACTTACAACAGAAGTGTTTTTAATCGAAAACAATCAGTTGTTTTATACCACCTTTTCAGGTATTAAAATAGACCTGAGTTAATTGGGATAACGCAAAAGATCACTACTAGGTATTTAATGTTCGGTTACACCCGAACTTAGACTTCCTTACTAGTTATATATAAGATATGCTACATATAGTATGTAGCAGTCAATACGACACTCGAAATTTTTGTAGCGGCACTCTTAGGAGATGCGTACTTTCATGAATAAGAGCCGATATGGCTAATAATATTATTTTCTTTTTTTTGCAAATGTGGCAACACCATATTAGGTGGCAACACAATTTTCTTGGTTTCTCATTTGTAGTTATTTCATAAACTTTATGTGTAATTGTAATGTTGCGGTTTATAAAGAAAAATAAAAAGGCTGTTGTTGTGGATATCTGGTAACCCTAAAAATAATTTTTTTTTCTAAACCGAGCTTGAGAAGAAGGTAACAAAATAGAAGTTAAAGGAAGTTTGTGGGTAGAGTCTTTTGAGAGGAGGTCGCTTACGGACACTTATTTGGGATCGTTTTATATAATATATGTATAAGAAGATATACAAAAGTACATGTAGGTAGCAATCAATACGACACTTGAAATTTTTGTAGCGGCACTTTTAGGAGATGCGTACTTTCATGAATAAGAGCCGATATGGCGAAAAAATATAATTTTTTTTTTGCAAATATTTCAACACCATATTAGATGGCAACACCATTTTTTCGTTTTTCATTTGAATATATTTCATAAACTTTATGTGTAATTCCAATGTTGCGGTTTATAAAGAAAAATAATAAGGATGTTGTTGTGGACATCTGGTAACTCTAAAAATAATTTTTTTTCTAAACCGAGCTTGAGAAGAAGGTAACAAACAGAAGTTAAAGCAAGTTTGTGGGTAGAGTCGTTTGGGAGGAGTTCGCTTACGGACACTTTTTTGGATTCATTTTCATATATAAGATATGCAAAAGTACTTGTATGTAGCAATCAATACGGCACAGGAAATTTTTGTAGCGGCACTCTTAGGAGATGCGTACCCTCATGAATAAGAGCCGATATGGCTAATAATATTTTTTTTTTTACAAATGTGGCAACACCTTTTTTTCGTTTTTCATTTGAAATTATTTTATAAACTTTATGTGTAATTGCAATGATGCGGTTTATAAAGAAAAATAAAAAGGATGTTATTGTGGACATCTGGTAACCCTAAAAATATTTTTTTTTTTCTAAACCGAGCTTGAGAAGAAGGTAACAAAATTGAAGTTAAACGAAGTTTGTGGGTAGGGTCGTTAGGGAAGAGTTCGCTTACGGACGCTTTTTTGGATTAATTTTTATTTATAAGAAGATTTACATTCCCTATGCAAAAACTTTAAATTTTGGTGATTTTTAAGCTATTCAAACATGTGTATTTTTTTATGTATTTCAGGTTACAACGTTACAAAGGATCATCAGGGGCGATGTCGTAAAAATTTTGATTCGGTTTCAGGAATGATGATTATAGAAGAATATAACTTTGATGGAGTTCATGAGAAATGTTTTAAACAATCACCCCTATTCTGCATTTCGACTTGGATCGAAAATTTCTCCGCTTGGCAACTTTGGTATTCTGCGCTTCAATTCCGCTACGTTCAACTTCGAAACTTCCAATTCTGCTAATTCTGCACTTCGATCGTAGCTCCGTTTTTCTACGTTGGAATTTTGTTGGCGGATAACTGCTTGTTTTTATTTTGCAAACAATTTACGATTAATTTCCGCGATTTTTTGTTGAAATTCTTAAAATTTAAGTAAAACGCGTATGTAAAAGTTGTAAAACGCTCGCTATATTTTGTTTTTGTGCTCTAATGATGTTTTTTGATATGTTTGCAGGGTAATTGTTTTCGACCGGTGCCGAGTGCTAATATTTGTCCAAAAATGTAGGGAGGGAAATCAAAAGACGCGTTTCGATGCCAGGAATGTGAATCCGCCTACGGAGATATAATATTTTTGGACGCGCATTAGCATCGGCACCGGCTGTAAACAATTACAAATTGGACTAGCATTCAAAACACCAAACAATATTACTAACGAAATGAAAACTAAGGTAATGGCTTTGACTTTGCCATTATATCCAAACGTGCACCGGCGGCCACTCCACAGCACCCACTCATACTCTGTAAACTTCTTTGTCAGTTCCGGGGCGGCCAATGTCTTCCTACAGCGAAAAGTACCACCTGCTGTCAAACTTAACCCTGGCATGTCTAATGTTTACTCGGCGTATGGTGTGGCCCCACGATGCGACGCCAACCATCTGTGTACCTGGTCGACAAAGCGCACTCTTCTAGCACTAGCTCTATGGAAAATACCAGCTACCTACTGACGATGTGGTAACATCCACCAACAGTGTCCTCTTGCTTTTTGTTGGTCCTTCGTTGTCTGCTACAATCAGTCAATTGATCTATAAAATTTCACTCAATATATTCAATAATGCTCAAACATATACAATTAAGTTTATAAATCATAATAAAGCTTTACTTTTATTTCAAAAGTAATAATTTGTGTAATTTAAATTGCTTTGTTATGTTTCAATTTCACACATTCCAAGGCAAACAGCTGACTTCGAAAAACTTATAGCTCTTCCTCTTTTTCTTTCGATCCAAGCGTAACTCAGAATGCATATTTACGATCCAAGCGGAGCGTAGAGCGGGAACGTAATTGTAATGCAGAATAGGGGTGAATATACGGCTATCAACGATGCCTTATACAGTGAGTATAAATTACTTATTTCTGCACTTTTATGCACATTAGAACACCCACAGAATGTATGGGATTTGAAAAAGTATTAAATAATTTCGCTCCACACGCAATTTCTGAAAGAATGGGGATAAAAAATAAGATCTGTAAAAAAATCTGGCCATCCGTAGTGCAAAAATGCCATGAAAATTTGACCTAATGGCTAAAAATGCACAAAAAAATGGAATATGCTTTATTGGCTAATATCTCCTAAACTAGTATAACGGGATTGCAACGTTGCCATTTCGTTTCTTGTATTGGCAAGTATGAAAAGTATGCACTAGATTTTCAAAGAGCACTGGTAACTTAGCAATCCTGTTGAATTCGTGAGCAATTCTTAAATCAAATCCTAATTTATAGATGCCCTAAAAGCTGACTACCCCAATGCCCGCTTATATACAAACCATACGGCACGCATTCAAAACGCAAAAGGGTCGGTTATCAAAACGAAGGTACGATAGTAGAACTAAACAGATGCAAAATAAAGAAAACAAGAATAGTGTTTAGAATGAGAATTGGCATTATTGTGACTTATTTTAAAAAAAAATGTATTACAAAACTTGTGTATGTATTATTCATGTATAATATGGACTATGGAACTGAATTTGTAAGTTTAAACTTTTTTTGAAATAAATAGGTTTATTTTTAAAATAACTCAATAAACAGTAGACATTTAAAAATGAAAATCCAACGCAAACGTCATTATAGCTCTGCAGTTGTTTTTTATTGTGCTGTGTTTAAATTGTGAAATTAAATAAAGCTAACTATCTTTTTGATCTTTATTTGTGATATAAATAAGTGCAAAGACTTAGTGTTGAATTGTGAAAACTTATTTTGTTTGACTAATTCATACTCTGTGAATTGTAACCTTTTGAAATTAATTTGCCTTAATTTTTTGTATTTGCCGAGTCATTTTTGCATTGTGTATTTGCTGAAGTTTTATTGTCCTAGTTTCTTGCATTTTGTTTTTGATTTTTTTGTTACTTTGCTCTTTACTTTTATCACAGCTGTTTGCGTGGTTTGTGAAGTGTCAGAACCAGTGACTCTCAAACTGTTCGCTCCAAACTTTTAGTGTTGCATTTTGTTAACCTGCTTTTCAAACTTTTAGTAACAGCTTTTATTTTAACTAATTTCTTTCTTTTCTTAAACTAACGTCTTCGTTTCTTCAATTGTACATATATCTTATTTTTTCTTGCTGGCTCTGTGAATGTGCGGGTTTGACGGGTAGAGTAGCAGATTTTATCAATGATGGGACATGTGTACGTTGGTCCTGCTTAAAGTGCAGATCCACTGATGTAGACCTCTTTAGACTTTTTAGGGAAACTCGTAACGCTTTCTCTGAAATAGTATTATTTATGCAAACTTAGCTTCAGTCCGCATATTGAGGCAACAGTCAATAAGGCTAGAGGTGTTTTAGCTTTTGTGAAAAGGTGGTCAAAAGAATTTAGTGACCCTTATGTTACTAAAACTATTTTTACTACCTTGGTTAGACCGATATTGGAGTATGGCTCGATTGTGTGGAGTCCGCGTTATCAAGTTAATATAGACAAGCTAGAATCATTTCAAAAACAGTTCCTACTTTTTGCCTTGAGAAACCTACAATGGGATTCAATGTACAGTCTTCCACCTTATACTAGTCGGTTAAAACTTATCGATCTTCCAACTCTTTCTAGTCGTAGAGAAATGATTGGTGTAATTTTTATGGTAAAATTAATAAACGGACACATTTCAAGTCCATTTCTTTTAAATGAAGTTAAATTTAATATTCCCTCCCAAGCTTCAAGACATTTCAATGCAATGTAGCAATGTAGAACCAATTTTCAATTGCACGAACCTTTTCAGTGTTTATGTGAAAAATATAACTCTCACTCTTGTAATTTTGATACTTCGGACTCGCTTTTTATAATAAAAAAATCTGTTCTTTCCTCTCTCAACTAATTATTTTGTTTATGTTTATGTATTTTAATCTCTTATGTATGCACCTTATTCAGCTGATGAAGTTTTTCTGTAGCTGAACAGTTTGAGGTCCCGACGCTTAACAAACCTCCTCCTTTCAAACCCTCGGCAAATTTGATCCGCGCGTTAAGCGGATGCGCCCTCGTGTCGGTTGGGCGGGATGGTGGGTTATCCGTTGGGCTTATTATTATTATTTAACTTGCGGTTACCCTTCCCTTTGAAATGTACTTTGAATTGTACAGTGAGTACAGGGCCGTGCTCAGGAAGTAGTCTTGGGGGAGGGTTTAATTTAGATTTGTATTCGCATACATTTTTCACTAAGATAAACATATTTGATGAAACAGATACCTAGACCCATACATCATAAATTTAAATGTTCTTAAACTTTTCTGAAACTGCATACTCTGATGCCTAAAACTATACCCCAGACAATTTTTTTGGTTGTACATATTTTTCTGTATGGAGCGAAAAATCGTTCGACGCGGGCACTCCAACGGAGTCATAAAAAAAAGTCCGATTTCGATGAATTTGAAGCGTTTTATGACTCTTTATACCTTTCATGTACATGAACAACGAGCTGAGTTGATTTAGCCATGTCCGTCTGTCTATTTGAACGCAAACTAGTCCCTCAATTTTAGAGATATCTCGATGAAATTTGGTTTGGAGCCGCCGTTCCGATAAACGGATTTTGACCTATAACTCTTGCAATCAAAAAGCTAGGAGAGCGAAATTTTGCCGGTTTGGTACATATTATATTTGTAACGTGTGTAGTGAAAATCACCCAGATCGGACTAACGAAACATATAGCTCCCATATAATCGATAGTTTCGATAAATGGGTTTTGGCCTATAAATTTTGCAGTTAAGAAGCTAGGAACGTAAAATTTTGTAAGGTTGGTACTTATTATAAATGTGATAACAACATATTGAATTGGGGTAGAAAATTTGGAATGTGTTAGACTTTCAGATAAAAAATTCAAGGATGTTACTTGTTAAGCCTACACATTTTTAAATAAGGGCGGTATTTTAGAGATGTTGTATTTGATAAAACAAGAGGTCGCCCCGTTCGCCCAAATTGGACGAAAATCTAAATTGGCAAATATATAAATACGGCGAGCATACAGTAAAAGAGAAAAAACGAATACTTGTGTGCGCACACACAGCATGTTATACATACCTGAGCGCTATGCGAACAATGTACAGAATACCTCGGTTTTTACCTAAAATTTCTCACCTGTGCGATGTAAACAAAAAACGAATCGAATCTGCAAACCAGACGTTCAATACGAACATTTTGATATAGGTTTGACCGTAATACGTGTTGTTTTTCCTCTTCAAAAAGGGATAACAACGTGATTTTCATTACCGTATTTATATATAGACTAGCAGGGTACCCGGCTTTGCTCGGGATGTAAGTAGTTAGGGGGCCTTTCAAAATCAATAATATACTTTAAGATTTGATATTTATATAATACTAGAAGGACCCGGCAGACGTTGTTCTGCCCAAATTTAGGGAAAAAATCGCAAGATAAATAAAAAAGTTTGGAATAATTCGGTCCCTGGTCCACATCTCGGAAAAAAGTTATCCCATAACAAAGTAAAGTGGTACCCTTGTACCAAATTTGAAGAAAATCGTAGTATAAATAAAAAAGTTTGGAATATTTCGTCCTTGGTCCACTTCCCGGAATAAAACTTTACATAAACACTCTCCGGATTCCTACTGAGCTATCCTGTAAATATGAACAAAATCGACGTGGTAGTTCCGGAGTCTAAAACATACATACACACATCCTTTTTATATACATAGATTAAATTCCACCGAATCTTTTATGACCGTTTCCAACAACATTTTCGATATAAATAAAAAAAAGTGTACTTACATCACAAAATCCGTTGTTATTGGATGCCACGTGTTGAGTACTTTTTCGGTTATGAAAATCACTTGATTAATTAATCGTGCAAAATACACTCAAAATTTATCATTTTATTATTATTGATGATAATTTTATTATTATTGATAGAATAGCAATGATTAATAGTTAATATGAGAGTTACACTGAGATAGCAAAATAATAATTGTCAACCTTACTACACTTGATGCATAAACAACATGGCTTGCAGCTGTGTATGGAGTGAGAGAAGTCTTATTGTGTGAGAGAAAGAGGAGACCGGCTCGTTCTCATTCCTACTCCGTGCTGTTTACTGGGTCAGAAGTGAGACCTGTGGACATCTGGCGAGGATAACTAATTAAAAAACGATTGATCAGTTATCGTCCGGTAATGAAAAGTGATTACATTACTAAAATTTTTTGGCGATATCTCGGAAAACAGGTCGCATAGGGTCTTAAAAATCACCTCATATTTAAATACTCATCAACGCCTCTTATTTGATACCCATATTGTAGAAAACCCGTCTGGGGTCACACCTGGCCCACATTTTTGGTGATACCTCGTAAACGGGGTAGCATAGGGTCATGAAAAATACCTCTTTTTAAACACCCAATCAACACCTTTTATTCGGTACCCATATCGTATAAACACCTTCTAGGGTCACCCCTGGTTCACATTTTGGTCGATATCTCGGAAAACGGGTCGCGCAGGGTCTTGAGAATCACCTCTTTTTTAAATACTCATCAACCCCTTTTATTCGATACCCATATTGTAGAAAACCCGTCTGGGGTCACACCTGGTCCACATTTGTGGCAAAAGTAAAGTGCACCTTTCTACCAAGTTTGAAATATTTCGGTCCCTGGTCCACTTCCCGGAAAAAAGAAACCCCGAATTTTAACAAAAGTAGAGTGGTACCCTTGTACCAAATTTGAAGAAAATCGCACCAAAAATAAAAAAGTTTGGAATATATCGGTTCCTGGTCCGCTTCCCGGAAAAAAAGAAAGCCCGAATTTTAAAAAAAGTAAAGTGGTACCTTTGTAACAAATTTGAAGAAAATCGCGTTATAAACAAAAAAGTTTGGAATATTTCGGTCCCTGGTCCACTTCTCGGAATAATGAAAAATAGATGTTGGTCGATTCTCATACCTACTCAATATGCTCACAGAATTTCATGAGAATCGGTCAAGCCGTTTCGGAGGAGTATGGTTTCAAAAACTGTGACACGAGAATTTTATATATAAGACTAGCAAACCCGGCAGACGTTGTCCTGCCCAAACACTAACTTGTTTGCATTTAAAATATGTGATTCGCCCTCCTATTTCAGCTCCACATCCTTCTCTCCGTCCATCCTCTTCATATGCTTTTGTCTTTTCATATTGCTTTTTAAGTGTCATCCATATACCTATGCCTTTCTCAATCCCAATCCCAAAAGGATTTAAAATGACTCCATTTTAAAAATCGCATCAAGACCTTTCATTTTAGACCCATTTTTTCACAAAAACCTTCTAGCTCCAATTTTGGTCTACGTTATGGTTAATATCTAAAAACCTTCGTTTTATATTGGAAAATAGCTAAAACATGTTAAATCATTTGTCAACACCTTTCATTTGATACCCATATCATACCAATACCATCGAAGGCCCCTCCTGGTTGACATTTTGACCAATATCTAGAAAACGGGCTCAAATTGAAAGAACACTTTATAAGGTTATCCTGGTCAACATTTTTAGGGAAATCTCCAAAACCTTTCCAAATGCCTTTATATTTTTAGCGTATAACCATCTCAAGCGGATACAAAATTTACCTTCCAAATTTAGTTATGTGTATTAGGTCCAGCCGTTCTCAAAATAGATGTTTCCATAAATGAAGCAAAGTCCAAATGAAACCTGTGGCCTTCCCCTTTCTTTTTATACCAATTTTGTGCGAATATTCCAAAGTGTAACCGAAACCACATTTTGACCGATAACTCTGTTATCGATAAATATATCGAATTGAACCAAAGTCCAAATGAAAGCTGTGGTCTTCCCCTTTCGTTTGATACCAATTTTGTGCGAATATTCCAAAGTTTACCCGAAACCACATTTTGACCGATAACTCTGTTATCGATAAATATATCGAATTTTAATGATGGCTGTTACCTGTTCTACACTCCTAAGAAGCTGTCTGCAAAGTTTCGTAATGATCGGGCCATTTGTTCAGACGATAAAGAACCACAAACATCCGCAGTCACTCACAAACTTACGTTTTTATATATTAGTAAGATTATTGCCTACTGAAGAATTTACCATATTCGAATATTTTGAAAATTTTAAAAAAAGGGTATTGAAAACCGGTTTTCAAAAATTTTCTATTGCTTTACAATATTGGTATCAAGCGAAAGGGGAAGGCCCAGGTTTCATTTGTACTTCGACATATTTCGATAAATTTATCTATAACTGAGTTATCGGTAAAAATACGATTGCAGAAAAACCTTAATATTACCCTACAACATGGTATCAAATCAACATTTGAATTTGCATTCATCCTGGCACAAAAATTGAATTCTTGAAAGGCCCCCTAACGTTACCAACGAATACCGCAAAAGAAAATTTTGGAAACCGGTTTTCAATACTAATTTTTCAAAATATTCGAATTTGGTAAATTCTTCAGTAGGCAATAATATTATATTAATATGAAATCTTAAAGTATATTATTTATTTTGAAAGGCCCCCTAACTACTGACATCCCGAGCAACGCTGGAGTATAGCAAAAGCGAAATTAAACCTATGCTACTTCACTTTAGTTTTATTGAGAATTTATAAAAAAGCTTATTACATGACTACCACATTTTTTTCTTTTTTGAATTTTTACTTACATGTATGATATTTTTCTATTTTCTCCACACAATTAGTCGTTTATTTATTAAAAATATTCACTTATATTCACTTGACACAGTTTATTTATTGGAAATTGACACAATTTGTAGATTATTTATTCCAAATATATTCACTCAAAAATTTAATTGAAATTGAATATCTTAATTTTTAAACTTTTTCTTGGAAATGACACCAAATTTTTTGATATTTTTATTTAATTTTGACACTAAATTCTTTTTGCCTAATTGTGTCATGGTGAATAGAAATTCAAAAGTTGATCTGATACCATATTGTAGGTAAATTTTAGGGTTTTACGGCAATCACATTCTCACCCATAACTAAATTAACGATAAATTTATCGAAACCTATCGAAGTCAAAATGAAACCTGTGGCCTTCCCCTTTCGTTTTATACCCATATTATAGGGTAATGTTAAGTTTTTTGGGCAATCACCGATAACTCAGTTGTCGATAAATTTATCGAAATATATCGAAGTCCAAATGTAACCTGGAGCTATCCCCTTTCGTTTGATACCCATATTGTAGGGAAATTTTAAGGTTTTTGTGCAATAACATTTTCACCGATAACTCAGTTATCGATAAATTTATCGAAATATATCGAAGTCCAAATAAAACCTGGGACCATCCCCTTTCGTTTGATATCGATATTGTAGGGTAATATTAAGGTTTTCGGGCAATCGAATTTTGACCGATAACTTAGTTATCGATCAATTTATCGAAATATATCGAAGCCAAAATGTAACCTTGGGCCCTCCCCCGTTCGTTTGATACCCATATTGTACGATATTTCTATACCTATATGCGAAATATCACAAGTATAGGTTCAATATACTTAGAGTTATATGGAATAAAAAAAATTTCGAAAAGTAACGGTCCCTAGCAGGGTCGGAACCCCCAAAATTAAAAAAAAATTGCCTTTAACTCCTTCCAGACTATAACCTGTAGGCGTGCCAAATTTCAACAAAATCCGGCTAGCCATTCTCAAGTTTTCAGGGAACAAAAGCAAACGTCTGGACATCCAAACATCGCTACATTCACATTTATAATACAGGGTGGCGCAAAAGTAATCTACCGATGTTTTTTGGCTGTAATTAAAAAAAAAATGAAAAACTTTGATTCTTCTTGTGGATTATTTTTATTTGGTCTTTTAATTTTTTTACATCAAGTCGAGAATATGATGTCATGTAAATGGCCGCCGCCACAGTTGATTGTCATTTGAGCCCTTTTTATGGCATTTTCCATCACTTTGGCCGCGATAGGTCCTCACATTCTTGACGGATATTGTCTTTAAGAGCTGCAAGAGTCTGAGGCTTGTTGACATAGACCCGCGACTTCAAAAAGCCCCACAAAAATAAATCTGGAGCGGTCAAATCAGGCGATCTTGCTGGCCAATGCAAATCGAAAAAACGGGAGATTAGGCGCCCGGGAAATGCATCCTTCAGCATATCGGTTGTGGCACGTGCAGTGTGTGCTGTTGCACCGTCTTGTTGGAACCACATGTTTTCCAATCCCAATTCATCAATTTGCGGCAAAAAGAACTCGTTGATCATTGCTCTGTAGCGCTCACCATTCACAGTAACCGTTTGGTCCGCGACCGAAGGTCCGATGACTCCTCCAGCGAAAACAGCACACCATACAGTGACTTTGAGCGGGTGTAATGGCTCTTCGTGGGTTACACGCGGATTTTCAGTGCCCCAGAAGCGAGAATTTTGCTTATTTACGTACCCACTAAGATGGAAAGGGCCCTCATCACTCATGATTATTTTTGATGAAAAATCATCTTCCTCTTCAAGTCAGCAATATTCCGCGTTCTGGAGCAGTGTAGCGTAACATTGTTTATTAAGGTGTATTTTGCATGTGTTTACTACACAAATGTCAAAACAGAATTGATTTTAGGGGCCAATCGCAAAATTTATAGCATTTTCTGATAGGAAGATTACTTTTGTAGGATTGAATTTTTTTGTTTCAGTATTTTTTTATATTTTTTTATACCTAGTAGTGCTTCGCACACAAGGTATATTAACTTCATTGGCCTAACGGTAGTATGTAACGGCATAAACGAATCGAGATAGATATTGACTTATATATATCAAAATGTTCAGGAGGAAAAGAGAAATTGATTGAGCCATGTCCGTCCGTCCGTCCGTCCGTCCGTCTGTAAACACGATAACTTGAGTAAATCTTGAGATATCTCAATGAAATTTGGTATGTAGGTTCCTTTTCACTTATCTCCGAGGGCTATTGAAAATAGGCAAAATCGGTTAAAAGCCACGCCCACGTTCTATATCTTATAAATAAAAATGAATGTGTGTCTGTGTGTCTGTGTGTCTGTGTGTCTGTGTGTCTGTGTGTCCTTTATAGGCGTCCAAAGTACTCAACCGATTTTTATGAAATTTTCACAGTATATTCTTGGGATCACGAGTTAAAGCATAGGCTATATATATTTTTGGAAAAGTGGGCGGTGCCACGCCCTCAGGCTATATAAAAATTCAAATTGTCATAGCTATGAATTTCAAATCGTCATAACTATGAACATATTTGGTCTTAATTAATGATTTTTGGATATGTGTGTCCTTTGGTCAAGATTTATACAATTTTCGAAAAGTGGGCGGTGCCACGCCCCCATTTTTTGTGTTTTGTTTGTAATTCAATAGTATCCAAAGTTTATGGTCGATCTCTTTTAAACTCTCCACTTTGATTTAGAAGATTGTTGTGTAGGATTTAGGTTGTATACATTTTTGGAAAAGTGGGCGGTGCCACGCCCACAGCCTATATAAAATTTCAAATCGTCCTAACTATGAACATATTTGGTCTAAATTAATGATTTTTAGATATGTGTGTCCTTTGGTCAAGATTTATACATTTTTCGAAAAGTGGGCGGTGCCACGCCCCCATTTTTTGTGTTTTGTTTGTAATTCAATAGTATCCAAAGTTTATGGTCGATCTCTTTTAAACTCTCCACTTTGATTTAGAAGATTGTTGTGTAGGATTTAGGTTGTATACATTTTTGGAAAAGTGGGCGGTGCCACGCCCACAGCCTATATAAAATTTCAAATCGTCCTAACTATGAACATATTTGGTCTAAATTAATGATTTTTAGATATGTGTGTCCTTTGGTCAAGATTTATACATTTTTCGAAAAGTGGGAGGTGCCACGCCCCCATTTTTTGTGTTTTGTTTGTAATTCAATAATATCCAAAGTTTATGGCCGATCTCTTTTAAACTCTCCACTTTGATTTAGAAGATTATTGTGTAGGATTTAGGTTGTATAAATTTTTGGAAGAGTGGGCGGTGCCACGCCCACAGGCTATATACGATTTCAAATCGTCCTAACTATGAACATATTTGGTCTAAATTAATGATTTTTAGATATGTGTGTCCTTTGGTCAAGATTTATACATTTTTCGAAAAGTGGGCGGTGCCACGCCCCCATTTTTTGTGTTTTGTTTGTAATTCAATAATATCCAAAGTTTATGGTCGATCTCTTTTAAACTCTCCACTTTGATTTAGAAGATTGTTGTGTAGGATTTAGGTTGTATACATTTTTGGAAAAGTGGGCGGTGCCACGCCCACAGCCTATATAAAATTTCAAATCGTCCTAACTATGAACATATTTGGTCTAAATTAATGATTTTTAGATATGTGTGTCCTTTGGTCAAGATTTATACATTTTTCGAAAAGTGGGCGGTGCCACGCCCCCATTTTTTGTGTTTTGTTTGTACTTCAATAATGTCCAAAATTTATGGTCGATCTCTTTTAAACTTTCAAGATTGGTTAAGAAAATTGTTGTGTAAGATTCATTCTATATCAATTTTTGGAAAAGTGGCCAGTGCCACGCCCCCAGGCTATATAAAATATAAATTCTTCATAACTCTGAACATATTGGGTCTAAATTAAAGATTTTTGGATATGTGTGTCCTTTAGTCAAGATGTATATAATTTTGGAAAAGTGGGCGGTGCCACGCCCACATTTTTTGTGTTTTGTTTGTACTTCAATAATGTCCAAAGTTTATGGTCGATCTCTCTTAAACTTCCAAGATTGGTTAAGAAAGTTGTTGTGTACGATTGGCTATATCAATTTTTGGAAAAGTAGGCGGTGCCACGCCCCCAGGCTATATAAAATTTAAATTCTTCATAGCTCTGAACATATTTGGTCTAAATTAATGATTTCTGGATATGTGTGTACTTTGGTCAAGATTTATGTAATTTTGGAAAAGTGGGCGGAGCCACGCCCACATTTTTTGTGGTTTGTTTGTACTTCAATAAGTTCAAAGTTTATGGTCGATCTTCTCTAAATTTCCAGATTGGTTCAGAAGATTGTTGTACCACGCCCCCAGGCTATATAAAATTTAAATCATCACAACTTTGAATATTTTTGGTCTAAACTAATGATTTTTGGATATGTGTGTCCCTTGGTCGAGAATTATATAATTTGGGAAATGTGGGCGGTCCCACGCCCACATTTTTTGTATTCAGTGCTTTGTTTGTACTTCAATAATGTCCAAAGTTTATGGTTGATCTGTTTTAAACTTTTCCAATACGTTAAAATCTTCGTTGGGTACGACATACATAGGCTACATTTGTAAATTCTTTGGAAAAGTGGGCAGTTCCCAGACCACAAGCTAAGTGATATTTCAATTCGTTATATCCCTGAATGTATTTGCTTTAGTGACATTTTAACGTTCTTAAATCTTAATCAAAGCACTTAATTTTTTTTGTTTGTTATTGCCGTTCATACATATCCAGAGTATTATAGGTAGATATAGGATATAATTAAATAAGTACAGTACTAGCTCCATAATCCGGACACCCTTAATGTTAGGGGTCGTCCGGATTATGGGGGTGCCCGGATTATAGATGATTTTTTTTTCAACTAATTTTAGCTTGCTTTATTGAAATGAACATAACGCAATTCAGATATATTTATGTACATAAATTGCTTTATTAAACAAAGTACAATCATTCTTACATATGTAATAATATGTACATCTGTACATAATCAAACATTTTTTTTATTTTTGTACGTACTATTTCAAAAAAATTATTAATTTTGGTCTGCTGCGAGCTCGCCAGCAACATTTTATCTGCAGTTTCTTTAAATCGTCTTAAAACTAAAATACCATAGCCGAAGCGTCAACATGGCACCATATTCTTTTTCAAACCATCCTAATGATTTTCCTTTATCAAGGAGATCTAAAATTTCAAATTTTTTCTGAAGAGTAAGGGTTTTATGAGCCATTTTTTTAAATTTTCCACTGCTCATAATAATAATGTTCACTCAATTCAGTTTGTCACTAAAGAATAAACACAAAGCGTGATTTATGCTGTTGCATTCCGTATACATATGTACATATATTGTTGTTAAAGTACCGCTATTTTACGAAAAACTCACGAAGCAAACTAAAAATTAAAATACATATGTATGTATTGCGAAGCAAATTTGAAAAATGTCCGGATTATAGAGTAAAAAATGTTAAACTGTCCGAATTATAGTGTTGTCCGGATTATAGATGTGACCGGACTACCGCGTGTCCGGATTATCGAGATAGTACTGTACTAACTATACATCTGCTCAGCAGCGCATAATGGTTTTTGTCATACCCATTGAGTTCGAAAGATCCGTTTTTTGAGTTGGATATCTAAAAAATTTATTTGTTTATAACAAAGACTTTAAAGCCAGAAACATTGTATATCCTAAAGCATTGCAATAAATGGAATGTTAAAAGTTATTTGAAAATGTATTTCTAGGGAAGTCACTGGTCAGGCAGAACAACGTCTGCCGGGTCTGCTAGTCTTATAAATAA
The DNA here is from genome assembly GCA_951509765.1 of Sphenella marginata. NCBI lineage: Eukaryota > Metazoa > Arthropoda > Insecta > Diptera > Tephritidae > Sphenella > Sphenella marginata. The sequence continues at coordinate 97,994,330 of OX608078.1, forward strand.
AAATGAATGTGTGTCTGTGTGTCTGTGTGTCTGTGTGTCTGTGTGTCTGTGTGTCTGTGTGTCTGTGTGTCTGTGTGTCCTTTATAGGCGTCCAAAGTACTCAACCGATTTTTATGAAATTTTCACAGTATATTCTTGGGATCACGAGTTAAAGCATAGGCTATATATATTTTTGGAAAAGTGGGCGGTGCCACGCCCTCAGGCTATATAAAAATTCAAATTGTCATAGCTATGAATTTCAAATCGTCATAACTATGAACATATTTGGTCTTAATTAATGATTTTTGGATATGTGTGTCCTTTGGTCAAGATTTATACAATTTTCGAAAAGTGGGCGGTGCCACGCCCCCATTTTTTGTGTTTTGTTTGTAATTCAATAGTATCCAAAGTTTATGGTCGATCTCTTTTAAACTCTCCACTTTGATTTAGAAGATTGTTGTGTAGGATTTAGGTTGTATACATTTTTGGAAAAGTGGGCGGTGCCACGCCCACAGCCTATATAAAATTTCAAATCGTCCTAACTATGAACATATTTGGTCTAAATTAATGATTTTTAGATATGTGTGTCCTTTGGTCAAGATTTATACATTTTTCGAAAAGTGGGCGGTGCCACGCCCCCATTTTTTGTGTTTTGTTTGTAATTCAATAGTATCCAAAGTTTATGGTCGATCTCTTTTAAACTCTCCACTTTGATTTAGAAGATTGTTGTGTAGGATTTAGGTTGTATACATTTTTGGAAAAGTGGGCGGTGCCACGCCCACAGCCTATATAAAATTTCAAATCGTCCTAACTATGAACATATTTGGTCTAAATTAATGATTTTTAGATATGTGTGTCCTTTGGTCAAGATTTATACATTTTTCGAAAAGTGGGAGGTGCCACGCCCCCATTTTTTGTGTTTTGTTTGTAATTCAATAATATCCAAAGTTTATGGCCGATCTCTTTTAAACTCTCCACTTTGATTTAGAAGATTATTGTGTAGGATTTAGGTTGTATAAATTTTTGGAAGAGTGGGCGGTGCCACGCCCACAGGCTATATACGATTTCAAATCGTCCTAACTATGAACATATTTGGTCTAAATTAATGATTTTTAGATATGTGTGTCCTTTGGTCAAGATTTATACATTTTTCGAAAAGTGGGCGGTGCCACGCCCCCATTTTTTGTGTTTTGTTTGTAATTCAATAATATCCAAAGTTTATGGTCGATCTCTTTTAAACTCTCCACTTTGATTTAGAAGATTGTTGTGTAGGATTTAGGTTGTATACATTTTTGGAAAAGTGGGCGGTGCCACGCCCACAGCCTATATAAAATTTCAAATCGTCCTAACTATGAACATATTTGGTCTAAATTAATGATTTTTAGATATGTGTGTCCTTTGGTCAAGATTTATACATTTTTCGAAAAGTGGGCGGTGCCACGCCCCCATTTTTTGTGTTTTGTTTGTACTTCAATAATGTCCAAAATTTATGGTCGATCTCTTTTAAACTTTCAAGATTGGTTAAGAAAATTGTTGTGTAAGATTCATTCTATATCAATTTTTGGAAAAGTGGCCAGTGCCACGCCCCCAGGCTATATAAAATATAAATTCTTCATAACTCTGAACATATTGGGTCTAAATTAAAGATTTTTGGATATGTGTGTCCTTTAGTCAAGATGTATATAATTTTGGAAAAGTGGGCGGTGCCACGCCCACATTTTTTGTGTTTTGTTTGTACTTCAATAATGTCCAAAGTTTATGGTCGATCTCTCTTAAACTTCCAAGATTGGTTAAGAAAGTTGTTGTGTACGATTGGCTATATCAATTTTTGGAAAAGTAGGCGGTGCCACGCCCCCAGGCTATATAAAATTTAAATTCTTCATAGCTCTGAACATATTTGGTCTAAATTAATGATTTCTGGATATGTGTGTACTTTGGTCAAGATTTATGTAATTTTGGAAAAGTGGGCGGTCCCACGCCCACATTTTTTGTATTCAGTGCTTTGTTTGTACTTCAATAATGTCCAAAGTTTATGGTTGATCTGTTTTAAACTTTTCCAATACGTTAAAATCTTCGTTGGGTACGACATACATAGGCTACATTTGTAAATTCTTTGGAAAAGTGGGCAGTTCCCAGACCACAAGCTAAGTGATATTTCAATTCGTTATATCCCTGAATGTATTTGCTTTAGTGACATTTTAACGTTCTTAAATCTTAATCAAAGCACTTAATTTTTTTTGTTTGTTATTGCCGTTCATACATATCCAGAGTATTATAGGTAGATATAGGATATAATTAAATAAGTACAGTACTAGCTCCATAATCCGGACACCCTTAATGTTAGGGGTCGTCCGGATTATGGGGGTGCCCGGATTATAGATGATTTTTTTTTCAACTAATTTTAGCTTGCTTTATTGAAATGAACATAACGCAATTCAGATATATTTATGTACATAAATTGCTTTATTAAACAAAGTACAATCATTCTTACATATGTAATAATATGTACATCTGTACATAATCAAACATTTTTTTTATTTTTGTACGTACTATTTCAAAAAAATTATTAATTTTGGTCTGCTGCGAGCTCGCCAGCAACATTTTATCTGCAGTTTCTTTAAATCGTCTTAAAACTAAAATACCATAGCCGAAGCGTCAACATGGCACCATATTCTTTTTCAAACCATCCTAATGATTTTCCTTTATCAAGGAGATCTAAAATTTCAAATTTTTTCTGAAGAGTAAGGGTTTTATGAGCCATTTTTTTAAATTTTCCACTGCTCATAATAATAATGTTCACTCAATTCAGTTTGTCACTAAAGAATAAACACAAAGCGTGATTTATGCTGTTGCATTCCGTATACATATGTACATATATTGTTGTTAAAGTACCGCTATTTTACGAAAAACTCACGAAGCAAACTAAAAATTAAAATACATATGTATGTATTGCGAAGCAAATTTTAAAAATGTCCGGATTATAGAGTAAAAAATGTTAAACTGTCCGAATTATAGTGTTGTCCGGATTATAGATGTGACCGGACTACCGCGTGTCCGGATTATCGAGATAGTACTGTACTAACTATACATCTGCTCAGCAGCGCATAATGGTTTTTGTCATACCCATTGAGTTCGAAAGATCCGTTTTTTGAGTTGGATATCTAAAAAATTTATTTGTTTATAACAAAGACTTTAAAGCCAGAAACATTGTATATCCTAAAGCATTGCAATAAATGGAATGTTAAAAGTTATTTGAAAATGTATTTCTAGGGAAGTCACTGGTCAGGCAGAACAACGTCTGCCGGGTCTGCTAGTATATAATATTTTCGAAAATACAAAAAGAGTGATTATTCAGTAAATTATACACCAACAAGGATAAAATTCGGTGTGTACGTTAGCGTTAATGCAAAAAGTAAATTTCTGAAGAAATTTTTAAAAAGGGGTGTGGCACCGCCCACTTTTGATTAAGTCAATTTTGGAAATATAATTAATCATAAATCAAAAACCGCTCAAGATAGCAAAACGAAATTGAGCACACATATTTATATTAATACAGGCAATATTTCGAAAAAAATTACCGAAATCGGCTAAAGCCACGCCCAATTTTATACAAAAGATTTTGAAAAGGATCATAGATATATTGAATATGCATTAACTTTGCTTAAACTACCTGTATATCATTTCTATTTCACCTCTAAAGTGTTCGTGGCAAAGAAAGTCGAATGCACAACATTTTTGGAAACTGGGCGTGGCCCCGCCCCTTTATGGTGGATTATTCCACAAAACTTTCCATGCCATAACTCCGGTAAAAATTGATTTATTGAAACGATATTGGGAGAAAGGGTTCAATATATAAAGCTAACTCTTTGCTGTAAAAATAAACAAAATTGGTTAACGGACACGCCCACTTTTTGAACACAGTTCTGAAAAATTTCTTTGTAAAATTAAAATCGCGATATTTTCCTAATTATAAAAGTTATATAAACAATATTTTAAAAACATAATAAGCTTTTTAAGCAAAACTAAACTGTTAAAAAATTTTGTGGATTTTGTTGAAGTAGGCGTGGCGCCGCCCACTTTTCAGCAAAAAAGGTCTATTATTTTCAAAAGCGATTGCTTGAAATTTCAAGAAGGTATTTCAATGAAAATAAGTGAGATGCTTCCTAATAGTATGTAGTATACTCCTGCCAAAAATTATGCAAATCAAATAACAAACAAGCAAGATTTAGGGGAAAGTAGTTAACACCCTATTGCCTTTTTATACCCAGCGTACTAGTACTAGTACAAGGGTATATTAATTTTGTCCACATAACGGTACTATGTAACGGCGCAAAATAATCGAGTTAGATATGGGGTTCCTTATATGAAAGTTCTTAGGTTAAAAAGAGGAATTGATTAAGGCATGTCCGTCCGTCTGTCCGTCTGTCCGTCCGTGTACACGATAACTTGAGTAAAAATTGAGATATTTGCATGAAATTTTGCATACAGGTTACTTTCTGGCCAAGGTAGGTTGCTATTGAAAATGGGCGAAATCGGATGATAACCACGCCCCCTTTTTCGATATCGAAAATTTCGAAAATCACATAAATTGACATAGCTTGCGTAAAAACTGAGATATTTGCATGGAATTTGTTATACAGACTACTTTCTGGCCAAGGTAGGATGCTGTTGAAAATGGGCGAAATCGGATGATAACCACGCCCCCTTTTTCGATATCGAAAATTTCGAAAATCACATAAATTGACATAACTTGCGTAAAAACTGAGATATTTGCATGGAATTTGTTATCCAGGCTACTTTCTGGCCAAGGTAGGATTCTATTGAAAATGGGCGAAATGGGATGATAACCACGCCCCCTTTTTCGATATCGAAAATTTCTAAAATCACATAAATTGACATAACTTGCGTAAAAACTGAGATATTTGCATGGAATTTGTTATCCAGGCTACTTTCTGGCCAAGGTGAGCTGCTGTGAAAATTTTCGAAATCCGGTGATAACCACGCCCAATTTTTCGATATCGAAAATCACATAAATTAACATAAGTTGAGTAAAACTTGAGATATTCGCATGAAATACACAGGTTACTTTCTGGCCAAAGCAGGTTGGTGTTTAAAATGGGCGAAATCGGATGAAAACCGAAATTTCAAATAAGATTCTAGGGACTATATCATTGCCAAGTCATGGTATTTGTATCTCGTTCTGAAAACTAACGTTGGGTATTTAATGTTCGGTTCACCCGAACTTAGACTTCCTTACTTTTTCTTATTAATTTTTTTTATTTTCATACCTTTCATGAACATGGGGAAAGCTATTTATATTTTTATACCCAGCGTACTAGTACTAGTACAAGGGTATATTAATTTTGTCCACATAACGGTACTATGTAACGGCGCAAAATAATCGAGTTAGATATAGGGTTCCATATATGAAAGTTCTTAGGTTGAAAAGAGGAATTGATTAAGGCATGTCGGTCCGTCCGTCTGTCCGTCCGTGTACACGATAACTTGAGTAAAAATTGAGACATTTGCATGAAATTTTGCATAGGGGTTACTTTCTGGCCAAGGTAGGTTGCTATTGAAAATGGGCGAAATCGGATGATAACCACGCCCCCTTTTTCGATATCGAAAATTTCGAAAAACGTATAAAACGGGTTAATTCCATATCAGAAGCAGCTACAATGATAAAATTTGCAATATGTATTGATTTATATGTTCTAAGGCGGATTTTATCAAATTTTTTGAAAAGGGGAGTGGCACTGCCCACATATATTTGAAGAAATTTTAAAATTTTGACTCTTAATAACTTGAGAACAGTTTATGCTAGTATAACGAAATTTTGTAGAGGGCATACTATTGTTGTGTTGTATAATTTGGTACATACATCAATTTTGACATTCTTTACATTATTTTTGCAAAATTTTGGAAAGTGGGCGTGGCACCGCCCACTTATGAGTCAAGCAATTTTCAAATTCGACTGCTAATAACTTCAGAACGGTGTGAGATAGGTTTACGAAACTAGGTTCCAGGCATGTTATGTTTATGTAGAGTTCTACCACAGAAAATAAGAAAAATCGGTGAACGACCACGCCCCTTTTTGGACTAAAGTTCTCTAAACGAGAGTTAGGAAACCGGAATATGCAATATCTGTTTAACTGATAAAGATATAATGCTAAAATTTAGTACACTCATTCACCTGATGATGTTATTAGTGATGTTTAAAGGTTTTTTGGTAATATTTTGGAAAATGGGCGTGGCACCGCCCACAAGTGAATAAACAAAATATCAACATTTCACTATTAACAAGCCACTGTGAAAGTATCATAAAGATCTGCAATGAAAACTGATCTTCAAATAGGGACAAACAACATAATAAAATCCGTGGGCGTGCCACCACCCACTTTTTTAAAATTAGGTAAATATTGATTAATGGACACATATATCCGTATATCGAACAATTTCACAAAATACGTTAAAAGTTATGGGCATGGCACGCCTTCTTTTCCAAAGTTATATATAGGACATGGTATAACCCTTGTAAAGATCGATTCAGTACTTTTGGCTCATGTAAGCGGTTAAAGCTTTATAAGCAAGGAGCGTCCCGCGCCCACCAAATTCGCTATTGTTTAGGCTCGGAATAGATTGGTTTTTAAAATGGGCGAAATCGGATGAAAACCACGCCCCCTTTTTTCTGAAAAGTAACGCTGGGTATTTAATGTTTAATGTACGGTAGTATGTAACGGCATAAACGAATCGAGATAGATATTGACTTATATATATATCAAAATGTTCAGGAGGAAAAGAGAAATTGATTGAGCCATGTCCGTCCGTCCGTCCGTCCGTCCGTCCGTCTGTAAACACGATAACTTGAGTAAATCTTGAGATATCTCAATGAAATTTGGTATGTAGGTTCCTTTTCACTTATCTCCGAGCGCTATTGAAAACAGGCAAAATCGGTTTAAAGCCACGCCCACTTTCTATATATATAATATTTTCGAAAATACAAAAAGAGTGATTAATCAGTACATAATACACCTATATGGATAAAATTTGGTGTGCACTTTAGCGTTAAGGCAAAAAATAAATGTTTGAAGAAATTTTTAAAAAGGGGCGTGGCACCGCCCCTTTTGATTAAGTCAAATTTGGAAATATTATTAGTCATAAATCAAAAACCGCTCAAGATAGCAAAAAAAAATTCAGCACACATATTTATATTAATACAAGCAATATTTCGAGAAAAAAATTATTGAAATCGGGTTAGGTCCACGCCCAATTTTATACGAAAGATTTTGAAAAGGATCATAGATATATTGAATATGCTATAACTTTGCTTAAACTACTGGTATATCATTTCTATTTCACCTCTAAAGTGTTCGTGGGCAAAGAAAGTCGAAAGCACAAAATTTTTGGAAAATGGGCGTGGCCCCGCCCCTTTATGGGGGATTATTCCAAAAAACTTTTCATGCCATAACTCCGGTAAAAATTGACTTATTGAAACGATATTTAGAGAAATTGTTCAACATATAAAGCTAACTCTTTGCTGTAAAAATAAACAAAATTGGTGAACGGACACGCCCACTTTTTGAACACAGTTCTAAAAAATTTCTTCGTATAATTAAAATCGCGATATTTCCTTAATTGTATAAGATATATAAATAAAATTTTACACACATAACAAGCTTTTTAATCAAAACTGAACTGTATAAAAATTTTGTGGATTTTGGTGAAGTAGGCGTGGCGCCGCCCACTTTTTAGCATAAAAGGTCAGCTATTTTCAAAAGCAATTGCTTGAAAGTTCAAGAAGGTATTTAAATGAAAGTTAGTGAGATGCTTCCCAATAGTATATAGTATACTCCTGCCAAAAATTACGCAAATCGGATAGCAAACACGCAAAATCTACGGACAAGTAGTTAACACCCTACTGCCTTTTTATACCTAGTAGTGCTTCGCACACAAGGTATATTAACTTCATTGGCCTAACGGTAGTATGTAACGGCATAAACGAATCGAGATAGATATTGACTTATGTATATCAAAATGTTCAGGAGGAAAAGAGAAATTGATTGAGCCATGTCCGTCCGTCCGTCCGTCCGTCTGTAAACACGATAACTTGAGTAAATCTTGAGATATCTCAATGAAATTTGGTATGTAGGTTCCTTTTCACTTATCTCCGAGCGCTATTGAAAACAGGCAAAATCGGTTAAAAGCCACGCCCACTTTCTATATATATAATATTTTCGAAAATACAAAAAGAGTGATTAATCAGTACATAATACACCTATAAGGATAAAATTTGGTGTGCACTTTAGCGTTAAGGCAAAAAATAAATGTTTGAAGAAATTTTTAAAAAGGGGCGTGGCACCGCCCACTTTTGATTAAGTCAAATCAAAAACCGCTCAAGATAGCAAAATAAAATTCAGCACACATATTTATATTAATACAGGCAATATTTCGAAAAAAATTACCGAAATCGGGTAAAGCCACGCCCAATTTTATACAAAAGATTTTGAAAAGGATCATAGATATATTGAATATGCAATAACTTTGCTTAAACTACATGTATATCATTTCTATTTCACCACTAAAGTGTTCGTGGCAAAGAAAGTCGAATGCACAACATTTTTGGAAACTGGGCGTGGCCAAAAATTACGCAAATCGGATAGCAAAAACGCAAAATATACGGACAAGTAGTTAACACCCTACTGCCTTTTTTATACCTAGTACAAGGGTATATTAATTTTGTCCACATAACGGTACTATGTAACGGCGTAAAATAATCGAGTTAGATATGGGGTGCCTTATATGGAAGTTCTTAGGTTAAAAAGAGGAATTGATTAAGGCATGTCCGTCCGTCTGTCCGTCTGTCCGTCCGTCCGTCTGTCCGTCTGTCCGTCCGTGTACACGATAACTTGAGTAAAAATTGAGATATTTGCATGAAATTTTGCATACAGGTTACTTTCTGGCCAAGGTAGGTTGCTATTGAAAATGGGCGAAATCGGATGATAACCACGCCCCCTTTTTCGATATCGAAAATTTTGAAAATCACCTAAATTGACATAGCTTGCGCAAAAACTGAGATATTTGCATGGAATTTGTTATTTAGGCTACTTTCTGACCAAGGTAGGTTGCTATTGAAAATGGGCGAAATCGGATGATAACCACGCCCCCTTTTTCGATATCGAAAATTTCGAAAATCACCTAAATTGACATAGCTTGCGTAAAAACTGAGATATTTGCATGGAATTTGTTACCCAGGCTACTTTCTGGCCAAGGTAGGTTGCTATTGAAAATGGGCGAAATCGGATGATAACCACGCCCCCTTTTTCGATATCGAAAATTTTGAAAATCACATAAATTGACATAAATTGCGTAAAAACTGAGATATTTGCATGGAATTTGTTATGCAGGCTACTTTCTGGCCAAGGTAGGATGCTATTGAAAATGGGCGAAATGGGATGATAACCAAGCCCCCTTTTTCGATATCGAAAATCACATAAATTAACATAAGTTGAGTAAAACTTGAGATATTCGCATGAAATTTGGTACACAGGTTACTTTCTGGCCAAAGCAGGTTGGTGTTTAAAATGGGCGAAATCGGATGAAAACCGAAATCTTACTAATATATAAAAACGTAAGTTTGTGAGTGACTGCGGATGTTTGTGGTTCTTTATCGTCTGAACAAATGGCCCGATCATTACGAAATTTTGCAGACAGCTTCTTAGGAGTGTAGAATAGGTAACAGGCATCATGAAATTTCGATAAATTTATCGATAATAGAGGTATCGGCCAAAATGTTGTTTTCCGTAAAATTTGAAGTATTCGCACAAAATTGGTATCAATCGAAAGGGGAAGACCACGGTTTTCATTTGGACTTTGGTTCAATTCGATATATTTATCGATAACTCAGTTATCGGTCAAAATGTGGTTTCGGGTAAACTTTGGAATATTCGCGCAAAATTGGTATCAAACGAAAGGGGAAGACCACAGCTTTCATTTGGACTTTGGTTCAATTCGATATGTTTATCGATAACAAAGTTATCGATCAAAATGTGGTTTCGGGTAAACTTTGGAATATTCGCACAAAATTTGTATCAAACGAAAGGGGAAGACCACAGCTTTCATTTGGACTTTGGTTCAATTCGATATATTTATCGATAACTAAGTTATCGGTCAAAATGTGGTTTCGGGTAAACTTTCATTTGGACTTTGGTTCAATTCGATATATTTATCGATAACAAAGTTATCGATCAAAATGTGGTTTCGGGTAAACTTTGGAATATTCACACAAAATTTGTATCAAACGAAAGGGGGAGACCACAGCTTTCATTTGGACTTTGGTTCAATTCGATATATTTATCGATAACAGAGTTATCGGTCAAAATGTGGTTTCGGGTAAACTTTGGAATATTCGCACAAAATTTGTATCAAACGAAAGGGGAAGACCACAGCTTTCATTTGGACTTTGGTTCAATCCGATATATTTATCGATAACTAAGTTATCGGTCAAAATGTGGTTTCGGGTAAACTTTCATTTGGACTTTGGTTCAATTCGATATATTTATCGATAACAAAGTTATCGATCAAAATGTGGTTTCGGGTAAACTTTGGAATATTCGCACAAAATTTGTATCAAACGAAAGGGGAAGACCACAGCTTTCATTTGGACTTTGGTTCAATTCGATATATTTATCGATAACAGAGTTATCGATCAAAATGTGGTTTCGGGTAAACTTTGGAATATATTTATCGATAACAGAGTTATCGGTCAAAATGTGGTTTCGGGTAAACTTTGGAATATTCGCACAAAATTGGTATAAAAAGAAAGGGGAAGGCCACAGGTTGCATTTCGACTTTGCTTCATTTATGGAAACATCTATTTTGAGAACGGCTGGACCTAATACACATAACTAAATTTGGAAGGTAAATTTTGTATCCGCTCGAGATGGTTATACGCTAAAAAAATAAAGGCATTTTGGAGATGTCCCTAAAAATGTTGACCAGGGTAACCTTATAAAGTGTTCTTTCAATATGAGCCCGTTTTCGAGATATTGGTCAAAATGTCAACCAGGTGGGGCCCTCGATGGTATTGGTATGATATAGGTATAAAAAGAAAGGTGTTGACAAATGATTTAACATGTTTTAGCTATTTTCCAATATAAAACGAAGGTTTTTAGATATTAACCAAAACGTAAACCAAAATTGGAGCTAGAAGGTTTTTGTGAAAAAATGGCTCTAAAAAGAAAGGTCTTGATGCGATTTTTAAAATGGAGTCATTTTAAATCCTTTTGGGATTGGGATTGAGAAAGGGATAGGTATATGTATGACAATTGAAAAGCAATATGAAAAGACAAAAGCATATGAAGAGGATGGACGGAGAGAAGGATGTGGAGCTGAAATTAGGAGGGCGAATCACATATTTTAAATGCAAACAAGTTAGTGTTTGGGCAGGGCAACGTCTGCCGGGTTTTGCTAGTTTCAAATAAGATTCTAGGGACTATATCATTGCCAAGTCATGGTATTTGTATCTCGTTCTGAAAACTAACGCTGGGTATTTAATGTTCGGTTCACCCGAACTTAGACTTCCTTACTTTTTATACCCAGCGTACTAGTACTAGTACAAGGGTATATTAATTTTGTCCACATAACGGTACTATGTAACGGCGCAAAATAATCGAGTTAGATATGGGGTTCCTTATATGAAAGTTCTTAGGTTAAAAAGAGGAATTGATTAAGGCATGTCCGTCCGTCTGTCCGTCAGGTTACTTTCTGGCCAAGGTAGGTTGCTATTGAAAATGGGCGAAATCGGATGATAACCACGCCCCCTTTTTCGATATCGAAAATTTTGAAAATCACATAAATTGACATAACTTGCGTAAAAACTGAGATATTTGCATGGAATTTGTTATCCAGGCTACTTTCTGGCCAAGGTAGGATGCTATTGAAAATGGGCGAAATGGGATGATAACCACGCCCTCTTTTTCGATATCGAAAATTTCTAAAATCACATAAATTGACATAACTTGCGTAAAAACTGAGATATTTGCATGGAATTTGTTATCCAGGCTACTTTCTGGCCAAGGTGAGCTTTTTCAAGAAGGTATTTCAATGAAAATAAGTGAGATGCTTCCTAATAGTATGTAGTATACTCCTGCCAAAAATTATGCAAATCGAATAACAAACAAGCAAGATTTAGGGGAAAGTAGTTAACACCCTATTGCCTTTTTATACCCAGCGTACTAGTACTAGTACAAGGGTATATTAATTTTGTCCACATAACGGTACTATGTAACGGCGCAAAATAATCGAGTTAGATATGGGGTTCCTAATATGAAAGTTCTTAGGTTAAAAAGAGGAATTGATTAAGGCATGTCCGTCCGTCTGTCCGTCCGTGTACACGATAAATTGAGTAAAAATTGAGATATTTGCATGAAATTTTGCATACAGGTTACTTTCTGACCAAGGTAGGTTGCAATTGAAAATGGGCGAAATCGGATGATAACCACGCCCCCTTTTTCGATATCGAAAATTTCGAAAATCACATAAATTGACATAGCTTGCGTAAAAACTGAGATGTTTGCATGGAATTTGTTATACAGACTACTTTCTGGCCAAGGTAGGATGCTGTTGAAAATGCGCGAAATCGGATGATAACCACGCCCCCTTTTTCGATATCGAAAATTTCGAAAATCACCTAAATTGACATAGCTTGCGTAAAAACTGAGATATTTGCATGAAATTTTGCATACAGGTTACTTTCTGGCCAAGGTAGGTTGCTATTGAAAATGGGCGAAATCGGATGATAACCACGCCCCCTTTTTCGATATCGAAAATTTTGAAAATCACATAAATTGACATAACTTGCGTAAAAACTGAGATATTTGCATGGAATTTGTTATCCAGGCTACTTTCTGGCCAAGGTAGGATGCTATTGAAAATGGGCGAAATGGGATGATAACCACGCCCCCTTTTTCGATATCGAAAATTTCTAAAATCACATAAATTGACATAACTTGCGTAAAAACTGAGATATTTGCATGGAATTTGTTATCCAGGCTACTTTCTGGCCAAGGTGAGCTTTTTCAAGAAGGTATTTCAATGAAAATAAGTGAGATGCTTCCTAATAGTATGTAGTATACTCCTGTAAAAAATTATGCAAATCGAATAACAAACATGCAAGATTTAGGGGAAAGTAGTTAACACCCTATTGTCTTTTTTATACCTAGTAGTGCTTCGCACACAAGGTATATTAACTTCATTGGCCTAACGGTAGTATGTAACGGCATAAACGAATCGAGATAGATATTGACTTATGTATATCAAAATGTTCAGGAGGAAAAGAGAAATTGATTAAGCCATGTCCGTCCGTCTGTCCGTCCGTCTGTAAACACGATAACTTGAGTAAATCTTGAGATATCTCAATGAAATTTGGTATGCAGGTTCCTTTTCACTTATCTCCGAGCGCTATTGAAAAAAGGCAAAATCGGTTAAAAGCCACGCCCACTTTCTATATATATAATATTTTCGAAAATACAAAAAGAGTGATTATTCAGTAAATTATACACCAACAAGGATAAAATTCGGTGTGTACGTTAGCGTTAAGGCAAAAAGTAAATTTGTGAAGAAATTTTTAAAAAGGGGCGTGGCACCGCCCACTTTTGATTAAGTCAATTTTGGAAATATAATTAATCATAAATCAAAAACCGCTCAAGATAGCAAAACGAAATTGAGCACACATATTTATATTAATACAGGCAATATTTCGAAAAAAATTACCGAAATCGGGTAAAGCCACGCCCAATTTTATACAAAAGATTTTGAAAAGGATCATAGATATATTGAATATGCAATAACTTTGCTTAAACTACATGTATATCATTTCTATTTCACCACTAAAGTGTTCGTGGCAAAGAAAGTCGAATGCACAACATTTTTGGAAACTGGGCGTGGCCCCGCCCCTTTATGGTGGATTATTCCACAAAACTTTCCATGCCATAACTCCGGTAAAAATTTATTTATTGAAACAATATTGGGAGAAAGGGTTCAATATATAAAGCTAACTCTTTGCTGTAAAAATAAACAAAATTGGTTAACGGACACGCCCACTTTTTGAACACAGTTCTGAAAAATTTCTTTGTAAAATTAAAATCGCGATATTTTCCTAATTATAAAAGTTATATAAACAATATGTTAAACACATAATAAGCTTTTTAAGCAAAACTAAACTGTTAAAAAATTTTGTGGATTTTGTTGAACAAGGCGTGGCGCCGCCCACTTTTCAGCAAAAAAGGTCTATTATTTTCAAAAGCGATTGCTTGAAATTTCAAGAAGGTATTTCAATGAAAATAAGTGAGATGCTTCCTATTTCATTTCATTTCATTTATTGCCCAAAATCACATTAAATATACAAGTTTACATACTTATGTTATTTAGAGTTATCCTAACATACTTTTGTATTTATCTAGGAGTTTAAAATTTATTCGAATACTTCGTATATACATATGAAAAGTCAGTTAAGATTATTTTTTACATTTGCGTTTTGCAAGATTTTTAAACTTATTAATATTCTCCCAAAAAGGGCTAAAAAGGAGATATGCTAATATGTAACTATCGTATATGTTTTAAGAAACCTATGTTAAGCAACTACAAGCTACTCTAATATAAATTGGTCGGTATTGTAAACTAAATTATCATCGTTGACATTGTAAGATTTGTATCGCCTGTGATAGTATATTGCTTTATTATTTTTATGAAGCATCAAATTATTTTTTAATATTTTTAAATATATTGGAGATAAATATCTTTCTGTTATAGGTAAAGAAATTTCTGTTTGTTTTGATAGGTATTTATTAATCAGATCATTTTGCATGTATGTCATTCTTTCAACAAATCGATATGAAGTTTTGATTAGGAAGGAATCAATTCTTGATATTCTACATTTTTTGTAAAGAACTTTATTAGAAACCCTCTTGCGAAAGGTCCCTGTTCTGTAAGGTTGGCGGTTGAGTCCGCTACAAAGTCGTAAGATATAACGCTCAAATTTTCTGAGTCGTTCCATTTGGCTCTAGGAAATGTTGAACCATATAGGATGAGCATAAGAAATTATTGGCCTAATTATTTGTTTATATATATTTAATTTAATGCGGTTTGAGAGACCACTCTGTCTTTTAATTAAGTTAGAATAGCTGAAAAACATTTTTTTTGCTTTCGCAAAAATAAAATCTATGTGTTTCACAAAGGTGAATTTACTGTCCAATATTATGCCTAAATATTTAATTTGTTCTTTGCTACTTATGTTTATATCATTAATTTTAATTTGGGGCTCATACTTACGAGCGTTTGGAAGCAAATTTTTTTTAACTCCCTTAATAATAACAGTTTCGCTTTTAGCGAGATTTACTTTTAATTTCCATTTTTGAAAGTATGTATTTAATTCATGCAGGTATAGGTTGATGGCTTCGTTAGCTTTAGCTATGCGTGGGTGAGACCCCAATACAAGGATATCATCTGCGTAAATTATAACTTTTATATCAGAGTTACACATTATATTATTCACTGGCGGATCAGGGAAATCTGCTAGAAATATGTTGTACAATATCGGTCCCAATAATGAGCCTTGGGGCACGCCTGCGGCAATATCTCTTATACTAGAATTATTTAAAGATTCACTTACATAAAATGTTCGATCTTTTAAGTAGCTGTGCAATATTTTGCACAAATTTTTATCAAAGCTAAATATTCTATACATTTTATATATAATGCCTTCTACCCATGCAGTATCGAATGCTTTTTCTAAATCTAGACTGACTAGAATAGTTGCTTGTCGGCGATTCAGATTACTGCATACAAAGTCAGATAGAAGTGTTAATGCGTGATTCGTAGAGTGATATGGGCGAAAGCCAAATTGATAATCTTTCATAATATTTCGCTCTTCCATATGTTGCTTAACTTTTTCAAGTATAAAGTGTTCTAATAGTTTACTTATATTGGAAAGCAGGGATATTGGGCGGTAACCCAGCACAGAATTGGGATTAGCATTTGGTTTTGGTACACAGATTACCTTTGCAGTTTTCCACTGTGTGGAAAAGTATCCTATATTTAGCGAGTGGTTAAAGATAATAGCTAAGAATCTCCAGAAATCGTTGGTTGTTCTCTTAAGCAAGAAGTTCGAGATGCCATCATCACCACAACTCATATTGTTGTTCAGAATCGCTCGTATGAAGCTCACCATCTGCTGTTAAATTGTTTGAAAAATATATTATCGGCTCATTCGACTGAGCTATTTCTGCTACATTATCTTCAATGTAAACTGAAAAGGTTTCCTCTCCGAGGTGTAGGTTTTGACGGTGTACTTGCTCAAAAGCGTAAGCTAGAGCATTTACTTTATATAAATTTTCGGTCAAGACAATATCGCTACCAATATTGTTGCTTGTTGGTTCTACATAGGGAAGGTCAATATCAATATTTTCTCGATTAATTATCAAGTCTGGGATTTCCGTCGCTTTTTTTAAGCCACACAGACCTTTAATTTTGCTATATGTTTTGTTGTTCATTTGTATTTTGGCAAAGTAGTTTGACCAATATTTATCTTCATGCAAACGAATACGCTCTTCTATTATTTTAGTAAGGTTTCGAATTATAGCTGTCAGAGTGTTTTTACGCCGAGGATCTACACATCTTGAGACGGTGCGGCGTAAACGCTTCTTTTCGGATATTAGATCAAGAATTTCTGTAGGAAGGTTTATTAGACCACGGTTGCGTACCTTAACTTTTGGTATCGCTCCTGAGTTAAGAGCCGCGTTAACTGCTTTTCTAAGATTATCAACACAATCGTCAATCTCTTTTCGCGATACATTACAATTGGATGGTAGGTTGTTCGTACTGATATTGGCTAAAAGAACATTATTGAAATGTTTAAAATCTGTTTTATCATAATTGAAATATTCGGTTGGCTGGCAATCGAGTACATTATGTTCTAATTTTAGGATTAATTCGACAGCACTATGATCGGATTCAAATTCATGTGTTTTCAAGCAATTCACGTATCCATTTTCTTCATCAAAGCTTATTCCAGCAAATGGTGTCACTAAAAAGATATCTAAGTAGGAAGCCGTGTGCTTAGTTACTCTAGTGGGATGCTTTGTGGGTATTAGGCTCAAAACGGGGCATTGCTGGAGCCAATTGTTCAATATTCTACCGTTGTTATTTGTGAGGGTGTCTCCCCAGTTGGAGTGGCGGGCATTGAGATCCCCACCAATTATTATTTTGCTTGTATTAAGAGACTCTAACACTCGATTGAGGTCACTTACATGAAGTAAGTCTGATGGACGATTATATAAAGATACAAACGTGATCTGATCACCATTTGTGCAAAAAATTTTTAACGCTACTTTCTCCAAATGGACAGTATCTGGAATTTTGATCACTTCATATTTATACTGTTCCCTTATGCAGATTGCAGTTGCAGTGCTGGATGTGGACCTCCTGTTTCCTACATGTTTAGCACTATCAACCTGTGTTATAAATTTATAATCTTTAAAGTTAATTCTATGTCTAGGGTTTAGCCGATGTTCGGCTATAAGGACTACGTCTGGCTTATGTTTTTTTAAAAAGAGGTTAAAGAAATGTCTTTTGTGCTTTGAAATCAATGAGTTCACATTTATTAATATACACTTCAGTTTTTTACTAATCATGATTAAGTCTTAACTCTGTTAAAAGGCCAAAGAGTGCTATTGATTTTTCATCATCATTACGCAGCTCTTTTTTGGGTTTTTGAAAAGCTTGATATTTTTTTCATGCAGTCGGTCATACTGCTACCAAATAAACGAAAACATTCACTATTTACACTATCAAAAGGTGATGATGTTTTTGTTTTTAAGTTACCAATTTGTGAGGTACGTTTTGTATGATCACCACGCGTAATTAAAGCGTACGAAGCCGACGCTTTACCTGGTGTAAGATTACTTTTAGTAACTATGTTTGATTGGACTTTTTTGTTGTTATGGTTACTACGTTCGTCCATTCGCTTAATTACTTCTAATCGTTTCGGGCAGTTAAAATAGTTAGCTGTATGCCCTTCTTTATTGCAATTAACACAACTTACAGGGATTCCTATTTTTCTAATTAATTGACCTGTTTCATTATCGGTATATACATGCTCTTTGTTGTTATTTTCTTTTTGGGGTATTTTACATTTACCTGGGCCATGAGTATCAATACATTTGACACAGCGGTATGGCAGATAACAATTACTTGCCACATGTGTAAATCGTTGGCAATTCTTACATTGGGAGGGTACCATTGGTTTTAATTTTTCAAAATCAACTTTACAATTTAGAATATACTTAATATTATAGAAATCAGATAGCTTAGAGTTATGGCTGAGTTGGATTATCCAATTGTCTCTTTTAAATTTTGAAAGGTTAAGAATCTCGATATCAAGTTTAAGTTCATTAAGATAATCGACAATTTCGTCACGTTCATAAACATTTGACAGTTTTTTTAAACTATTGAATACGGCTTTTCCTCATTGGGAGTAAAAGTATAAAAATGTATTTCCTTATTTATTAGAAAGGTCTTAATCTGTTTATAATCATTTATAACGCCCGTGCTGATATGTGTGACGTTTTTGTTTATAATATTGAAAACAAAGTTTTTGTGTTTTAATAATTGCTGTAAATTAATTGACATTTCTTTTTGGTTAATGTTATAGCAAATAAATACAGGCGGATTCTCTTTAGTTTTTTTCGATCCACGTTTTGGTACTGATTGTGTTTGTTTATGCGTTGTTTTTGTAGCAATTTGCGATGTTTCGTTGCTCTCTTCTCTTTCAAAATTTGTTTCCATTTCAATTTCAGTAATTTCGACTTCTGTTAGAAGTCTGGTGATCTTTATTTTTGTTAGAATTTTCTTCCATTTCAATTTCATTTTCATTAGGTTCAACTTCTGTCATAGAAGTGTGATGATCTTCTTTGTTTTTATTTGGATTTTTCTTTAGTTGTTCATTCTCCTCTTTGAGAATTGCTTTTTCAGCGTTAAGTTGTAATATTATGCTCTTTAGTTCAGAGATTTGTGCGGTAAGTGATTGTAGTAACGTCATCAATGCTTGTTTGCTCTCAGCTTCGTCAGCAATATCTTCGACCTCTCGATATGAGTCTATTTGCCCTTCTCTTTGTTCCCTGCGTCGCTTTATTAGGTATTCAGCTTTAGCATTGTTTTTGGCACGAGAGTTATCAATAACATTGTTGCTATTTGTTTTCACAAATTCAAGGTCACCTTGTTGTTCACTTTGCACGTTTGAAGTTTTAGCATAATTGCTATTAGCTAAGTTTGTATAGTTTTTATCAGAATAATCAGAGTAATCTTGCAATAATCCAAGCGGATTATTGCTATTGTCTTTTTCACTCATGGTTTAAATCCAATTCGGATTTTTACGAGTTTTAAACAGTTTTTCAATTATATGTTTTTGTTTGCTTAGGCACACACGTCCGCTCTCGATAGTAGCTCAAACCGAACTCCGAGATGCTTCCTAATAGTATGTAGTATACTCCTGCCAAAAATTATGCAAATCGAATAACAAACAAGCAAGATTTAGGGGAAAGTAGTTAACACCCTATTGCCTTTTTATACCCAGCGTACTAGTACTAGTACAAGGGTATATTAATTTTGTCCACATAACGGTACTATGTAACGGCGCAAAATAATCGAGTTAGATATGGGGTTCCTTATATGAAAGTTCTTAGGTTAAAAAGAGGAATTGATTAAGGCATGTCCGTCCGTCTGTCCGTCTGTCCGTCCGTCCGTCTGTCCGTCCGTGGACACGATAACTTGAGTAAAAATTGTGATATTTGCATGAAATTTTGCATACAGGTTACTTTCTGGCCAAGGTAGGTTGCTATTGAAAATGGGCGAAATCGGATGATAACCACGCCCCCTTTTTCGATATCGAAAATTTCGAAAATCACATAAATTGACATAACTTGCGTAAAAACTGAGATATTTGCATGGAATTTGTTATCCAGGCTACTTTCTAGCCAAGGTAGGATGCTGTTGAAAATGGGCGAAATCGGATGATAACCACGCCCCCTTTTTCGATATCGAAAATTTCGAAAATCACATAAATTGACATAACTTGCGTAAAAACTGAGATATTTGCATGGAATTTGTTATCCAGGCTACTTTCTGGCCAAGGTAGGATGCTATTGAAAATGGGCGAAATGGGATGATAACCACGCCCCCTTTTTCGATATCGAAAATTTCTAAAATCACATCAATTGACATAACTTGCGTAAAAACTGAGATATTTGCATGGAATTTGTTATCCAGGCTACTTTCTGGCCAAGGTGAGCTGCTGTGAAAATTTTCGAAATCCGGTGATAACCACGCCCAATTTTTCGATATCGAAAATCACATAAATTAACATAAGTTGAGTAAAACTTGAGATATTCGCATGAAATTTGGTACACAGGTTACTTTCTGGCCAAAGCAGGTGTTTAAAATGGGCGAAATCGGATGAAAACCGAAATTTCAAATAAGATTCTAGGGACTATATCATTGCCAAGTCATGGTATTTGTATCTCGTTCTGAAAACTAACGCTGGGTATTTAATGTTCGGTTCACCCGAACTTAGACTTCCTTACTTTTTTTTATTAATTTTTTTTATTTTCATACCTTTCATGAACATGGGGAAAGCTATTTATATTTTTATACCCAGCGTACTAGTACTAGTACAAGGGTATACTAATTTTGTCCACATAACGGTACTATGTAACGGCGCAAAATAATCGAGTTAGATATAGGGTTCCATATATGAAAGTTCTTAGGTTGAAAAGAGGAATTGATTAAGGCATGTTCGTCCGTCCGTCTGTCCGTCCGTGTACACGATAACTTGAGTAAAAATTGAGACATTTGCATGAAATTTTGCATAGGGGTTACTTTCTGGCCAAGGTAGGTTGCTATTGAAAATGGGCGAAATCGGATGATAACCACGCCCCCTTTTTCGATATCGAAAATTTCGAAAAACGTATAAAACGGGTTAATTCCATATCAGAAGCAGCTACAATGATAAAATTTGCAATATGTATTGATTTATATGTTCTAAGGCGGATTTTATCAAATTTTTTGAAAAGGGGAGTGGCACTGCCCACATATATTTGAAGAAATTTTAAAATTTTGACTCTTAATAACTTGAGAACAGTTTATGCTAGTATAACGAAATTTTGTAGAGGGCATACTATTGTTGTGTTGTATAATTTGGTACATACATCAATTTTCACATTCTTTACATTATTTTTGCAAAATTTTGGAAAGTGGGCGTGGCACCGCCCACTTATGAGTCAAGCAATTTTCAAATTCGACTGCTAATAACTTCAGAACGGTGTGAGATAGGTTTACGAAACTAGGTTCCAGGCATGTTATGTTTATGTAGAGTTCTACCACAGAAAATAAGAAAAATCGGTGAACGACCACGCCCCTTTTTGGACTAAAGTTCTCTAAACGAGAGTTAGGAAACCGGAATATGCAATATCTGTTTAACTGATAAAGATTTAATGCTAAAATTTAGTACACTCATTCACCTGATGATGTTATTAGTGATGTTTAAAGGTTTTTTGGTAATATTTTGGAAAATGGGCGTGGCACCGCCCACAAGTGAATAAACAAAATATCAACATTTCACTATTAACAAGCCACTGTGAAAGTATCATAAAGATCTGCAATGAAAACTGATCTTCAAATAGGGACAAACAACATAATAAAATCCGTGGGCGTGCCACCACCCACGTTTTTAAAATTAGGTAAATATTGATTAATGGACACATATATCCGTATATCGAAAAATTTCACAAAATATGTTAAAAGTTATGGGCATGGCACGCCTTCTTTTCCAAAGTTATATATAGGACATGGTATAACCCTTGTAAAGATCGATTCAGTACTTTTGGCTCATGTAAGCGGTTAAAGCTTTATAAGCAAGGAGCGTCCCGCGCCCACCAAATTCGCTATTGTTTAGGCTCGGAATAGATTGGTTTTTAAAATGGGCGAAATCGGATGAAAACCACGCCCCCTTTTTTCTGAAAAGTAACGCTGGGTATTTAATGTTCGGTTCACCCGAACTTAGACTTCCTTACTTGTTTATACCTAGTAGTGCTTCGCACACAAGGTATATTAACTTCATTGGCCTAACGGTAGTATGTAACGGCATAAACGAATCGAGATAGATATTGACTTATATATATCAAAATGTTCAGGAGGAAAAGAGAAATTGATTGAGCCATGTCCGTCCGTCCGTCCGTCCGTCCGTCCGTCCGTCCATCCGTCTGTAAACACGATAACTTGAGTAAATCTTGAGATATCTCAATGAAATTTGGTATGTAGGTTCCTTTTCACTTATCTCCGAGCGCTATTGAAAATAGGCAAAATCGGTTAAAAGCCACGCCCACTTGCTATATATATAATATTTTCGAAAATACAAAAAGAGTGATTAATCAGTACATAATACACCTATAAGGATAAAATTTGGTGTGCACTTTATCGTTAAGGCAAAAAATAAATGTTTGAAGAAATTTTTAAAAAGGGGCGTGGCACCGCCCACTTTTGATTAAGTCAAATTTGGAAATATTATTAGTCATAAATCAAAAACCGCTCAAGATAGCAAAATAAAATTCAGCACACATATTTATATTAATACAAGCAATATTTCGAAAAAAAATTATTGAAATCGGGTTAGGTCCACGCCCAATTTTATACGAAAGATTTTGAAAAGGATCATAGATATATTGAATATGCTATAACTTTGCTTAAACTACTTGTATATCATTTCTATTTCACCTCTAAAGTGTTCGTGGGCAAAGAAAGTCGAAAGCACAAAATGTTTGGAAAATGGGCGTGGCCCCGCCCCCTTTATGGGGGATTATTCCAAAAAACTTTTCATGACATAACTCCGGCAAAAATTGACTTATTGAAACGATATTTAAAGAAATTGTTCAACATATAAAGCTTACTCTTTGCTGTAAAAATAAACAAAATTGGTGAACGGACACGCCCACTTTTTGAACACAGTTCTAAAAAATTTCTTCGTATAATTAAAATCGCGATATTTCCTTAGTTGTATAAGTTATATAAATAAAATTTCACACACATAACAAGCTTTTTAATCAAAACTGAACTGTATAAAAATTTTGTGGATTTTGGTGAAGTAGGCGTGGCACCGCCCACTTTTTAGCATAAAAGGTCAGCTATTTTCAAAAGCAATTGCTTGAAAGTTCAAGAAGGTATTTAAATGAAAGTTAGTGAGATGCTTCCCAATAGTATATAGTATACTCCTGCCAAAACTTACGCAAATCGGATAGCAAACACGCAAAATATACGGACAAGTAGTTAACACCCTACTGCCTTTTTATGCCTAGTAGTGCTTCGCACACAAGGTATATTAACTTCATTGGCCTAACGGTAGTATGTAACGGCATAAACGAATCGAGATAGATATTGACTTATATATATCAAAATGTTCAGGAGGAAAAGAGAAATTGATTGAGCCATGTCCGTCCGTCCGTCCGTCCGTCCGTCCATCCGTCTGTAAACACGATAACTTGAGTAAATCTTGAGATATCTCAATGAAATTTGGTATGTAGGTTCCTTTTCACTTATCTCCGAGCGCTATTGAAAATATGCAAAATCGGTTAAAAGCCAAGCCCACTTTCTATATATATAATATTTTCGAAAATACAAAAAGAGTGATTAATCAGTACATAATACACCTATAAGGATAAAATTTGGTGTGCACTTTAGCGTTAAGGCAAAAAATAAATGTTTGAAGAAATTTTTAAAAAGGGGCGTGGCACCGCCCACTTTTGATTAAGTCAAATTTGGAAATATTATTAGTCATAAATCAAAAACCGCTCAAGATAGCAAAATAAAATTCAGCACACATATTTATATTAATACAAGAAATATTTCGAAAAAAAATATTGAAATCGGGTTAGGTCCACGCCCAATTTTATACGAAAGATTTTGAAAAGGATCATAGATATATTGAATATGCTATAACTTTGCTTAAACTACTTGTATATCATTTCTATTTCACCTCTAAAGTGTTCGTGGGCAAAGAAAGTCGAAAGCACAAAATGTTTGGAAAATGGGCGTGGCCCCGCCCCTTTATGGGGGATTATTCCAAAAAACTTTTCATGACATAACTCCGGTAAAAATTGACTTATTGAAACGATATTTAGAGAAATTGTTCAACATATAAAGCTTACTCTTTGCTGAAAAAATAAACAAAATCGGAGAACGGACACGCCCACTTTTTGAACATAGTTCTAAAAAATTTATTCGTAAAATTAAAATCGCGATATTTCTATAATTGTATAAGTTATATAAATAAGATTTTACACACATAACAAGCTTTTTAATCAAAACTAAACTGTATAAAAATTTTGTGGATTTTGGTGAAGTAGGCGTGGCGCCGCCCACTTTTTAGCATAAAAGGTCAGCTATTTTCAAAAGCAATTGCTTGAAAGTTCAAGAAGGTATTTGAATGAAAGTTAGTGAGATGCTTCCCAATAGTATATAGTATACTCCTGCCAAAAATTACGCAAATCGGATAGCAAACACGCAAAATATACGGACAAGTAGTTAACACCCTACTTCCTTTTTATACCTAGTAGTGCTTCGCACACAAGGTGTATTAACTTCATTGGCCTAACGGTAGTATGTAACGGCATAAACGAATCGAGATAGATATTGACTTATATATATCAAAATGTTCAGGAGGAAAAGAGAAATTGATTGAGCCATGTCCGTCCGTCCGTCCGTCCGTCTGTAAACACGATAACTTGAGTAAATCTTGAGATATCTCAATGAAATTTGGTATGTAGGTTCCTTTTCACTTATCTCCGAGCGCTATTGAAAACAGGCAAAATCGGTTACAAGCCACGCCCACTTTCTATATATATAATATTTTCGAAAATACAAAAAGAGTGATTAATCAGTACATAATACACCTATAAGGATAAAATTTGGTGTGCACTTTAGCGTTAAGGCAAAAAATAAATGTTTGAAGAAATTTTTAAAAAGGGGCGTGGCACCGCCCACTTTTGATTAAGTCAAATTTGGAAATATTATTAGTCATAAATCAAAAACCGCTCAAGATAGCAAAATAAAATTCAGCTCACATATTTATATTAATACAAGCAATATTTCGAAAAAAAATTATTGAAATCGGGTTAGGTCCACGCCCAATTTTGTACGAAAGATTTTGAAAAGGTCAGCTATTTTCAAAAGCAATTGCTTGAAAGTTCAAGAAGGTATTTAAATGAAAGTTAGTGAGATGCTTCCCAATAGTATATAGTATACTCCTGCCAAAAATTACGCAAATCGGATAGCAAACACGCAAAATATACGGACAAGTAGTTAACACCCTACTGCCTTTTTATACCTAGTAGTGCTTCGCACACAAGGTATATTAACTTCATTGGCCTAACGGTAGTATGTAACGGCATAAACGAATCGAGATAGATATTGACTTATATATATCAAAATGTTCAGGAGGAAAAGAGAAATTGATTGAGCCATGTCCGTCCGTCCGTCCGTCTGTAAACCCGATAACTTGAGTAAATCTTGAGATATCCCAATGAAATTTGGTATGTAGGTTCCTTTTCACTTATCTCCGAGCGCTATTGAAAATAGGCAAAATCGATTAAAAGCCGCGCCCACTTTCTATATATATAATATTTTCGAAAATACAAAAAGAGTGATTAATCAGTACATAATACACCTATAAGGATAAAATTTGGTGTGCACTTTAGCGTTAAGGCAAAAAATAAATGTTTGAAGAAATTTTTAAAAAGGGGCGTGGCACCGCCCACTTTTGATTAAGTCAAATTTGGAAATATTATTAGTCATAAATCAAAAACCGCTCAAGATAGCAAAATAAAATTCAGCACACATATTTATATTAATACAAGCAATATTTCGAAAAAAAATTATTGAAATCGGGTTAGGGCCACGCCCAATTTTATACGAAAGATTTTGAAAAGGATCATAGATATATTGAATATGCTATAACTTTGCTTAAACTACTTGTATATCATTTCTATTTCACCTCTAAAGTGTTCGTGGGCAAAGAAAGTCGAAAGCACAAAATTTTTGGAAAATGGGTGTGGCCCCGCCCCTTTATGGGGGATTATTCCAAAAAACTTTTCATGCCATAACTCCGGTAAAAACTGACTTATTGAAACGATATTTAGAAAAATTGTTCAACATATAAAGCTTACTCTTTGCTGTAAAAATAAACAAAATTGGTGAACGGACACGCCCACTTTTTGAACACAGTTCTAAAAAATTTCTTCGTATAATTAAAATCGCGATATTTCCTTAATTGTATAAGTTATATAAATAAAATTTTACACACATAACAAGCTTTTTAATCAAAACTGAACTGTATAAAAATTTTGTGGATTTTGGTGAAGTAGGCGTGGCGCAGCCCACTTTTTATCATAAAAGGTTAGCTATTTTCAAAAGTAATTGCTTAAAAGTTCAAGAAGGTATTTAAATGAAAGTTAGTGAGATGCTTACCAATAGTATATAGTATACTCCTGCCAAAAATTACGCAAATCGGATAACAAACACGCAAAATATACGGACAAGTAGTTAACACCCTACTGCCTTTTTATACCTAGTAGTGCTTCGCACACAAGGTATATTAACTTCATTGGCCTAACGGTAGTATGTAACGGCATAAACGAATCGAGATAGATATTGACTTATATATATCAAAATGTTCAGGAGGAAAAGAGAAATTGATTGAGCCATGTCCGTCCGTCCGTCTGTAAACACGATAACTTGAGTAAATATTGAGATATCCCAATGAAATTTGGTACGTAGGTTCGTTTTCACTTATCTCCGAGCGCTATTGAAAATAGGCAAAATCGGTTAAAAGCCACGCCCACTTTCTATATATATAATATTTTCGAAAATACAAAAAGAGTGATTAATCAGTACATAATACACCTATAAGGATAAAATTTGGTGTGCACTTTAGCGTTAAGGCAAAAAATAAATGTTTGAAGAAATTTTTAAAAAGGGGCGTGGCACCGCCCACTTTTGATTAAGTCAAATTTGGAAATATTATTAGTCATAAATCAAAAACCGCTCAAGATAGCAAAATAAAATTCAGCACACATATTTATATTAATACAAGCAATATTTCGAAAAAAAATTATTGAAATCGGGTTAGGTCCACGCCCAATTTTATACGAAAGATTTTGAAAAGGATCATAGATATATTGAATATGCTATAACTTTGCTTAAACTACTTGTATATCATTTCTATTTCACCTCTAAAGTGTTCGTGGGCAAAGAAAGTCGAAAGCACAAAATTTTTGGAAAATGGGCGTGGCCCCGCCCCTTTATGGGGGATTATTCCAAAAAACTTTTCATGCCATAACTCCGGTAAAAATTGACTTATTGAAACGATATTTAAAGAAATTGTTCAACATATAAAGCTTACTCTTTGCTGTAAAAATAAACAAAATTGGTGAACGGACACGCCCACTTTTTGAACACAGTTCTAAAAAATTTCTTCGTATATTTAAAATCGCGATATTTCCTTAATTGTATAAGTTATATAAATAAAATTTTACACACATAACAAGCTTTTTAATCAAAACTGAACTGTATAAAAATTTTGTGGATTTTGGTGAAGTAGGCGTGGCGCCGCCCACTTTTTAGCATAAAAGGTCAGCTATTTTCAAAAGCAATTGCTTAAAAGTTCAAGAAGGTATTTAAATGAAAGTTAGTGAGATGCTTCCCAATAGTATATAGTATACTCCTGCCAAAAATTACGCAAATCAGATAGCAAACACGCAAAATATACGGACAAGTAGTTAACACCCTACTGCCTTTTTATACCTAGTAGTGCTTCGCACACAAGGTATATTAACTTCATTGGCCTATGGTAGTATGTAACGGCATAAACGAATCGAGATGGATATTGACTTATATATATCAAAATGTTCAGGAGGAAAAGAGAAATTGATTGAGAAATGTCCGTCCGTCCGTCCGTCCGTCTGTAAACACGATAACTTGAGTAAATCTTGAGATATCCCAATGAAATTTGGTATGTAGGTTCCTTTTCACTTATCTCCGAGCGCTATTGAAAATAGGCAAAATCGATTAAAAGCCGCGCCCACTTTCTATATATATAATATTTTCGAAAATACAAAAAGAGTGATTAATCAGTACATAATACACCTATAAGGATAAAATTTGGTGTGCACTTTAGCGTTAAGGCAAAAAATAAATGTTTGAAGAAATTTTTAAAAAGGGGCGTGGCACCGCCCACTTTTGATTAAGTCAAATTTGGAAATATTATTAGTCATAAATCAAAAACCGCTCAAGATAGCAAAATAAAATTCAGCACACATATTTATATTAATACAAGCAATATTTCGAAAAAAAATTATTGAAATCGGGTTAGGTCCACGCCCAATTTTATACGAAAGATTTTGAAAAGGATCATAGATATATTGAATATGCTATAACTTTGCTTAAACTACTTGTATATCATTTCTATTTCACCTCTAAAGTGTTCGTGGGTAAAGAAAGTCGGAAGCACAAAATTTTTGGAAAATGGGCGTGGGCCCGCCCCTTTATGGGGGATTATTCCAAAAAACTTTTCATGCCATAACTCCGGTAAAAACTGACTTATTGAAACGATATTTAGAAAAATTGTTCAACATATAAAGCTTACTCTTTGCTGTAAAAATAAACAAAATTGGTGAACGGACACGCCCACTTTTTGAACACAGTTCTAAAAAATTTCTTCGTATAATTAAAATCGCGATATTTCCTTAATTGTATAAGTTATATAAATAAAATTTTACACACATAACAAGCTTTTTAATCAAAACTGAACTGTATAAAAATTTTGTGGATTTTGGTGAAGTAGGCGTGGCGCCGCCCACTTTTTAGCATAAAAGGTCAGCTATTTTCAAAAGCAATTGCTTGAAAGTTCAAGAAGGTATTTAAATGAAAGTTAGTGAGATGCTTCCCAATAGTATATAGTATACTCCTGCCAAAAATTACGCAAATCGGATAGCAACCACGCAAAATATACGGACAAGTAGTTAACACCCTACTGCCTTTTTATACCTAGTAGTGCTTCGCACACAAGGTATATTAACTTCATTGGCCTAACGGTAGTATGTAACGGCATAAACGAATCGAGATAGATATTGACTTATATATATCAAAATGTTCAGGAGGAAAAGAGAAATTGATTGAGCCATGTCCGTCCGTCCGTCCGTTCGTCCGTCCGTCCGTCCGTCTCTAAACACGATAACTTGAGTAAATCTTGAGATATCCCAATGAAATTTTATATGTAGGTTCGTTTTTACTTATCTCCGAGCGCTATTGAAAATAGGCAAAATCGGTTAAAAGCCACGCCCACTTTCTATATATATAATATTTTCGAAAATACAAAAAGAGTGATTATTCAGTACATAATACACCTATAAGGATAAAATTTGGTGTGTACCTTAGCGTTAAGGCAAAAAATAAATTTCTGAAGAAATTTTTAAAAAAGGGCGTGGCACCGCCCACTTTTGATTAAGTCAAATTTGGAAATATTATTAATCATAAATCAAACACCGCTCAAGATAGCAAAATAAAATTCAGCACACATATTTCTATTAATACAGGCAATATTTCGAAAAAAAATTAGCGAAATCGGATTAGGTCCACGCCCAATTTTATACGAAAGATTTCGAAAAGGATCATGGATATATTGAATATGCTATAGCTTTGCTTAAACTAGCTGTATATCATTTCTATTTCAACCCTTATTCGTTGGCAAAGAAAGTCGAAAGCACAAAATTTTTGGAAAATGGCCGTGGCCCCGCCCCTTTATGAGACACTTCCCAATAGTATGTAGTATACTCCTGCCAAAAATTACGCAAATCGAATAACAAACAAGGAAGATTTACGGGCAAGTAGTTAACACCCTACTGCCTTTTTATACCTAGTAGTGCTTCGCACACAAGGTATATTAACTTCATTCGCCTAACGGTAGTATGTAACGGCATAAACGAATCGAGATAGATATTGACTTATGTATATCAAAATGTTCAGGAGGAAAAGAGAAATTGATTGAGCCATGTCCGTCCGTCCGTCCGTCCGTCCGTCTGTAAACACGATAACTTGAGTAAATCTTGAGATATCTCAATGAAACTTGGTATGCAGGTTCCTTTTTACTTATCTCTGAACGCTATTGAAAATAGGCAAAATCGGTTAAAAGCCACGCCCACTTTCTATATATATAATATTTTCGAAAATACAAAAAGAGTGATTATTCAGTACATAATACACCTATAAGGATAAAATTTGGTGTGCACTTTAGCGTTAAGGCAAAAAATAAATTTCTGAAGAAATTTTTAAAAAAGGCCGTGGCACCGCCCACTTTTGATTAAGTCAAATTTGGAAATATTATTAATCATAAATCAAACACCGCTCAAGATAGCAAAATAAAATTCAGCACACATATTTCTATTAATACAGGCAATATTTCGAAAAAAAATTAGCGAAATCGGATTAGGTCCACGCCCAATTTTATACGAAAGATTTCGAAAAGGATCATGGATATATTGAATATGCTATAGCTTTGCTTAAACTAGCTGTATATCATTTCTATTTCAACCCTTATTCGTTGGCAAAGAAAGTCGAAAGCACAAAATTTTTGGAAAATGGGCGTGGCCCCGCCCCTTTATGGGGGATTATTCCACAAAACTTTCCATGCCATAACTCCGGTAAAAATTGACTTATTGAAACGATATTTAGAGAAAGTGTTCAACATATAAAGCTAACTCTTTGCTGAAAAAATAAACAAAATCGGAGAACGGACACGCCCACTTTTTGAACATAGTTCTAAAAAATTTCTTCGTAAAATTAAAATCGCGATATTTCCATAATTGTATAAGTTATATAAATAAGATTTTACACACATAATAGCCTTTTTAAACAAAACTATACTGTAAAAAAATTTTGTGGATTTTGGTGAAGTAGGCGTGGCGCCGCCCACTTTTTAGCATAAAAGCTCTGCTATTTTCAAAAGCGATTGCTTGGAATTTCAAGAATGTATTTCAATGAAATTTAGTGAGACACTTCCCAATAGTATGTAGTATACTCCTGCCAAAAATTACGCAAATCGCATAACAAACAAAGAAGATTTACGGGCAAGTAGTTAACACCCTACTGCCTTTTTATACCTAGTAGTGCTTCGCACACAAGGTATATTAACTTCATTCGCCTAACGGTAGTATGTAACGGCATAAACGAATCGAGATAGATATTGACTTATGTATATCAAAATGTTCAGGAGGAAAAGAGAAATTGATTGAGCCATGTCCGTCCGTCCGTCCGTCTGTAAACACGATAACTTGAGTAAATCTTGAGATATCTCAATGAAACTTGGTATGCAGGTTCCTTTTTACTTATCTCTGAATGCTATTGAAAATAGGCAAAATCGGTTAAAAGCCACGCCCACTTTCTTTATATATAATATTTTCGAAAATACAAAAAGAGTGATTATTCATTACATAATACACCTATAAGGATAAAATTTGGTGTGTACCTTAGCGTTAAGGCAAAAAATAAATTTCTGAAGAAATTTTTAAAAAAGGGCGTGGCACCGCCCACTTTTGATTAAGTCAAATTTGGAAATATTATTAATCATAAATCAAAAACCGCTCAAGATAGCAAAATAAAATTCAGCACACATATTTCTATTAATACAGGCAATATTTCGAAAAAAAATTAGCGAAATCGGATTAGGTCCACGCCCAATTTTATACGAAAGATTTCGAAAAGGATCATGGATATATTGAATATGCTATAACTTTGCTTAAACTAGCTGTATACCATTTCTATTTCACCTCTAAAGTGTTCGTGGGCAAAGAAAGTCGAAATCACAAAATTTTTGGAAAATGGGCATGGCCCCGCCTCTTTATGGGGGATTATTGAAACGATATTTAGAGAAAGTGTTCAACATATAAAGCTAACTCTTTGCTGAAAAAATAAACAAAATCGGAGAACGGACACGCCCACTTTTTGAACATAGTTCTAAAAAATTTCTTCGTAAAATTAAAATCGCGATATTTCCATAATTGTATAAGTTATATAAATAAGATTTTACACACATAATAGCCTTTTTAAACAAAACTATACTGTAAAAAAATTTTGTGGATTTTGGTGAAGTAGGCGTGGCGCCGCCCACTTTTTAGCATAAAAGCCCTGCTATTTTCAAAAGCGATTGCTTGGAATTTCAAGAATGTATTTCAATGAAATTTAGTGAGACACTTCCCAATAGTATGTAGTATACTCCTGCCAAAAATTACGCAAATCGAATAACAAACAAGGAAGATTTACGGGCAAGTAGTTAACACCCTACTGCCTTTTTATAACTAGTAGTGCTTCGCACACAAGGTATATTAACTTCATTCGGCTAACGGTAGTATGTAACGGCATAAACGAATCGAGATAGATATTGACTTATGTATATCAAAATGTTCAGGAGGAAAAGAGAAATTGATTGAGCCATGTCCGTCCGTCCGTCCGTCCGTCCGTCCGTCTGTAAACACGATAACTTGAGTAAATCTTGAGATATCTCAATGAAACTTGGTATGCAGGTTCCTTTTTACTTATCTCTGAACGCTATTGAAAATAGGCAAAATCGGTTAAAAGCCACGCCCACTTTCTATATATATAATATTTTCGAAAATACAAAAAGAGTGATTATTCAGTACATAATACACCTATAAGGATAAAATTTGGTGTGTGCCTTAGCGTTAAGGCAAAAAATAAATTTCTGAAGAAATTTTTAAAAAAGGGCGTGGCACCGCCCACTTTTGATTAAGTCAAATTTGGAAATATTATTAATCATAAATCAAACACCGCTCAAGATAGCAAAATAAAATTCAGCACACATATTTCTATTAATACAGGCAATATTTCGAAAAAAAATTAGCGAAATCGGATTAGGTCCACGCCCAATTTTATACGAAAGATTTCGAAAAGGATCATGGATATATTGAATATGCTATAACTTTGCTTAAACTAGCTGTATATCATTTATATTTCACCTCTAAAGTGTTCGTGGGCAAAGAAAGTCGAAAGCACAAAATTTTTGGAAAATGGGCGTGGCCCCGCCCCTTTATGGGGGATTATTCCACAAAACTTTCCATGCCATAACTCCGGTAAAAATTGACTTATTGAAACGATATTTAGAGAAAGTGTTCAACATATAAAGCTAACTCTTTGCTGAAAAAATAAACAAAATCGGAGAACGGACACGCCCACTTTTTGAACATAGTTCTAAAAAATTTATTCGTAAAATTAAAATCGCGATATTTCCATAATTGTATAAGTTATATAAATAAGATTTTACACACATAATAGCCTTTTTAAACAAACCTATAATGTAAAAAAATTTTGTGGATTTTGGTGAAGTAGGCGTGGCGCCGCCCACTTTTTAGCATACAAGCTCTGCCATTTTCAAAAGCGATTGCTTGGAATTTCAAGAATGTATTTCAATGAAATTTAGTGAGACACTTCCCAATAGTATGTAGTATACTCCTGCCAAAAATTACGCAAATCGAATAACAAACAAGGAAGATTTACGGGCAAGTAGTTAACACCCTACTGCCTTTTTATACCTAGTAGTAGGGATTATTCCACAAAACTTTCCATGCCATAACTCCGGTAAAAATTGACTTATTGAAACGATATTTAGAGAAAGTGTTCAACATATAAAGCTAACTCTTTGCTGAAAAAATAAACAAAATCGGAGAACGGACACGCCCACTTTTTGAACATAGTTCTAAAAAATTTATTCGTAAAATTAAAATCGCGATATTTCCATAATTGTATAAGTTATATAAATAAGATTTTACACACATAATAGCCTTTTTAAACAAACCTATACCGTAAAAAAATTTTGTGGATTTTGGTGAAGTAGGCGTGGCGCCGCCCACTTTTTAGCATACAAGCTCTGCTATTTTCAAAAGCGATTGCTTGGAATTTCAAGAATGTATTTCAATGAAATTTAGTGAGACACTTCCCAATAGTATGTACATAGTATACTCCTGCCAAAAATTACGCAAATCGAATAACAAACAAGGAAGATTTACGGGCAAGTAGTTAACACCCTACTGCCTTTTTATACCTAGTAGTGCTTCGCACACAAGGTATATTAACTTCATTCGCCTAACGGTAGTATGTAAAGGCATAAACGAATCGAGATAGATATTGACTTATGTATATCAAAATGTTCAGGAGGAAAAGAGAAATTGATTGAGCCATGTCCGTCCGTCCGTCCGTCCGTCCGTCCGTCCGTCTGTAAACACGATAACTTGAGTAAATCTTGAGATATCTCAATGAAACTTGGTATGCAGGTTCCTTTTTACTTATCTCTGAACGCTATTGAAAATAGGCAAAATCGGTTAAAAGCCACGCCCACTTTCTATATATATAATATTTTCGAAAATACAAAAAGAGTGATTATTCAGTACATAATACACCTATAAGGATAAAATTTGGTGTGTACCTTAGCGTTAAGGCAAAAAATAAATTTCTGAAGAAATTTTTAAAAAAGGGCGTGGCACCGCCCACTTTTGATTAAGTCAAATTTGGAAATATTATTAATCATAAATCAAACACCGCTCAAGATAGCAAAATAAAATTCAGCACACATATTTCTATTAATACAGGCAATATTTCGAAAAAAAATTAGCGAAATCGGATTAGGTCCACGCCCAATTTTATACGAAAGATTTCGAAAAGGATCATGGATATATTGAATATGCTATAACTTTGCTTAAACTAGCGGTATATCATTTCTATTTCACCTCTAAAGTGTTCGTGGGCAAAGAAAGTCGAAAGCACAAAATTTTTGGAAAATGGGCGTGGCCCCGCCCCTTTATGGGGGATTATTCCACAAAACTTTCCATGCCATAACTCCGGTAAAAATTGACTTATTGAAACGATATTTAGAGAAAGTGTTCAACATATAAAGCTAACTCTTTGCTGAAAAAATAAACAAAATCGGAGAACGGACACGCCCACTTTTTGAACATAGTTCTAAAAAATTTCTTCGTAAAATTAAAATCGCGATATTTCCATAATTGTATAAGTTATATAAATAAGATTTTACACACATAATAGCCTTTTTAAACAAACCTATACTGTAAAAAAATTTTGTGGATTTTGGTGAAGTAGGCGTGGCGCCGCCCACTTTTTAGCATACAAGCTCTGCTATTTTCAAAAGCGATTGCTTGGAATTTCAAGAATGTATTTCAATGAAATTTAGTGAGACACTTCCCAATAGTATGTAGTATACTCCTGCCAAAAATTACGCAAATCGAATAACAAACAAGGAAGATTTACGGGCAAGTAGTTAACACCCTACTGCCTTTTTATACCTAGTAGTGCTTCGCACACAAGGTATATTAACTTCATTCGCCTAACGGTAGTATGTAACGGCATAAACGAATCGAGATAGATATTGACTTATGTATATCAAAATGTTCAGGAGGAAAAGAGAAATTGATTGAGCCATGTCCGTCCGTCCGTCCGTCCGTCCGTCCGTCCGTCTGTAAACACGATAACTTGAGTAAATCTTGAGATATCTCAATGAAACTTGGTATGCAGGTTCCTTTTTACTTATCTCTGAACGCTATTGAAAATAGGCAAAATCGGTTAAAAGCCACGCCCACTTTCTATATATATAATATTTTCGAAAATACAAAAAGAGTGATTATTCAGTACATAATACACCTATAAGGATAAAATTTAGTGTGTACCTTAGCGTTAAGGCAAAAAATAAATTTCTGAAGAAATTTTTAAAAAAGGGCGTGGCACCGCCCACTTTTGATTAAGTCAAATTTGGAAATATTATTAATCATAAATCAAACACCGCTCAAGATAGCAAAATAAAATTCAGCACACATATTTCTATTAATACAGGCAATATTTCGAAAAAAAATTAGCGAAATCGGATTAGGTCCACGCCCAATTTTATACGAAAGATTTCGAAAAGGATCATGGATATATTGAATATGCTATAACTTTGCTTAAACTAGCTGTATATCATTTATATTTCACCTCTAAAGTGTTCGTGGGCAAAGAAAGTCGAAAGCACAAAATTTTTGGAAAATGGGCGTGGCCCCGCCCCTTTATGGGGGATTATTCCACAAAACTTTCCATGCCATAACTCCGGTAAAAATTGACTTATTGAAACGATATTTAGAGAAAGTGTTCAACATATAAAGCTAACTCTTTGCTGAAAAAATAAACAAAATCGGAGAACGGACACGCCCACTTTTTGAACATAGTTCTAAAAAATTTATTCGTAAAATTAAAATCGCGATATTTCCATAATTGTATAAGTTATATAAATAAGATTTTACACACATAATAGCCTTTTTAAACAAACCTATACTGTAAAAAAATTTTGTGGATTTTGGTGAAGTAGGCGTGGCGCCGCCCACTTTTTAGCATACAAGCTCTGCTATTTTCAAAAGCGATTGCTTGGAATTTCAAGAATGTATTTCAATGAAATTTAGTGAGACACTTCCCAATAGTATGTAGTATACTCCTGCCAAAAATTACGCAAATCGAATAACAAACAAGGAAGATTTACGGGCAAGTAGTTAACACCCTACTGCCTTTTTTTTATTAATTTTTTTTATTTTCATACCTTTCATGAACATGAGGAAAGCTATTTATATTTTCTTATTTAGTGATAATTGAATTTACCACTCACAAAAGAAGTGTTTTTAATCGAAAGCAATCAGTTGCCTTTATAACAACTTTTCCGTTATTAAAATAGACCTGAGTAAATTGGGATACCAAAACAGATCACTACTAGGTATTTAATGTTCGGTTACACCCGAACTTAGACTTCCTTACTAGTTTTTTATTAATTTTTTTTATTTTCATACCTTTCATGAACATGAGGAAAGCTATTTATATTTTCTTATTTAGTGATAATTGAATTTACCACTCACAAAAGAAGTGCTTTTAATCGAAAACAATCAGTTGCCTTTATAACAACTTTTCCGTTATTAAAATAGACCTGAGTAAATTGGGATACCAAAACAGATCACTACTAGGTATTTAATGTTCGGTTACACCCGAACTTAGACTTCCTTACTAGTTATACCTAGTAGTGCTTCGCACACAAGGTATATTAACTTCATTCGCCTAACGGTAGTATGTAACGGCATAAACGAATCGAGATAGATATTGACTTATGTATATCAAAATGTTCAGGAGGAAAAGAGAAATTGATTGAGCCATGTCCGTCCGTCCGTCCGTCCGTCCGTCCGTCCGTCCGTCTGTAAACACGATAACTTGAGTAAATCTTGAGATATCTCAATGAAACTTGGTATGCAGGTTCCTTTTTACTTATCTCTGAACGCTATTGAAAATAGGCAAAATCGGTTAAAAGCCACGCCCACTTTCTATATATATAATATTTTCGAAAATACAAAAAGAGTGATTATTCAGTACATATTACACCTATAAGGATAAAATTTGGTGTGTACCTTAGCGTTAAGGCAAAAAATAAATTTCTGAAGAAATTTTTAAAAAAGGGCGTGGCACCGCCCACTTTTGATTAAGTCAAATTTGGAAATATTATTAATCATAAATCAAACACCGCTCAAGATAGCAAAATAAAATTCAGCACACATATTTCTATTAATACAGGCAATATTTCGAAAAAAAATTAGCGAAATCGGATTAGGTCCACGCCCAATTTTATACGAAAGATTTCGAAAAGGATCATGGATATATTGAATATGCTATAACTTTGCTTAAACTAGCGGTATATCATTTCTATTTCACCTCTAAAGTGTTCGTGGGCAAAGAAAGTCGAAAGCACAAAATTTTTGGAAAATGGGCGTGGCCCCGCCCCTTTATGGGGGATTATTCCACAAAACTTTCCATGCCATAACTCCGGTAAAAATTGACTTATTGAAACGATATTTAGAGAAAGTGTTCAACATATAAAGCTAACTCTTTGCTGAAAAAATAAACAAAATCGGAGAACGGACACGCCCACTTTTTGAACATAGTTCTAAAAAATTTCTTCGTAAAATTAAAATCGCGATATTTCCATAATTGTATAAGTTATATAAATAAGATTTTACACACATAATAGCCTTTTTAAACAAAACTATACTGTAAAAAAATTTTGTGGATTTTGGTAAAGTAGGCGTGGCGAAGCCCACTTTTTAGCATAAAAGCTCTGCTATTTTCAAAAGCGATTGCTTGGAATTTCAAGAATGTATTTCAATGAAATTTAGTGAGACACTTCCCAATAGTATGTAGTATACTCCTGCCAAAAATTACGCAAATCGAATAACAAACAAGGAAGATTTACGGGCAAGTAGTTAACACCCTACTGCCTTTTTATAACTAGTAGTGCTTCGCACACAAGGTATATTAACTTCATTCGCCTAACGGTAGTATGTAACGGCATAAACGAATCGAGATAGATATTGACTTATGTATATCAAAATGTTCAGGAGGAAAAGAGAAATTGATTGAGCCATGTCCGTCCGTCCGTCCGTCCGTCCGTCCGTCTGTAAACACGATAACTTGAGTAAATCTTGAGATATCTCAATGAAACTTGGTATGCAGGTTCCTTTTTACTTATCTCTGAACGCTATTGAAAATAGGCAAAATCGGTTAAAAGCCACGCCCACTTTCTATATATATAATATTTTCGAAAATACAAAAAGAGTGATTATTCAGTACATAATACACCTATAAGGATAAAATTTGGTGTGTGCCTTAGCGTTAAGGCAAAAAATAAATTTCTGAAGAAATTTTTAAAAAAGGGCGTGGCACCGCCCACTTTTGATTAAGTCAAATTTGGAAATATTATTAATCATAAATCAAACACCGCTCAAGATAGCAAAATAAAATTCAGCACACATATTTCTATTAATACAGGCAATATTTCGAAAAAAAATTAGCGAAATCGGATTAGGTCCACGCCCAATTTTATACGAAAGATTTCGAAAAGGATCATGGATATATTGAATATGCTATAACTTTGCTTAAACTAGCTGTATATCATTTATATTTCACCTCTAAAGTGTTCGTGGGCAAAGAAAGTCGAAAGCACAAAATTTTTGGAAAATGGGCGTGGCCCCGCCCCTTTATGGGGGATTATTCCACAAAACTTTCCATGCCATAACTCCGGTAAAAATTGACTTATTGAAACGATATTTAGAGAAAGTGTTCAACATATAAAGCTAACTCTTTGCTGAAAAAATAAACAAAATCGGAGAACGGACACGCCCACTTTTTGAACATAGTTCTAAAAAATTTATTCGTAAAATTAAAATCGCGATATTTCTATAATTGTATAAGTTATATAAATAAGATTTTACACACATAATAGCCTTTTTAAACAAACCTATAATGAAAAAAAATTTTGTGGATTTTGGTGAAGTAGGCGTGGCGCCGCCCACTTTTTAGCATACAAGCTCTGCTATTTTCAAAAGCGATTGCTTGGAATTTCAAGAATGTATTTCAATGAAATTTAGTGAGACACTTCCCAATAGTATGTAGTATACTCCTGCCAAAAATTACGCAAATCGAATAACAAACAAGGAAGATTTACGGGCAAGTAGTTAACACCCTACTGCCTTTTTATACCTAGTAGTAGGGATTATTCCACAAAACTTTCCATGCCATAACTCTGGTAAAAATTGACTTATTGAAACGATATTTAGAGAAAGTGTTCAACATATAAAGCTAACTCTTTGCTGAAAAAATAAACAAAATCGGAGAACGGACACGCCCACTTTTTGAACATAGTTCTAAAAAATTTATTCGTAAAATTAAAATCGCGATATTTCCATAATTGTATAAGTTATATAAATAAGATTTTACACACATAATAGCCTTTTTAAACAAACCTATACTGTAAAAAAATTTTGTGGATTTTGGTGAAGTAGGCGTGGCGAAGCCCACTTTTTAGCATACAAGCTCTGCTATTTTCAAAAGCGATTGCTTGGAATTTCAAGAATGTATTTCAATGAAATTTAGTGAGACACTTCCCAATAGTATGTAGTATACTCCTGCCAAAAATTACGCAAATCGAATAACAAACAAGGAAGATTTACGGGCAAGTAGTTAACACCCTACTGCCTTTTTATACCTAGTAGTGCTTCGCACACAAGGTATATTAACTTCATTCGCCTAACGGTAGTATGTAACGGCATAAACGAATCGAGATAGATATTGACTTATGTATATCAAAATGTTCAGGAGGAAAAGAGAAATTGATTGAGCCATGTCCGTCCGTCCGTCCGTCCGTCTGTAAACACGATAACTTGAGTAAATCTTGAGATATCTCAATGAAACTTGGTATGCAGGTTCCTTTTTACTTATCTCTGAACGCTATTGAAAATAGGCAAAATCGGTTAAAAGCCACGCCCACTTTCTATATATATAATATTTTCGAAAATACAAAAAGAGTGATTATTCAGTACATAATACACCTATAAGGATAAAATTTGGTGTGTACCTTAGCGTTAAGGCAAAAAATAAATTTCTGAAGAAATTTTTAAAAAAGGGCGTGGCACCGCCCACTTTTGATTAAGTCAAATTTGGAAATATTATTAATCATAAATCAAACACCGCTCAAGATAGCAAAATAAAATTCAGCACACATATTTCTATTAATACAGGCAATATTTCGAAAAAAAATTAGCGAAATCGGATTAGGTCCACGCCCAATTTTATACGAAAGATTTCGAAAAGGATCATGGATATATTGAATATGCTATAACTTTGCTTAAACTAGCTGTATATCATTTATATTTCACCTCTAAAGTGTTCGTGGGCAAAGAAAGTCGAAAGCACAAAATTTTTGGAAAATGGGCGTGGCCCCGCCCCTTTATGGGGGATTATTCCACAAAACTTTCCATGCCATAACTCCGGTAAAAATTGACTTATTGAAACGATATTTAGAGAAAGTGTTCAACATATAAAGCTAACTCTTTGCTGAAAAAATAAACAAAATCGGAGAACGGACACGCCCACTTTTTGAACATAGTTCTAAAAAATTTATTCGTAAAATTAAAATCGCGATATTTCCATAATTGTATAAGTTATATAAATAAGATTTTACACACATAATAGCCTTTTTAAACAAACCTATACTGTAAAAAAATTTTGTGGATTTTGGTGAAGTAGGCGTGGCGCCGCCCACTTTTTAGCATACAAGCTCTGCTATTTTCAAAAGCGATTGCTTGGAATTTCAAGAATGTATTTCAATGAAATTTAGTGAGACACTTCCCAATAGTATGTAGTATACTCCTGCCAAAAATTACGCAAATCGAATAACAAACAAGGAAGATTTACGGGCAAGTAGTTAACACCCTACTGCCTTTTTTTTATTAATTTTTTTTATTTTCATACCTTTCATGAACATGAGGAAAGCTATTTATATTTTCTTATTTAGTGATAATTGAATTTACCACTCACAAAAGAAGTGTTTTTAATCGAAAGCAATCAGTTGCCTTTATAACAACTTTTCCGTTAGACCTGAGTAAATTGGGATACCAAAACAGATCACTACTAGGTATTTAATGTTCGGTTACACCCGAACTTAGACTTCCTTACTAGTTTTTATTAATTTTTTTTATTTTCATACCTTTCATGAACATGAGGAAAGCTATTTATATTTTCTTATTTAGTGATAATTGAATTTACCACTCACAAAAGAAGTGTTTTTAATCGAAAGCAATCAGTTGCCTTTATAACAACTTTTCCGTTATTAAAATAGACCTGAGTAAATTGGGATACCAAAACAGATCACTACTAGGTATTTAATGTTCGGTTACACCCGAACTTAGACTTCCTTACTAGTTTTTTATTAATTTTTTATACCTAGTAGTGCTTCGCACACAAGGTATATTAACTTCATTCGCCTAACGGTAGTATGTAACGGCATAAACGAATCGAGATAGATATTGACTTATGTATATCAAAATGTTCAGGAGGAAAAGAGAAATTGATTGAGCCATGTCCGTCCGTCCGTCCGTCCGTCCGTCTGTAAACACGATAACTTGAGTAAATCTTGAGATATCTCAATGAAACTTGGTATGCAGGTTCCTTTTTACTTATCTCTGAACGCTATTGAAAATAGGCAAAATCGGTTAAAAGCCACGCCCACTTTCTATATATATAATATTTTCGAAAATACAAAAAGAGTGATTATTCAGTACATAATACACCTATAAGGATAAAATTTGGTGTGTACCTTAGCGTTAAGGCAAAAAATAAATTTCTGAAGAAATTTTTAAAAAAGGGCGTGGCACCGCCCACTTTTGATTAAGTCAAATTTGGAAATATTATTAATCATAAATCAAACACCGCTCAAGATAGCAAAATAAAATTCAGCACACATATTTATATTAATACAGGCAATATTTCGAAAAAAAATTAGCGAAATCGGATTAGGTCCACGCCCAATTTTATACGAAAGATTTCGAAAAGGATCATGGATATATTGAATATGCTATAACTTTGCTTAAACTAGCGGTATATCATTTCTATTTCACCTCTAAAGTGTTCGTGGGCAAAGAAAGTCGAAAGCACAAAATTTTTGGAAAATGGGCGTGGCCCCGCCCCTTTATGGGGGATTATTCCACAAAACTTTCCATGCCATAACTCCGGTAAAAATTGACTTATTGAAACGATATTTAGAGAAAGTGTTCAACATATAAAGCTAACTCTTTGCTGAAAAAATAAACAAAATCGGAGAACGGACACGCCCACTTTTTGAACATAGTTCTAAAAAATTTCTTCGTAAAATTAAAATCGCGATATTTCCATAATTGTATAAGTTATATAAATAAGATTTTACACACATAATAGCCTTTTTAAACAAAACTATACTGTAAAAAAATTTTGTGGATTTTGGTAAAGTAGGCGTGGCGAAGCCCACTTTTTAGCATAAAAGCTCTGCTATTTTCAAAAGCGATTGCTTGGAATTTCAAGAATGTATTTCAATGAAATTTAGTGAGACACTTCCCAATAGTATGTAGTATACTCCTGCCAAAAATTACGCAAATCGAATAACAAACAAGGAAGAGTTACGGGCAAGTAGTTAACACCCTACTGCCTTTTTATACCTAGTAGTGCTTCGCACACAAGGTATATTAACTTCATTCGCCTAACGGTAGTATGTAACGGCATAAACGAATCGAGATAGATATTGACTTATGTATATCAAAATGTTCAGGAGGAAAAGAGAAATTGATTGAGCCATGTCCGTCCGTCCGTCCGTCCGTCCGTCCGTCTGTAAACACGATAACTTGAGTAAATCTTGAGATTTCTCAATGAAACTTGGTATGCAGGTTCCTTTTTACTTATCTCTGAACGCTATTGAAAATAGGCAAAATCGGTTAAAAGCCACGCCCACTTTCTATATATATAATATTTTCGAAAATACAAAAAGAGTGATTATTCAGTACATAATACACCTATAAGGATAAAATTTGGTGTGTGCCTTAGCGTTAAGGCAAAAAATAAATTTCTGAAGAAATT
This sequence comes from Sphenella marginata, assembly GCA_951509765.1. Classification (NCBI taxonomy): domain Eukaryota; kingdom Metazoa; phylum Arthropoda; class Insecta; order Diptera; family Tephritidae; genus Sphenella; species Sphenella marginata. Next base: position 98,037,926 of record OX608078.1, read on the forward strand.
TTTAAAAAAGGGCGTGGCACCGCCCACTTTTGATTAAGTCAAATTTGGAAATATTATTAATCATAAATCAAACACCGCTCAAGATAGCAAAATAAAATTCAGCACACATATTTCTATTAATACAGGCAATATTTCGAAAAAAAATTAGCGAAATCGGATTAGGTCCACGCCCAATTTTATACGAAAGATTTCGAAAAGGATCATGGATATATTGAATATGCTATAACTTTGCTTAAACTAGCTGTATATCATTTATATTTCACCTCTAAAGTGTTCGTGGGCAAAGAAAGTCGAAAGCACAAAATTTTTGGAAAATGGGCGTGGCCCCGCCCCTTTATGGGGGATTATTCCACAAAACTTTCCATGCCATAACTCCGGTAAAAATTGACTTATTGAAACGATATTTAGAGAAAGTGTTCAACATATAAAGCTAACTCTTTGCTGAAAAAATAAACAAAATCGGAGAACGGACACGCCCACTTTTTGAACATAGTTCTAAAAAATTTATTCGTAAAATTAAAATCGCGATATTTCTATAATTGTATAAGTTATATAAATAAGATTTTACACACATAATAGCCTTTTTAAACAAACCTATAATGTAAAAAAATTTTGTGGATTTTGGTGAAGTAGGCGTGGCGCCGCCCACTTTTTAGCATACAAGCTCTGCTATTTTCAAAAGCGATTGCTTGGAATTTCAAGAATGTATTTCAATGAAATTTAGTGAGACACTTCCCAATAGTATGTAGTATACTCCTGCCAAAAATTACGCAAATCGAATAACAAACAAGGAAGATTTACGGGCAAGTAGTTATCACCCTACTGCCTTTTTATACCTAGTAGTAGGGATTATTCCACAAAACTTTCCATGCCATAACTCCGGTAAAAATTGACTTATTGAAACGATATTTAGAGAAAGTGTTCAACATATAAAGCTAACTCTTTGCTGAAAAAATAAACAAAATCGGAGAACGGACACGCCCACTTTTTGAACATAGTTCTAAAAAATTTATTCGTAAAATTAAAATCGCGATATTTCCATAATTGTATAAGTTATATAAATAAGATTTTACACACATAATAGCCTTTTTAAACAAACCTATACTGTAAAAAAATTTTGTGGATTTTGGTGAAGTAGGCGTGGCGCCGCCCACTTTTTAGCATACAAGCTCTGCTATTTTCAAAAGCGATTGCTTGGAATTTCAAGAATGTATTTCAATGAAATTTAGTGAGACACTTCCCAATAGTATGTAGTATACTCCTGCCAAAAATTACGCAAATCGAATAACAAACAAGGAAGATTTACGGGCAAGTAGTTAACACCCTACTGCCTTTTTATACCTAGTAGTGCTTCGCACACAAGGTACATATATTAACTTCATTCGCCTAACGGTAGTATGTAACGGCATAAACGAATCGAGATAGATATTGACTTATGTATATCAAAATGTTCACAGGGAAAAGAGAAATTGATTGAGCCATGTCCGTCCGTCCGTCCGTCCGTCCGTCCGTCCGTCTGTAAACACGATAACTTGAGTAAATCTTGAGATATCTCAATGAAACTTGGTATGCAGGTTCCTTTTTACTTATCTCTGAACGCTATTGAAAATAGGCAAAATCGGTTAAAAGCCACGCCCACTTTCTATATATATAATATTTTCGAAAATACAAAAAGAGTGATTATTCAGTACATAATACACCTATAAGGATAAAATTTGGTGTGTACCTTAGCGTTAAGGCAAAAAATAAATTTCTGAAGAAATTTTTAAAAAAGGGCGTGGCACCGCCCACTTTTGATTAAGTCAAATTTGGAAATATTATTAATCATAAATCAAACACCGCTCAAGATAGCAAAATAAAATTCAGCACACATATTTCTATTAATACAGGCAATATTTCGAAAAAAAATTAGCGAAATCGGATTAGGTCCACGCCCAATTTTATACGAAAGATTTCGAAAAGGATCATGGATATATTGAATATGCTATAACTTTGCTTAAACTAGCGGTATATCATTTCTATTTCACCTCTAAAGTGTTCGTGGGCAAAGAAAGTCGAAAGCACAAAATTTTTGGAAAATGGGCGTGGCCCCGCCCCTTTATGGGGGATTATTCCACAAAACTTTCCATGCCATAACTCCGGTAAAAATTGACTTATTGAAACGATATTTAGAGAAAGTGTTCAACATATAAAGCTAACTCTTTGCTGAAAAAATAAACAAAATCGGAGAACGGACACGCCCACTTTTTGAACATAGTTCTAAAAAATTTCTTCGTAAAATTAAAATCGCGATATTTCCATAATTGTATAAGTTATATAAATAAGATTTTACACACATAATAGCCTTTTTAAACAAAACTATACTGTAAAAAAATTTTGTGGATTTTGGTAAAGTAGGCGTGGCGAAGCCCACTTTTTAGCATAAAAGCTCTGCTATTTTCAAAAGCGATTGCTTGGAATTTCAAGAATGTATTTCAATGAAATTTAGTGAGACACTTCCCAATAGTATGTAGTATACTCCTGCCAAAAATTACGCAAATCGAATAACAAACAAGGAAGATTTACGGGCAAGTAGTTAACACCCTACTGCCTTTTTATAACTAGTAGTGCTTCGCACACAAGGTATATTAACTTCATTCGCCTAACGGTAGTATGTAACGGCATAAACGAATCGAGATAGATATTGACTTATGTATATCAAAATGTTCAGGAGGAAAAGAGAAATTGATTGAGCCATGTCCGTCCGTCCGTCCGTCCGTCCGTCCGTCTGTAAACACGATAACTTGAGTAAATCTTGAGATATCTCAATGAAACTTGGTATGCAGGTTCCTTTTTACTTATCTCTGAACGCTATTGAAAATAGGCAAAATCGGTTAAAAGCCACGCCCACTTTCTATATATATAATATTTTCGAAAATACAAAAAGAGTGATTATTCAGTACATAATACACCTATAAGGATAAAATTTGGTGTGTGCCTTAGCGTTAAGGCAAAAAATAAATTTCTGAAGAAATTTTTAAAAAAGGGCGTGGCACCGCCCACTTTTGATTAAGTCAAATTTGGAAATATTATTAATCATAAATCAAACACCGCTCAAGATAGCAAAATAAAATTCAGCACACATATTTCTATTAATACAGGCAATATTTCGAAAAAAAATTAGCGAAATCGGATTAGGTCCACGCCCAATTTTATACGAAAGATTTCGAAAAGGATCATGGATATATTGAATATGCTATAACTTTGCGTAAACTAGCTGTATATCATTTATATTTCACCTCTAAAGTGTTCGTGGGCAAAGAAAGTCGAAAGCACAAAATTTTTGGAAAATGGGCGTGGCCCCGCCCCTTTATGGGGGATTATTCCACAAAACTTTCCATGCCATAACTCCGGTAAAAATTGACTTATTGAAACGATATTTAGAGAAAGTGTTCAACATATAAAGCTAACTCTTTGCTGAAAAAATAAACAAAATCGGAGAACGGACACGCCCACTTTTTGAACATAGTTCTAAAAAATTTATTCGTAAAATTAAAATCGCGATATTTCCATAATTGTATAAGTTATATAAATAAGATTTTACACACATAATAGCCTTTTTAAACAAACCTATAATGTAAAAAAATTTTGTGGATTTTGGTGAAGTAGGCGTGGCGCCGCCCACTTTTTAGCATACAAGCTCTGCTATTTTCAAAAGCGATTGCTTGGAATTTCAAGAATGTATTTCAATGAAATTTAGTGAGACACTTCCCAATAGTATGTAGTATACTCCTGCCAAAAATTACGCAAATCGAATAACAAACAAGGAAGATTTACGGGCAAGTAGTTAACACCCTACTGCCTTTTATAACTAGTAGTAGGGATTATTCCACAAAACTTTCCATGCCATAACTCCGGTAAAAATTGACTTATTGAAACGATATTTAGAGAAAGTGTTCAACATATAAAGCTAACTCTTTGCTGAAAAAATAAACAAAATCGGAGAACGGACACGCCCACTTTTTGAACATAGTTCTAAAAAATTTATTCGTAAAATTAAAATCGCGATATTTCCATAATTGTATAAGTTATATAAATAAGATTTTACACACATAATAGCCTTTTTAAACAAACCTATAATGTAAAAAAATTTTGTGGATTTTGGTGAAGTAGGCGTGGCGCCGCCCACTTTTTAGCATACAAGCTCTGCTATTTTCAAAAGCGATTGCTTGGAATTTCAAGAATGTATTTCAATGAAATTTAGTGAGACACTTCCCAATAGTATGTAGTATACTCCTGCCAAAAATTACGCAAATCGAATAACAAACAAGGAAGATTTACGGGCAAGTAGTTAACACCCTACTGCCTTTTTATACCTAGTAGTGCTTCGCACACAAGGTATATTAACTTCATTCGCCTAACGGTAGTATGTAACGGCATAAACGAATCGAGATAGATATTGACTTATGTATATCAAAATGTTCAGGAGGAAAAGAGAAATTGATTGAGCCATGTCCGTCCGTCCGTCCGTCCGTCCGTCCGTCCGTCTGTAAACACGATAACTTGAGTAAATCTTGAGATATCTCAATGAAACTTGGTATGCAGGTTCCTTTTTACTTATCTCTGAACGCTATTGAAAATAGGCAAAATCGGTTAAAAGCCACGCCCACTTTCTATATATATAATATTTTCGAAAATACAAAAAGAGTGATTATTCAGTACATAATACACCTATAAGGATAAAATTTGGTGTGTACCTTAGCGTTAAGGCAAAAAATAAATTTCTGAAGAAATTTTTAAAAAAGGGCGTGGCACCGCCCACTTTTGATTAAGTCAAATTTGGAAATATTATTAATCATAAATCAAACACCGCTCAAGATAGCAAAATAAAATTCAGCACACATATTTCTAGTAATACAGGCAATATTTCGAAAAAAAATTAGCGAAATCGGATTAGGTCCACGCCCAATTTTATACGAAAGATTTCGAAAAGGATCATGGATATATTGAATATGCTATAACTTTGCTTAAACTAGCTGTATATCATTTATATTTCACCTCTTAAGTGTTCGTGGGCAAAGAAAGTCGAAAGCACAAAATTTTTGGAAAATGGGCGTGGCCCCGCCCCTTTATGGGGGATTATTCCACAAAACTTTCCATGCCATAACTCCGGTAAAAATTGACTTATTGAAACGATATTTAGAGAAAGTGTTCAACATATAAAGCTAACTCTTTGCTGAAAAAATAAACAAAATCGGAGAACGGACACGCCCACTTTTTGAACATAGTTCTAAAAAATTTATTCGTAAAATTAAAATCGCGATATTTCCATAATTGTATAAGTTATATAAATAAGATTTTACACACATAATAGCCTTTTTAAACAAACCTATACTGTAAAAAAATTTTGTGGATTTTGGTGAAGTACAAGCTCTGCTATTTTCAAAAGCGATTGCTTGGAATTTCAAGAATGTATTTCAATGAAATTTAGTGAGACACTTCCCAATAGTATGTAGTATACTCCTGCCAAAAATTACGCAAATCGAATAACAAACAAGGAAGATTTACGGGCAAGTAGTTAACACCCTACTGCCTTTTTTTTATTAATTTTTTTTATTTTCATACCTTTCATGAACATGAGGAAAGCTATTTATATTTTCTTATTTAGTGATAATTGAATTTACCACTCACAAAAGAAGTGTTTTTAATCGAAAGCAATCAGTTGCCTTTATAACAACTTTTCCGTTATTAAAATAGACCTGAGTAAATTGGGATACCAAAACAGATCACTACTAGGTATTTAATGTTCGGTTACACCCGAACTTAGACTTCCTTACTAGTTTTTATTAATTTTTTTTATTTTCATACCTTTCATGAACATGAGGAAAGCTATTTATATTTTCTTATTTAGTGATAATTGAATTTACCACTCACAAAAGAAGTGTTTTTAATCGAAAGCAATCAGTTGCCTTTATAACAACTTTTCCGTTATTAAAATAGACCTGAGTAAATTGGGATACCAAAACAGATCACTACTAGGTATTTAATGTTCGGTTACACCCGAACTTAGACTTCCTTACTAGTTTTATTTTCATACCTTTCATGAACATGAGGAAAGCTATTTATATTTTCTTATTTAGTGATAATTGAATTTACCACTCACAAAAGAAGTGTTTTTAATCGAAAACAATCAGTTGCCTTTATAACAACTTTTCCGTTATTAAAATAGACCTGAGTAAATTGGGATACCAAAACAGATCACTACTAGGTATTTAATGTTCGGTTACACCCGAACTTAGACTTCCTTACTAGTTATACCTAGTAGTGCTTCGCACACAAGGTATATTAACTTCATTCGCCTAACGGTAGTATGTAACGGCATAAACGAATCGAGGTAGATATTGACTTATGTATATCAAAATGCTCAGGAGGAAAAGAGAAATTGATTGAGCCATGTCCGTCCGTCTGTCCGTCCGTCCGTCTGTCCGTCCATCTGTGAACACGATAACTTGAGTAAATCTTGAGATATCTCAATGAAATTTGGTATGCAGGTTCCTTTTCACTTATCTCGGCGCGCTATTGAAAATAGGCAAAATCGGTTAATATTTTCGAAAATACAAAAAGAGTGATTATTCAGTACATAATACACCTATAAGGATAATATTTGGTGTGTGCTTTAGCGTTAAGGCAAGAAATACATTTTTGAAGAAATTTTTAAAATGGGGCGTGGTACCGCCCACTTTTGATTAAGTCAAATTTGGAAATATTATTAATCATAAATCAAAAACCGCTCAAGATAGCAAAGTAAAATTCAGCACACATATTTATATTAATACAGGCAATATTTCGAAAAAAAATTATCGAAATCTTGTTAGGTCCACGCCCAATTTTATACGAAAGATTTTGAAAAGGATCATAGATATATTGAATATGCTATAAATTTGCTTAAACTAGCTGTATATCATTTCTATTTCACCTCTAAAGTGTTCGTGGGCAAAGAAAGTCGAAAACACAAAATTTTTGGAAAATGGGCGTGGCCCCGCCCCTTTATGGGTGATTATTCCATAAAACTTTGTTCGGCCGGGGTGCGTCTGTAACCGGCAGTGGGTGGGCGCACCGAGGTCGATCTCGGACGGGAGTAGGGCAGTGAAAATAAAAGAACAAACGAATGTAACGTTACAAATCGGGTTTTATTGATTGTGGTTTTTAGAACATGAAGGGTGGAAATTACCTTTTTTAAAATAAAATACAATGTGACGGCTCGAAACTCGTTGGCTGATGTCGACAGGTTGATTGCTGGATCAAGAAGAAGCCGCCAGTCGCAAAGGACCGTTCGCCGGGAACGAAAGCTGCGCACCCCCACAGTGACACCGACGTGTATGTGCAAAGTGCTGACAAACTGCACACACACCTGCCCGCGCGCGTGACAGTGTGTGTGGCACTAACCGCTACTGGAAGGCGTACGGACCATACATTAGGGTGGTCCGGAACTTAGCGATATTTAGGCATCGGGCCTAAACATGCCGGCCCCCTTGCGATCCGCAACATCTTAAGACTCCGCCAATGAATTTCGACCGCCATGCATGCGTAAACAACTTAAACTAAATTGAAATATGAGCGCCGGTAATTCCATTGAATGGTGCGTGCTCTGGTCGGCCGCCTTTCCGACTGGTGTACACCTAGAGCTAAACCTAGGGATGAGAAGAAGCTTATAATCGAAAGTGTTCATATTTCTTGCCATTTTTTATTATTTAATATGATATTTAATATAATATGTACGTATAAAAATTAGCATGTGTGTCTCGTGGAGCGTTATAACGTGCAAGTTTAGGCCTTAGTTGTGCCCGAGAGCACCCAACCGAATATGGTACTCTGGGCCAACAAGGGGCCAAAAGTGCTGGGAAGGACTCCGGGCATCATGATATCCGCGTAGACGGAGGTACCGAGAATGAGGCGAATTGGTGCCGACGCGTAGAATTTTGGGTCAGCCAGCCGAATGTGGGCATATGGCACCGCAATGGTTGAGTCGACGCTGGTGCTGGGTGCCACCCGATAGAAATTAGGTGCCATGGTGGCATGTGTCGATATCGTTTTGGTTTGCCCATGCTTCCCTCGGATGCGGAGCAGGCATCCCTTTCGTCCGTTGACGTTGCTGACGGGTAATTGCAACTCCGCGACGAGGTTTTCGGCGATGATGGTGGTAGGCGAGCAGGCGTCAATCAGGGCGCGTACGGAGTGCAGGCGGCCTCCGGTTTCCACGATGATAATCGCTGTAGGGGTGATCGCTACCATCGGGTTGAACGCCAGAATGTGGTTCGATTGGTGAGGCAAGAATCCCGTCCTAAATGCCATTGCCGTATGCGCTCGCAGCATCAGTTGGCGGTTAGATTCGCTGCTTACGTCTTGTCGTAGGCGGTGTGGCAGGCGAAGAGGCCTTGTCTCCGCTCTGCCTTCCTCTGTCCTGGATCGTTGTGGTCGGCGTTGCAGTCGAAGAGGCCTGGTCTCCGATCTGCGTTCGTCCCTGTGTCGCTGTTGTCGGTTGTCGGTGGTTCGTCGCAGTCGGTTTCGTTCATGTTGCAGTAGGGGTCGAAACGTCTGTTTATCTGCGCGTCGGGTCGTGGCCGGGCGGAGAGGCCGTGTCTCCGCTCCGGAGTCCTGGTCCATTGAGTCGGCCATGGCTGGACGAAGAGACCTAGTCTCCGTTCCAGCGTCTGAGGCATACAGCGAAATCGCGTCGTCGGGGTGGTCCTGGAGCTCCTCCTCTTCCTGCACCTGCTGGCTCCACGGCTTACTGCGGGCTTCACGGAGCAGCTGTTCCTCCTCGTCGACTTCCCTCATATGAAGCGTTGTGTGATGTTTTTCGCCGCAGCGTCGGCATCGTCCGGCGCTGGTACACGCTGCCGTTTGGTGACTCATGGCCAGGCAGTTGCCGCAGAAGCGCCCTCGCAGAGCTTCATATAGCCGTTGTTCGGGAGTTTTGCTCCGATAGACCGGGCATAACCGGATTGGGTGTTGCTTGGAGCATAACCGGCACTCGATGGTGTAGCGCGCAGCGTTTGAGGCTGCAGTCCGTTGGCTGGCTGCGAAACGACCCATGTTTACCTAAAGTACGGAACATTTGTTGAATATGGTGAACGTGGTGAAAAACGTGTGGGCTGTTGGGCGAGTGGGGCGGCGAGATGGAGATCGCAGTGTTTTGGTTGGGTGAATTACGCACTAATTTGCGTTTTGTATGGCGTTGGCAAAGAAGCATTTTATGTCGCGGTTAAGGAATTTGGAGACTTTGAGGGCATTACTTAGTTTCTAGATGGCGCTAAACTCCGTGCGAAAACGATGGGTGAACCCACCAAAGTTTAGTTAAATTTATTTAATATCCTCCCCTCCCACCAAAAACTGGAGACCTTTTTAATCAAGCATGGTGAAGGTGGTGAAAAAAAACTGGTTTGTGTCCAGACTACTTAACGACTCTGTTCACTTAACGGGCGCACTGCTTCGTTCAATTATCGTTAACTTCGTCACTGCCCCAACCAATACCTCCACCAACACGGAAAGTTTGTTGAGTGACTAAAGCGAACTTGACTTAACGTAAGGACCCAAAAAACCAAACAAAATCGCTATCCGAAATTGACTCATGTGAACGCTGCCTAATCGTGTCACTAGTGATTTTCAGTGCCAAGGCGTAGTGAAATAGAATGTGGAAGAGAAACGAACAATTCATTCGCCATTTTTTCCACATTCATAACCACGCGGCGATAGTAATTGTGTAATCTGGTGAGTATTAATACCAATTTAAATTCTTGCATGGTTTTACCTAGACAAAAACTCACCATTTATCTCTTCTTTTTCAGCGGAAGATCGCAACTTTAAAGTTCAATTGAAAAAATAGTTATTCGCAAAAGAGTGGATTGGAGTATTCTGCTACGACAAAGGTAGCGTCACAGCGAATCGGTGGTCAGCCTGTGGTGTGGTTACCACAAATTTTAATGTCAGTGATATTCAACGACTTCAACCTCAAAGTTTAGGCAGAATCCAGCATAATGGATCCAAATTACGCAACATCAGAGCACAATCTCTGTTCTTTGGAGTGACAACGCACAAGTCAACGGGAACGCTTTCCAACATCGACCAGCCTCAGCACGCTGTGTGGTGCTTTAACCCCAGTGCAGGGATATTTTAGGTAAGCCTCCAACTTTCTACACATACAACCCGCTCTCTCTTTTATTTCTTCGTTATACTGTACGCATAACTAAACCTGGGCAAACCTGTGTAATGCCATGGCGGCACCGTCGTCATCATCGAAAAGCTCAGTCGAGGTAATACATCCTGCTACTCCCGTGCATGTTAACGGGAAGTTCAGTGCTAATGAACCGTGATATGGCACCGAATGACCGGATGGCGATTGTAGGCACCACTGCACGTTTAGGCAATTGGCAGTTTAGCGATGTCATGTTGAGGGGAGATGGTGAGTGGTCGTTATAGGTACCCTCCGCACGGAACGGCGGGACTTTAACCACATTGTATTTTGCATTTTTAGACACCAACGCTTGGTATACATACGTGAGCATTCCGCGTGATACACGCACAGAATATCATTACTTGGTAGTCGCTGTTGATCCTACAGCTGAAAAGACAATTGTACGTCATTGGGAGACACATTTGAAAACGCGTTCTCTAGTGCCCGGAGTAAATCGCAAAAGAGTGGAGTGTCTGTGCCAACAACTACTGTGCAGGAACTATTTTGCAAGCCTTTGAAAGTAAGTCGAAATTAGGTAATAGGAAATTTTGGTTTGTTAATTATTCGCATTTATACCATTTTAGAACCCACACAGATCTATCGATTTTTACGCATTCGTCATGGCGCAAGTGTAAGTTATCCACCATTCCTTTTCGTGACTATAATGCAAATAGTTGAAATTTTGGTCATTGATGTCATAGATCGCTTCTCTGCTATTAGCATTCCTGTACAATCAATGCGACCTTTGTGTGATCAACATACTATCTATAAGCTTTTATTTCGCATTAAAATAAACCTCCCAAAATATGATGCTAAAACCAAATAATGAGAATAGTGAAAATGGGGGTGAGTAGAAAGTGTAATTTTTCTTTAGGCAAAGGACTCACATTGGTATTTTAGTTCCGACCAACTGCCATTGTATACATGCATATGTACAATATACAGTAATATCTCGGTTACAAACATGTTAGTCGAGACAACGGCAAAGAAGCTCTCGTCGAAATATTGCTTTAGGGCTAACGATCAAGTATAGCTTGTTTTGATATCACGATACGAGCTTCATGGCAAACATTTTATGCGATCTAAAAGGTAGGATCAGTTTCGATCCTTAGTAGATGAGCGTGTTGTTCTTTTCCAACTTTAACTTTAAGAAATCGCATGTGCGATCAACTCTCGATACACTCGTACGTGGTAGGTTGGAATTTTATTCATTCACATTTTTTTTTTTTTTTTTTTTTTTTATTTGCTAAGAAATGTACTAGTAATTTGATATTAATAACCACTCTTTTCTCAAAAACTTAATTTAAATGTACGCTTACTACTTAACTATTTCACTTCTCGGACATAAATTCCCTGTAAGGCAATCACTAATTTTGAACGAGGAGGAGACATTGCATCTGGACCAGTGATTGGCACGACGGGAGGGCTGCTTTTTGAAGGTATTAGTTTAGGTTGTATGCAATTGAATAACAAGTTCGCATGTGCTCAAAATAAATATATGTAGACTAAATAAATTTCACTGATCTTCTGGTTCCGATCGGGTTGTATAATTTCAAAAAAAAACCGGTGTGAGCGGGAATATAGTTCGACTTCTAGCCAAGTTATTGATCCATCCAATTAGCTAACCAACTGTTTTATAAGTTTACCAATAACGAACAAGTACTTGGGTTCTAAAGATCTGGACTTCAAATGGAGTCTACATATATGTACATAAATAGAAAGCGCGAATTCGTGAATGAGCATTCGGATGATGCTTATTCAAAATAATAATACCCTCAGGGGGGAAAATATGGATTGTAGATACCTTCCTTGTAACAATTACTCATCGGCATGTTTGATCTTGCCCAGAAGTGGTTTTCGCGAATAATTGATTTCCCTGCGTTTTCATATAGGCAATTTCTTACATTATTCCACCCATTGCCCGACTAAGTTGAAGAAGACATCCTTTTGCGCTATTCTGCCAAGTACCTTTTTTTAAAAGAAATCCTAGACTATTTTGCAGATATTAAATAACTTTTATGTGAATCAACTGTTGGTTTTTTTTTTGGTTCAGTGGCTACAGTGTTTACCTAGTTTGTTGGTTTGGATAACAGAGAAAATTGAGGAGCTTTACAAAGGGTCTCGAAAAAGGGTAGGACTATAGCCACATGTTTCCCGACGCCCACACCTCTCCCACGCATGCCCTCTGCCTCGAGCTTCGGTTAGGCCGCGTCCCCAATGGGAGACTCTGTATGAGCCCGGGGAGGTGTAGTTATAAGAAGTGTTAGCTTTCAGAATAGTAAACCTCCTAGGGAGACTCAGGATGAGCCCAGGGAGTGATAGTTTATAAGAAGTGTTAGTGTCAAGAATATAAAACCTCCTAGGGAGACTCAGGATGAGCCCAGGGAGTGATAGTTTGTAAGGTGTTTTGATTTCGAAGCTCGGGGAATGGTCATGCTGTCAGAGATGGGGGGTGCGGGGGTTATCTAATAGGGAATGGTGGCATTGTTAGAGGAGAGGGTTAGGATGTGGTTGCTGGCTTAATACCGTCTGTTCCTTCTGCGGGGAGTAGAATAAGTTTTGTCAACGGTCTCCGAACCTGCCCTTTTTCGGTCCTAAGGTCAACGACACGTACTCGGTCATCTTCGCCGGGGTGGACGTTGACTACTCTTCCCATCCTCCATTCATTTGGTGCTAAATTGTCTTCCTTGAGGATGACCAGATCTCCGACCTTTATATTTTGTTTGGAATGCTTCCACTTTACTCTTTTCTGCAGCTCGGAAAGATATTCCACCTTCCAGCGATGGCAGAAGGTGTGATGCAGAGCCTTAAGTTTCTGCCACCGGTTGACAATTGAGGCTGGATTCTCCCCCACCTCAGGTTCTGGTGGAGCCATAAGATGGCCTCCGGTGAGGAAATGACCTGGCGTGAGTGGCTCCAGGTCAGTGGGCTCGTTAGAAGACGGGCTGAGTGGTCGTGAATTCAGGCACGCCTCAATCCTGCACAGAAGGGTATGGAACTCTTCAAACGTAAATTTGTGGGGCAATGCTACTTTTTTAAAATGGCTCTTGAAGCTCTTTACCCCAGCTTCCCACAGCCCACCCATGTGTGGGGCGCCGGCGGGAATGAAATGCCACGTTACTGCTTGGTGGCTATACTTCGAGACCGTTGTGTCTCGGGCTTTGACGAGAAAGGCTTTGAATTCCGACCGTAAAGTTCGGGAAGCTCCGACAAAGTTCGTGCCATTGTCGGAGTAAATATTTTTGGGGCATCCTCTTCTAGCGACGAATCGTGAGAAAGCGGCCAAAAAAGATGGCGTGGTCAAATCGCTTGTCGCTTCAAGATGGATCGCTTTTGTGCTAAAACACACAAAAAAGCAAACGTAGCCTTTTGAAATTCGGCAACCCCTGCCACGGTAGTTCCTGATCTCGAAAGGTCCTGCAAAATCAACTCCTGTGTTCGTGAACGCACGGCTAAAGGTAGTGCGTTCGCGGGGGAGGTTGCCCATAAGTTGGGTCTGTGCCCGTTTCCGATAGATGGTGCACACTTTGCAGTTATGTATGATGGCTCTTATCATGTTTTTTACGTTTGGGATCCAATATTGGGTGCGGATCAGACGCAGGATAAGCTGATTTTCCCCGTGTAGTGTTATCGTGTGAATCAAGAGAACTAAAAGGCGCGATAACCTGCAGTTATAAGGGAGGATAATGGGATGTCTTTCATTGTATGCTAAGTCCTGAGAGGCCCCCAGACGTCCCCCTGCTCTAATAAGGTCATCTCGGTCTATAAAGGGGTTCAATGAAAGTATTTCGCTCTTCCCATCAATGGGTTTCCCATCTCCTAGCTGTCGACGTTCTTCGCCATAATGCTGATTTTGGCATACCTTTACCAACCGTTTAGTCGTTGCCGTAATTTCCTCGGGTGAGATGGTCAACGACTTAGATTGGAATACATCTTTGTGTGTCGGGTGTGTTCTTCGGTAGAACCGAATGACGTAGGATAGCACTCTTAAAGCCCTTGGTAGATCTGAGAATCGGTCGAGAATATTCATTTGCAAAATGTTAGTAGCATACGACTGGGCTCTCTTTTCCTCTACTGCCGTTTGATAATCCGTTTCTTGTATTGGCCATAGGGTTTTGTCTTCTTGCAACCAAGAAGGTCCCTGCCACCACAAGGAATTTTCCACCAATTCCGCAGCAGTTAATCCTCTGCTGCCTAGATCTGCTGGATTCGATTCCGAATTCACGTGCCGCCAGTCCTTGTTTCCAACCGTGTCGATAATCTTGGTGATTCGGTGTGCCACGAACGTTGACCACGAACAGGGCGGCTTCCTTATCCATGCGAGCACAATGGTTGAATCCGTCCATAGATGGTGTTTGACGCGTCCTAACCTGATACCTCGATGAATTGATTCCATCATTTCGGCCAGCAGTACTGCTCCGCAGAGCTCCAAACGGGGTAGGGATAGGGTTTTAACTGGAGCAACTCGCGTTTTAGCAAGTAGAAGGTTGACGTTGACCTGATCTGCACCTTTTACGCGCATATAGACCGCTGCGGCATATGCCTTCTCTGAAGCGTCACAAAACCCATGGAGTTCGATGTCATCTTCTGGTGAATAGTAGACCCAACGGGGTATCCTGATGTTGTCGATTTCATGATAGTGCAGGGTGAAGTCTTTCCATCGTTCCAACGTGTTGCGTGACACTGGTTCATCCCAGTCTGTACCTTCTAGCCAGATACTCTGCATAAGTATCTTCGCCACTACGACCAATGGTGCCAGCCATCCCAGAGGGTCAAAAAGTTTGGCGATGGCGGATAGTATCGCCCTTTTTGTTATGCCTTCCCTAGTTTCCAGCGTCCCTGCTTTGAAATAAAACAGGTCCGAGTGGGCATTCCAGCGAATCCCCAACGCTTTGACTGTGCTGGTGTCTTCAAAAGCCAGAAAATCCTCGCTGAGCAGATCCGTTTTGGGGATGTCTTTTAGAATCTCCTCCGCATTCGCTGTCCATTTTCGAAGTGGAAATCCCGCTGAGTGTAGAACCTGGCGAATTTCATCCCTCGCGCTCATGGTTGACTGAATAGTGTGCCCTCCAGATAGTACGTCATCTACATACATGCATTCCCGGAGTATGGTAGCTGCTGTTGGGTGGGTACTCTCCACATCATCCGCCAATTGCAGAAGAGTCCTGATCGCGAGATATGGGGCACAATTCACTCCGAACGTGACGGTTTTTAGCTCGAACAGGCTAATGGGTTCGTTGGGAGATGTGCGGTAAACAATTCGCTGATATTTGGTATGATTGTCATTCATCCAAATTTGCCTATACATCTTCTCTATATCGCTATTAAATACGTATCGGTATAACCGCCACCGTAAAATCAATATGGGCAGGTCTGATTGGAGTACAGGGCCGGGGTGGAGGATGTCATTCAGACTGACGCCATTGGCAGTAGGGCTGGAGGCATTGAAGACGACCCGCACCTTAGTTGTGGTGCTTTCGGCCTTTATTACGGCGTGGTGGGGAAGAAAATAGTTTTCAGAATCGTCTGCTGATACGTTACTTTTAATTTTCTGCATGTGTCCGAGTGTTTCATATTCGGATAGTACCCTGGTATATTCTCGTCCTAGCTCTGGACTCTTTGTTAATCGTGTCTCATTTCGAAAGAACTGAGAGCACGCGCGTTTAAGGGACCCTCCTAGTTTCAGGTTTTCAGGGTAATCTTCTCTAAACGGTAGTGCTACTACATATCTGCCGTCCTGCGCTCTTGTTGTCGTTTCCCTGTATAATTTTTCACAGAATTGTTCGTCTTCCGTTAGCTGTTTGTTCTTGGGCAGGTTTTCCACCTCCCAGAAGGCAGTTAGTTGCTTGTCCAAAGCAACTTCGCTGTAGAATGAAACGAGGTTGCTGGGTGGATTTTGTGTTTGGGTACGACCAGTCAGTATCCAACCGAACACGGTTTCCTGGGCCAGAAGTGTGTTGAGCACATTCTTTCGCAGGCCGCTAAGTATTATTTGGGGATATATGTCTCCGCCAATTATTAGGTCTACGTCTTCGTTGGCGTAAACCCTCTTGTCTGCAAGTATCAGATCTGGAAAGGCCTGCATAGCCATTGAGCTGATATGGCAGGACGGTAACTTTCCAGTTAGTTTTGACAGAATCAGCACCGTCGTCGTCAGGCGGAAGCAGGCATCAACCGGTGAACGTAGTTCAATATCTGATGCCTCCTTGACTTGAGCGGTCACGGCGTCTGTGATGCCTGATACTTGGGCATGCAATTTTCTCGCTGGTACATTGATTCTGCGTTTAAGTCTTTCAGTCATAAAGGAGCATTCAGACCCAGAGTCAATTAGTGCCCGCGCAGAGAAATTTTCACCATTGTGGTGTATGTATATATGGGCGGTCCCCAGTAACACGCCTGTGTCTGTGTTGACGTGACACGATGTATAATTGTTATTCCCTGTCGAACCGGTGCTCCGCGCCTCCCGTCTGGCAAGTGCCTGCGTGGATGTAGAAGGAGCCTCGTCCGAAGGGTCTTTGAATGGGTTATGCCTGGGTTTGGGTTGGGTCTGCGACTGCGTATCCGCATGCAGGAGAGTGTGGTGGCGAGAGTGGCACGTATTGCAGTTGTACGAACTGGTGCACTTCGTCACTGTGTGTCCTGGGGATAAGCAGTTGAGGCAGCCATTTATCGACTTAATAAATTTGATTCTATCCCCGGGGGATCGATCGGAGAAGCGGGGACAGTTGCGTAATCTGTGCTCGTTGGATCTACACATGTTACAGAGGGCTCTCGGTTGCCGAGACACCTTTGTTTGAAAGGCGCCCAGTCTTTTTGCAGGATTTTCTGTTGTCAGCCGTGTCGCGACTGGCTTTTGGTTTTTCGACGTCGCATTTTCTACGAAGCCTGACACTGTTTCCAATGTCTGAAAACGATTGGACAAGAATTTGTCCATGTCCTCCCACTTTGAAATGTCCATTTTGTGGTCGATACTTTGTTCCCATAGGGCCAAAGTACTTTCTGGAAGCTTCGTCGAGCACAGATACGTGAGAATTGCGTCCCAGTTTGATGTGTCAATTCGGTGACTTCTCAGGGATGACAGGCAGTTGTTGATGTCACTCTGTAGCTTTTTGATAGAGCTGCCACACTCATTGTCCACCTTTCTCAAATTGAATAATATTTGCAACTGTGTATTAACCAAGATACGTTTATTCTCGTATCTTCCACACAGGTTTTTCCAGGCCATATCGAAGCCTTCGTTGGTGAGTGGGCATTTCTTTACTATGTCCCTTGCCTCCCCCTCAGTTTTATTGTTCAGGTGGAACAACTTCTCCACCGGAGTCAGGCGCTTATTCATAATGTATATGGCCGTGAACATGTCCCGGAATGTTGGCCAGGATAGGTAGTCGCCTTTGAATACTTCTGTATCACAGGGAGGGAGGCGGATACTGTGCTCAAGCGCGGTCTCGTCGGACTCACGTTTTTCCGGTTTTTTAAACCTTTCTTCCTCAGTAGCAATTGTGGACAAGCATCGCATGTATGCTGAAAAACACGTCCTATGCTTCTTTTTTATAGCCAAGACGCTATCAGAAGATAAACTTTCAGAGCCCATCTGTGATTCGTACGCGGCTTTGGCCTTTTTCCACAGGGACCTTAATTCCTCTTGCAGTATGGCAAGGGTATGTTTGGTATGTTGTTCCGGCGGAATGTTGTTGTATTCGGCCTCGTACTCTGAAATTGCCTCAGCGGCACGAATGTACGATTCCATCGCTACCTAATTTATTTCGCAATTAAAAAAAGTGACAAAAGACCCAAACCAAAAAAGTCTCCAATTTCCGCGTGAAATTATTTCGTGTGAAATTAAAATAGGGTAACCCAACCAAAATCTCAAATTTCCGCAAGGGTATGTTTAGTTTTTATACTCTTTATTTTAGCAGCTGATTGTTTTGTTTAACAAATTTTATAGAAAGAGGGTAAATCGCCACCCACACAAGTACCAACAATGATTTATTTAATTGTGACCGCGCGGTGTGAAATCGTCTGAAAAGTGTATATTTAATAAAAAGGTGCAAGCTCAAATCACAAATCACGGTCGCGTGTTTTAATGAAATATATAATTTTATGAGAAAGGCCCCAAGTGAAACTTAATTATTTGCCAGTGCGTGACTTTGAAAGTTGTGAAAGTGAGGTTATGTCCTCCTTATGTGCGGTATGCGATTTGTATGGGCAATTCGCACTCACAAGGGCACGTAAATGGTTTTAAAGTGAAAACGGAGTTGGGTTCGCTTTGCACTCTTTATTTTATTTTAAAAAAAAATACACTTTTCACGATTTTTCTTTATTATTGCGAGCGGTCACTACACCTTATTACAATTCATAAAAAAAACAGTGGCAAGAAAATATGAAACACTTACTGATGTTGCTTTGTTTGCTGTTGCAGTATATGTATGCCCTTGGTGTCTTCTTGTGTTGTGGCACGGTCACGTTTGTAGCAGGAATCTCACGTAAATCACTTCTTATGTTTGAAGAGGCTTAAGAGCTTGTTGTTGTGGACTGTATAAATAATATGTGCTGATCAATTTTGGCGCTGAAGGACCATGTTCGGCCGGGGTGCGTCTGTAACCGGCAGTGGGTGGGCGCACCGAGGTCGATCTCGGACGGGAGTAGGGCAGTGAAAATAAAAGAACAAACGAATGTAACGTTACAAATCGGGTTTTATTGATTGTGGTTTTTAGAACATGAAGGGTGGAAATTACCTTTTTTAAAATAAAATACAATGTGACGGCTCGAAACTCGTTGGCTGATGTCGACAGGTTGATTGCTGGATCAAGAAGAAGCCGCCAGTCGCAAAGGACCGTTCGCCGGGAACGAAAGCTGCGCACCCCCACAGTGACACCGACGTGTATGTGCAAAGTGCTGACAAACTGCACACACACCTGCCCGCGCGCGTGACAGTGTGTGTGGCACTAACCGCTACTGGAAGGCGTACGGACCATACATTAGGGTGGTCCGGAACTTAGCGATATTTAGGCATCCGGCCTAAACAACTTTCCATGCCATAACTCCGGTAAAAATAGACTTATTGAAACGATATTTAGAGAAAGTGTTCAACATATAAATCTAACTCTTTGCTGTAAAAACAAAGAAAATCGGTGAACGGACACGCCAACTTTTTGAACACAGTTCTGAAAAATTTCTTCGTAAAATTAAAATCGCGATATTTCCATAACTGTATAAGTTATATATATAAGATTTTACACACTTAATAAGCTTTTTAAGAAAAACTAAACTGCAAACAAATTTTTTGGATGTTGTTGAAGTAGGCGTGGCGCCGCCCACTTTTCAGCAAAAAAGGTCTGTTATTTTCAAAAGCGATTGCTTGAAATTTCAAGAAGGTATTTCAATGAAAGTTAGTGAGATGCTTCTCAATAGTATGTAGTATACTCCTGCCAAAAATTATGCAAATCGAATGACAAACAAGCAAGATTTACGGGAAAGTAGTTAACTCCCTATTGCCTTTTTTTTTATAAATTTTTTTTATTTTCATACCTTTCATAAGCCCCATGCAAAACTATTTATATTTTGTTATTTAGTGATAATTTAATTTACCACTTACAACAGAAGTGTTTTTAATCGAAAACAATCAGTTGTTTTATACCAGGTATTAAAATAGACCTGAGTTAATTGGGATAACGCAACAGATCACTACTAGGTATTTAATGTTCGGTTACACCCGAACTTAGACTTCCTTACTAGTTTTTTATTAATTATACCTAGTAGTGCTTCGCACACAAGGTATATTAACTTCATTCGCCTAACGGTAGTATGTAACGGCATAAACGAATCGAGGTAGATATTGACTTATGTATATCAAAATGTTCAGGAGGAAAAGAGAAATTGATTGAGCCATGTCCGTCCGTCCGTCCGTCCGTCCGTCCGTCCGTCTGTTAACACGATAACTTGAGTAAATCTTGAGATATCTCAATGAAACTTGGTATGCAGGTTCCTTTTTACTTATCTCTGAACGCTATTGAAAATAGGCAAAATCGGTTAAAAGCCACTCCCACTTTCTATATATATAATATTTTCGAAAATACAAAAAGAGTGATTATTCAGTACATAATACACCTATAAGAATAAAATTTGGTGTGTACCTTAGCGTTAAGGCAAAAAATAAATTTCTGAAGAAATTTTTAAAAAAGGGCGTGGCACCGCCCACTTTTGATTAAGTCAAATTTGGAAATATTATTAATCATAAATCAAACACCGCTCAAGATAGCAAAATAAAATTCAGCACACATATTTCTATTAATACAGGCAATATTTCGAAAAAAAATTAGCGAAATCGGATTAGGTCCACGCCCAATTTTATACGAAAGATTTCGAAAAGGATCATAGATATATTGAATATGCTATAACTTTGCTTAAACTAGCTGTATATCATTTCTATTTCACCTCTAAAGTGTTCGTGGGCAAAGAAAGTCGAAAGCACAAAATTTTTGGAAAATGGGCGTGGCCCCGCCCCTTTATGGGGGATTATTCCACAAAACTTTCCATGCCATAACTCCGGTAAAAATTGACTTATTGAAACGATATTTAGAGAAAGTGTTCAACATATAAAGCTAACTCTTTGCTGAAAAAATAAACAAAATCGGAGAACGGACACGCCCACTTTTTGAACATAGTTCTAAAAAATTTCTTCGTAAAATTAAAATCGCGATATTTCCATAATTGTATAAGTTATATAAATAAGATTTTACACACATAATAGCCTTTTTAAACAAAACTATACTGTAAAAAAATTTTGTGGATTTTGGTGAAGTAGGCGTGGCGCCGCCCACTTTTTAGCATAAAAGCTCTGCTATTTTCAAAAGCGATTGCTTGGAATTTCAAGAATGTATTTCAATGAAATTTAGTGAGACACTTCCCAATAGTATGTAGTATACTCCTGCCAAAAATTACGCAAATCGAATAACAAACAAGGAAGATTTACGGGCAAGTAGTTAACACCCTACTGCCTTTTTATACCTAGTAGTGCTTCGCACACAAGGTATATTAACTTCATTCGCCTAACGGTAGTATGTAACGGCATAAACGAATCGAGGTAGATATTGACTTATGTATATCAAAATGTTCAGGAGGAAAAGAGAAATTGATTGAGCCATGTCCGTCCGTCCGTCCGTCCGTCCGTCCGTCTGTAAACACGATAACTTGAGTAAATCTTGAGATATCTCAATGAAACTTGGTATGCAGGTTCCTTTTTACTTATCTCTGAACGCTATTGAAAATAGGCAAAATCGGTTAAAAGCCACTCCCACTTTCTATATATATAATATTTTCGAAAATACAAAAAGAGTGATTATTCAGTACATACCTAATACACCTATAAGAATAAAATTTGGTGTGTACCTTAGCGTTAAGGCAAAAAATAAATTTCTGAAGAAATTTTTAAAAAAGGGCGTGGCACCGCCCACTTTTGATTAAGTCAAATTTGGAAATATTATTAATCATAAATCAAACACCGCTCAAGATAGCAAAATAAAATTCAGCACACATATTTCTATTAATACAGGCAATATTTCGAAAAAAAATTAGCGAAATCGGATTAGGTCCACGCCCAATTTTATACGAAAGATTTCGAAAAGGATCATAGATATATTGAATATGCTATAACTTTGCTTAAACTAGCTGTATATCATTTCTATTTCACCTCTAAAGTGTTCGTGGGCAAAGAAAGTCGAAAGCACAAAATTTTTGGAAAATGGGCGTGGCCCCGCCCCTTTATGGGGGATTATTCCACAAAACTTTCCATGCCATAACTCCGGTAAAAATTGACTTATTGAAACGATATTTAGAGAAAGTGTTCAACATATAAAGCTAACTCTTTGCTGAAAAAATAAACAAAATCGGAGAACGGACACGCCCACTTTTTGAACATAGTTCTAAAAAATTTCTTCGTAAAATTAAAATCGCGATATTTCCATAATTGTATAAGTTATATAAATAAGATTTTACACACATAATAGCCTTTTTAAACAAAACTATACTGTAAAAAAATTTTGTGGATTTTGGTGAAGTAGGCGTGGCGCCGCCCACTTTTTAGCATAAAAGGTCAGCTATTTTCAAAAGCAATTGCTTGAAATTTCAAGAAGGTATTTCAATGAAAGTTAGTGAGATGCTTCCCAATAGTATATTGTATACTCCTGCCAAAAATTACGCAAATCGGATAGCAAACACGCAAAATATACGGACAAGTAGTTAACACCCTACTGCCTTTTTATACCTAGTAGTGCTTCGCACACAAGGTATATTAACTTCATTCGCCTAACGGTAGTATGTAACGGCATAAACGAATCGAGGTAGATATTGACTTATGTATATCAAAATGTTCAGGAGGAAAAGAGAAATTGATTGAGCCATGTCCGTCCGTCCGTCCGTCCGTCCGTCCGTCCGTCCGTCCGTCTGTTAACACGATAACTTGAGTAAATCTTGAGATATCTCAATGAAACTTGGTATGCAGGTTCCTTTTTACTTATCTCTGAACGCTATTGAAAATAGGCAAAATCGGTTAAAAGCCACTCCCACTTTCTATATATATAATATTTTCGAAAATACAAAAAGAGTGATTATTCAGTACATAATACACCTATAAGAATAAAATTTGGTGTGTACCTTAGCGTTAAGGCAAAAAATAAATTTCTGAAGAAATTTTTAAAAAAGGGCGTGGCACCGCCCACTTTTGATTAAGTCAAATTTGGAAATATTATTAATCATAAATCAAACACCGCTCAAGATAGCAAAATAAAATTCAGCACACATATTTCTATTAATACAGGCAATATTTCGAAAAAAAATTAGCGAAATCGGATTAGGTCCACGCCCAATTTTATACGAAAGATTTCGAAAAGGATCATAGATATATTGAATATGCTATAACTTTGCTTAAACTAGCTGTATATCATTTCTATTTCACCTCTAAAGTGTTCGTGGGCAAAGAAAGTCGAAAGCACAAAATTTTTGGAAAATGGGCGTGGCCCCGCCCCTTTATGGGGGATTATTCCACAAAACTTTCCATGCCATAACTCCGGTAAAAATTGACTTATTGAAACGATATTTAGAGAAAGTGTTCAACATATAAAGCTAACTCTTTGCTGAAAAAATAAACAAAATCGGAGAACGGACACGCCCACTTTTTGAACATAGTTCTAAAAAATTTCTTCGTAAAATTAAAATCGCGATATTTCCATAATTGTATAAGTTATATAAATAAGATTTTACACACATAATAGCCTTTTTAAACAAAACTATACTGTAAAAAAATTTTGTGGATTTTGGTGAAGTAGGCGTGGCGCCGCCCACTTTTTAGCATAAAAGCTCTGCTATTTTCAAAAGCGATTGCTTGGAATTTCAAGAATGTATTTCAATGAAATTTAGTGAGACACTTCCCAATAGTATGTAGTATACTCCTGCCAAAAATTACGCAAATCGAATAACAAACAAGGAAGATTTACGGGCAAGTAGTTAACACCCTACTGCCTTTTTATACCTAGTAGTGCTTCGCACACAAGGTATATTAACTTCATTCGCCTAACGGTAGTATGTAACGGCATAAACGAATCGAGGTAGATATTGACTTATGTATATCAAAATGTTCAGGAGGAAAAGAGAAATTGATTGAGCCATGTCCGTCCGTCCGTCCGTCCGTCCGTCCGTCTGTAAACACGATAACTTGAGTAAATCTTGAGATATCTCAATGAAACTTGGTATGCAGGTTCCTTTTTACTTATCTCTGAACGCTATTGAAAATAGGCAAAATCGGTTAAAAGCCACTCCCACTTTCTATATATATAATATTTTCGAAAATACAAAAAGAGTGATTATTCAGTACATAATACACCTATAAGAATAAAATTTGGTGTGTACCTTAGCGTTAAGGCAAAAAATAAATTTCTGAAGAAATTTTTAAAAAAGGGCGTGGCACCGCCCACTTTTGATTAAGTCAAATTTGGAAATATTATTAATCATAAATCAAACACCGCTCAAGATAGCAAAATAAAATTCAGCACACATATTTCTATTAATACAGGCAATATTTCGAAAAAAAATTAGCGAAATCGGATTAGGTCCACGCCCAATTTTATACGAAAGATTTCGAAAAGGATCATAGATATATTGAATATGCTATAACTTTGCTTAAACTAGCTGTATATCATTTCTATTTCACCTCTAAAGTGTTCGTGGGCAAAGAAAGTCGAAAGCACAAAATTTTTGGAAAATGGGCGTGGCCCCGCCCCTTTATGGGGGATTATTCCACAAAACTTTCCATGCCATAACTCCGGTAAAAATTGACTTATTGAAACGATATTTAGAGAAAGTGTTCAACATATAAAGCTAACTCTTTGCTGAAAAAATAAACAAAATCGGAGAACGGACACGCCCACTTTTTGAACATAGTTCTAAAAAATTTCTTCGTAAAATTAAAATCGCGCTATTTCCATAATTGTATAAGTTATATAAATAAGATTTTACACACATAATAGCCTTTTTAAACAAAACTATACTGTAAAAAAATTTTGTGGATTTTGGTGAAGTAGGCGTGGCGCCGCCCACTTTTTAGCATAAAAGCTCTGCTATTTTCAAAAGCGATTGCTTGGAATTTCAAGAATGTATTTCAATGAAATTTAGTGAGACACTTCCCAATAGTATGTAGTATACTCCTGCCAAAAATTACGCAAATCGAATAACAAACAAGGAAGATTTACGGGCAAGTAGTTAACACCCTACTGCCTTTTTATACCTAGTAGTGCTTCGCACACAAGGTATATTAACTTCATTCGCCTAACGGTAGTATGTAACGGCATAAACGAATCGAGATAGATATTGACTTATGTATATCAAAATGCTCAGGAGGAAAAGAGAAATTGATTGAGCCATGTCCGTCCGTCCGTCCGTCCGTCCGTCCGTCTGTAAACACGATAACTTGAGTAAATCTTGAGATATCTCAATGAAACTTGGTATGCAGGTTCCTTTTTACTTATCTCTGAACGCTATTGAAAATAGGCAAAATCGGTTAAAAGCCACTCCCACTTTCTATATATATAATATTTTCGAAAATACAAAAAGAGTGATTATTCAGTACATAATACACCTATAAGAATAAAATTTGGTGTGTACCTTAGCGTTAAGGCAAAAAATAAATTTCTGAAGAAATTTTTAAAAAAGGGCGTGGCACCGCCCACTTTTGATTAAGTCAAATTTGGAAATATTATTAATCATAAATCAAACACCGCTCAAGATAGCAAAATAAAATTCAGCACACATATTTCTATTAATACAGGCAATATTTCGAAAAAAAATTAGCGAAATCGGATTAGGTCCACGCCCAATTTTATACGAAAGATTTCGAAAAGGATCATAGATATATTGAATATGCTATAACTTTGCTTAAACTAGCTGTATATCATTTCTATTTCACCTCTAAAGTGTTCGTGGGCAAAGAAAGTCGAAAGCACAAAATTTTTGGAAAATGGGCGTGGCCCCGCCCCTTTATGGGGGATTATTCCACAAAACTTTCCATGCCATAACTCCGGTAAAAATTGACTTATTGAAACGATATTTAGAGAAAGTGTTCAACATATAAAGCTAACTCTTTGCTGAAAAAATAAACAAAATCGGAGAACGGACACGCCCACTTTTTGAACATAGTTCTAAAAAATTTCTTCGTAAAATTAAAATCGCGCTATTTCCATAATTGTATAAGTTATATAAATAAGATTTTACACACATAATAGCCTTTTTAAACAAAACTATACTGTAAAAAAATTTTGTGGATTTTGGTGAAGTAGGCGTGGCGCCGCCCACTTTTTAGCATAAAAGCTCTGCTATTTTCAAAAGCGATTGCTTGGAATTTCAAGAATGTATTTCAATGAAATTTAGTGAGACACTTCCCAATAGTATGTAGTATACTCCTGCCAAAAATTACGCAAATCGAATAACAAACAAGGAAGATTTACGGGCAAGTAGTTAACACCCTACTGCCTTTTTATACCTAGTAGTGCTTCGCACACAAGGTATATTAACTTCATTCGCCTAACGGTAGTATGTAACGGCATAAACGAATCGAGATAGATATTGACTTATGTATATCAAAATGCTCAGGAGGAAAAGAGAAATTGATTGAGCCATGTCCGTCCGTCCGTCCGTCCGTCCGTCCGTCTGTCCGTCCGTCTGTGAACACGATAACTTGAGTAAATCTTGAGATATCTCAATGAAATTTGGTATACAGGTTCCTTTTCACTTATCTCGGCGCGCTATTGAAAATAGGCAAAATCGGTTAAAAGCCACGCCCACTTTCTATATATATAATATTTTCGAAAATACAAAAAGAGTGATTATTCAGTACATAATACACCTATAAGGATAATATTTGGTGTGTGCTTTAGCGTTAAGGCAAGAAATACATTTTTGAAGAAATTTTTAAAATGGGGCGTGGTACCGCCCACTTTTGATTAAGTCAAATTTGGAAATATTATTAATCATAGATCAAAAACCGCTCAAGATAGCAAAGTAAAATTCAGCACACATATTTATATTAATACAGGCAATATTTCGAAAAAAAATTATCGAAATCGGGTTAGGTCCACGCCCAATTTTATACGAAAGATTTTGAAAAGGATCATAGATATATTGAATATGCTATAACTTTGCTTAAACTAGCTGTATATCATTTCAATTTCACCTCTAAAGTTTTCGTGGGCAAAGAAAGTCGAAAGCACAAAATTTTTGGAAAATGGGCGTGGCCCCGCCCCTTTATGGGGGATTATTCCACAAAACTTTCCATGCCATAACTCCGGTAAAAATTGACTTATTGAAACGATATTTAGAGAAAGTGTTCAACATATAAATCTAACTCTTTGCTGTTAAAATGAACAAAATTGGTGAACGGACACGCCCACTTTTTGAACACAGTTCTAAAAAATTTCTTCGTAAAATTAAAATCGCGATATTTCCATAATTGTATAAGTTATATAAATAAGATTTTACACACGTAATAAGCTTTTTAAGAAAAACTAAACTGTATAAAAATTTTGTGGTTTTTGGTGAAGTAGGCGTGGCGCCGCCCACTTTTTAGCATAAAGGCTCTGCTATTTTCAAAAGCGATTGCTTGGAATTTCAAAAAGGTATTTCAATGAAACTTAGTCCGATGCTTCCCAATAGTATGTGGTATACTCCTGCCAAAAATTACGCAAATCGGATAGCAAACACGCAAAATATACGGACAAGTAGTTAACACCATACTGCCTTTTTTATACCTAGTAGTGCTTCGCACACAAGGTATATTAACTTCATTCGCCTAACGGTAGTATGTAACGGCATAAACGAATCGAGATAGATATTGACTTATGTATATCAAAATGCTCAGGAGGAAAAGAGAAATTGATTGAGCCATGTCCGTCCGTCCGTCTGTCCGTCCGTCTGTGAACACGATAACTTGAGTAAATCTTGAGATATCTCAATGAAATTTGGTATGCAGGTTCCTTTTCACTTATCTCGGCGCGCTATTGAAAATAGGCAAAATCGGTTAATATTTTCGAAAATACAAAAAGAGTGATTATTCAGTACATAATACACCTATAAGGATAATATTTGGTGTGTGCTTTAGCGTTAAGGCAAGAAATACATTTTTGAAGAAATTTTTAAAATGGGGCGTGGTACCGCCCACTTTTGATTAAGTCAAATTTGGAAATATTATTAATCATAAATCAAAAACCGCTCAAGATAGCAAAGTAAAATTCAGCACACATATTTATATTAATACAGGCAATATTTCGAAAAAAAATTATCGAAATCAAAGAAAGTCGAAAGCACAAAATTTTTGGAAAATGGGCGTGGCCCCGCCCCTTTATGGGGGATTATTCCACAAAACTTTCCATGCCATAACTCCGGTAAAAATTGACTTATTGAAACGATATTTAGAGAAAGTGTTCAACATATAAAGCTAACTCTTTGCTGAAAAAATAAACAAAATCGGAGAACGGACACGCCCACTTTTTGAACATAGTTCTAAAAAATTTCTTCGTAAAATTAAAATCGCGATATTTCCATAATTGTATAAGTTATATAAATAAGATTTTACACACATAATAGCCTTTTTAAACAAAACTATACTGTAAAAAAATTTTGTGGATTTTGGTGAAGTAGGCGTGGCGCCGCCCACTTTTTAGCATAAAAGCTCTGCTATTTTCAAAAGCGATTGCTTGGAATTTCAAGAATGTATTTCAATGAAATTTAGTGAGACACTTCCCAATAGTATGTAGTATACTCCTGCCAAAAATTACGCAAATCGAATAACAAACAAGGAAGATTTACGGGCAAGTAGTTAACACCCTACTGCCTTTTTATACCTAGTAGTGCTTCGCACACAAGGTATATTAACTTCATTCGCCTAACGGTAGTATGTAACGGCATAAACGAATCGAGGTAGATATTGACTTATGTATATCAAAATGTTCAGGAGGAAAAGAGAAATTGATTGAGCCATGTCCGTCCGTCCGTCCGTCCGTCCGTCCGTCTGTAAACACGATAACTTGAGTAAATCTTGAGATATCTCAATGAAACTTGGTATGCAGGTTCCTTTTTACTTATCTCTGAACGCTATTGAAAATAGGCAAAATCGGTTAAAAGCCACTCCCACTTTCTATATATATAATATTTTCGAAAATACAAAAAGAGTGATTATTCAGTACATAATACACCTATAAGAATAAAATTTGGTGTGTACCTTAGCGTTAAGACAAAAAATAAATTTCTGAAGAAATTTTTAAAAAAGGGCGTGGCACCGCCCACTTTTGATTAAGTCAAATTTGGAAATATTATTAATCATAAATCAAACACCGCTCAAGATAGCAAAATAAAATTCAGCACACATATTTCTATTAATACAGGCAATATTTCGAAAAAAAATTAGCGAAATCGGATTAGGTCCACGCCCAATTTTATACGAAAGATTTCGAAAAGGATCATAGATATATTGAATATGCTATAACTTTGCTTAAACTAGCTGTATATCATTTCTATTTCACCTCTAAAGTGTTCGTGGGCAAAGAAAGTCGAAAGCACAAAATTTTTGGAAAATGGGCGTGGCCCCGCCCCTTTATGGGGGATTATTCCACAAAACTTTCCATGCCATAACTCCGGTAAAAATTGACTTATTGAAACGATATTTAGAGAAAGTGTTCAACATATAAAGCTAACTCTTTGCTGAAAAAATAAACAAAATCGGAGAACGGACACGCCCACTTTTTGAACATAGTTCTAAAAAATTTCTTCGTAAAATTAAAATCGCGATATTTCCATAATTGTATAAGTTATATAAATAAGATTTTACACACATAATAGCCTTTTTAAACAAAACTATACTGTAAAAAAATTTTGTGGATTTTGGTGAAGTAGGCGTGGCGCCGCCCACTTTTTAGCATAAAAGCTCTGCTATTTTCAAAAGCGATTGCTTGGAATTTCAAGAATGTATTTCAATGGAATTTAGTGAGACACTTCCCAATAGTATGTAGTATACTCCTGCCAAAAATTACGCAAATCGAATAACAAACAAGGAAGATTTACGGGCAAGTAGTTAACACCCTACTGCCTTTTTATACCTAGTAGTGCTTCGCACACAAGGTATATTAACTTCATTCGCCTAACGGTAGTATGTAACGGCATAAACGAATCGAGATAGATATTGACTTATGTATATCAAAATGCTCAGGAGGAAAAGAGAAATTGATTGAGCCATGTCCGTCCGTCCGTCCGTCCGTCTGTCCGTCCGTCTGTGAACACGATAACTTGAGTAAATCTTGAGATATCTCAATGAAATTTGGTATACAGGTTCCTTTTCACTTATCTCGGCGCGCTATTGAAAATAGGCAAAATCGGTTAAAAGCCACGCCCACTTTCTATATATATAATATTTTCGAAAATACAAAAAGAGTGATTATTCAGTACATAATACACCTATAAGGATAATATTTGGTGTGTGCTTTAGCGTTAAGGCAAGAAATACATTTTTGAAGAAATTTTTAAAATGGGGCGTGGTACCGCCCACTTTTGATTAAGTCAAATTTGGAAATATTATTAATCATAGATCAAAAACCGCTCAAGATAGCAAAGTAAAATTCAGCACACATATTTATATTAATACAGGCAATATTTCGAAAAAAAATTATCGAAATCGGGTTAGGTCCACGCCCAATTTTATACGAAAGATTTTGAAAAGGATCATAGATATATTGAATATGCTATAACTTTGCTTAAACTAGCTGTATATCATTTCAATTTCACCTCTAAAGTTTTCGTGGGCAAAGAAAGTCGAAAGCACAAAATTTTTGGAAAAGGGGCGTGGCCCCGCCCCTTTATGGGGGATTATTCCACAAAACTTTCCATGCCATAACTCCGGTAAAAATTGACTTATTGAAACGATATTTAGAGAAAGTGTTCAACATATAAATCTAACTCTTTGCTGTTAAAATGAACAAAATTGGTGAACGGACACGCCCACTTTTTGAACACAGTTCTAAAAAATTTCTTCGTAAAATTAAAATCGCGATATTTCCATAATTGTATAAGTTATATAAATAAGATTTTACACACGTAATAAGCTTTTTAAGAAAAACTAAACTGTATAAAAATTTTGTGGTTTTTGGTGAAGTAGGCGTGGCGCCGCCCACTTTTTAGCATAAAAGCTCTGCTATTTTCAAAAGCGATTGCTTGGAATTTCAAAAAGGTATTTCAATGAAACTTAGTCCGATGCTTCCCAATAGTATGTGGTATACTCCTGCCAAAAATTACGCAAATCGGATAGCAAACACGCAAAATATACGGACAAGTAGTTAACACCATACTGCCTTTTTTATACCTAGTAGTGCTTCGCACACAAGGTATATTAACTTCATTCGCCTAACGGTAGTATGTAACGGCATAAACGAATCGAGATAGATATTGACTTATGTATATCAAAATGCTCAGGAGGAAAAGAGAAATTGATTGAGCCATGTCCGTCCGTCCGTCTGTCCGTCCGTCTGTGAACACGATAACTTGAGTAAATCTTGAGATATCTCAATGAAATTTGGTATGCAGGTTCCTTTTCACTTATCTCGGCGCGCTATTGAAAATAGGCAAAATCGGTTAATATTTTCGAAAATACAAAAAGAGTGATTATTCAGTACATAATACACCTATAAGGATAATATTTGGTGTGTGCTTTAGCGTTAAGGCAAGAAATACATTTTTGAAGAAATTTTTAAAATGGGGCGTGGTACCGCCCACTTTTGATTAAGTCAAATTTGGAAATATTATTAATCATAAATCAAAAACCGCTCAAGATAGCAAAGTAAAATTCAGCACACATATTTATATTAATACAGGCAATATTTCGAAAAAAAATTATCGAAATCAAAGAAAGTCGAAAGCACAAAATTTTTGGAAAATGGGCGTGGCCCCGCCCCTTTATGGGGGATTATTCCACAAAACTTTCCATGCCATAACTCCGGTAAAAATTGACTTATTGAAACGATATTTAGAGAAAGTGTTCAACATATAAAGCTAACTCTTTGCTGAAAAAATAAACAAAATCGGAGAACGGACACGCCCACTTTTTGAACATAGTTCTAAAAAATTTATTCGTAAAATTAAAATCGCGATATTTCCATAATTGTATAAGTTATATAAATAAGATTTTACACACATAATAGCCTTTTTAAACAAAACTATACTGTAA
This sequence comes from Sphenella marginata, assembly GCA_951509765.1. Taxonomy (NCBI): domain Eukaryota; kingdom Metazoa; phylum Arthropoda; class Insecta; order Diptera; family Tephritidae; genus Sphenella; species Sphenella marginata. The sequence continues at coordinate 98,069,890 of OX608078.1, forward strand.
AAAAATTTTATGGATGGTGGTGAAGTAGGCGTGGCGCCGCCCACTTTTTAGCATAAAAGCTCTGCTATTTTCAAAAGCGATTGCTTGGAATTTCAAGAATGTATTTAAATGAAAGTTAGTGAGATGCTTCCCAATAGTATATAGTATACTCCTGCCAAAAATTACGCAAATCGGATAGCAACCACGCAAAATATACGGACAAGTAGTTAACACCCTACTGCCTTTTTATACCTAGTAGTGCTTCGCACACAAGGTATATTAACTTCATTCGCCTAACGGTAGTATGTAACGGCATAAACGAATCGAGATAGATATTGACTTATGTATATCAAAATGTTCAGGAGGAAAGGAGAAATTGATTGAGCCATGTCCGTCCGTCCGTCCGTCCGTCCGTCCGTCCGTCCGTCTGTAAACACGATAACTTGAGTAAATCTTGAGATATCTCAATGAAACTTGGTATGCAGGTTCCTTTTTACTTATCTCTGAATGCTATTGAAAATAGGCAAAATCGGTTAAAAGCCACGCCCACTTTCTTTATATATAATATTTTCGAAAATACAAAAAGAGTGATTATTCAGTACATAATACACCTATAAGGATAAAATTTGGTGTGTACCTTAGCGTTAAGGCAAAAAATAAATTTCTGAAGAAATTTTTAAAAAAGGGCGTGGCACCGCCCACTTTTGATTAAGTCAAATTTGGAAATATTATTAATCATAAATCAAAAACCGCTCAAGATAGCAAAATAAAATTCAGCACACATATTTCTATTAATACAGGCAATATTTCGAAAAAAAATTAGCGAAATCGGATTAGGTCCACGGCCAATTTTATACGAAAGATTTCGAAAAGGATCATGGATATATTGAATATGCTATAACTTTGCTTAAACTAGCTGTATATCATTTCTATTTCACCTCTAAAGTGTTCGTGGGCAAAGAAAGTCGAAAGCACAAAATTTTTGGAAAATGGGCGTGGCCCCGCCCCTTTATGGGGGATTATTCCACAAAACTTTCCATGTCATAACTCCGGTAAAAATTGACTTATTGAAACGATATTTAGAGAAAGTGTTCAACATATAAAGCTAACTCTTTGCTGAAAAAATAAACAAAATCGGAGAACGGACACGCCCACTTTTTGAACATAGTTCTAAAAAATTTCTTCGTAAAATTAAAATCGCGATATTTCCATAATTGTATAAGTTATATAAATAAGATTTTACACACATAATAGCCTTTTTAAACAAAACTATACTGTAAAAAAATTTTGTGGATTTTGGTGCAGTAGGCGTGGCGCCGCCCACTTTTTAGCATAAAAGCTCTGCTATTTTCAAAAGCGATTGCTTGGAATTTCAAGAATGTATTTCAATGAAATTTAGTGAGACACTTCCCAATAGTATGTAGTATACTCCTGCCAAAAATTACGCAAATCGAATAACAAACAAGGAAGATTTACGGGCAAGTAGTTAACACCCTACTGCCTTTTTATACCTAGTAGTGCTTCGCACACAAGGTATATTAACTTCATTCGCCTAACGGTAGTATGTAACGGCATAAACGAATCGAGATAGATATTGACTTATGTATATCAAAATGTTCAGGAGGAAAGGAGAAATTGATTGAGCCATGTCCGTCCGTCCGTCCGTCCGTCCGTCCGTCCGTCCGTCTGTAAACACGATAACTTGAGTAAATCTTGAGATATCTCAATGAAACTTGGTATGCAGGTTCCTTTTTACTTATCTCTGAATGCTATTGAAAATAGGCAAAATCGGTTAAAAGCCACGCCCACTTTCTTTATATATAATATTTTCGAAAATACAAAAAGAGTGATTATTCAGTACATAATACACCTATAAGGATAAAATTTGGTGTGTACCTTAGCGTTAAGGCAAAAAATAAATTTCTGAAGAAATTTTTAAAAAAGGGCGTGGCACCGCCCACTTTTGATTAAGTCAAATTTGGAAATATTATTAATCATAAATCAAAAACCGCTCAAGATAGCAAAATAAAATTCAGCACACATATTTCTATTAATACAGGCAATATTTCGAAAAAAAATTAGCGAAATCGGATTAGGTCCACGGCCAATTTTATACGAAAGATTTCGAAAAGGATCATGGATATATTGAATATGCTATAACTTTGCTTAAACTAGCTGTATATCATTTCTATTTCACCTCTAAAGTGTTCGTGGGCAAAGAAAGTCGAAAGCACAAAATTTTTGGAAAATGGGCGTGGCCCCGCCCCTTTATGGGGGATTATTCCACAAAACTTTCCATGTCATAACTCCGGTAAAAATTGACTTATTGAAACGATATTTAGAGAAAGTGTTCAACATATAAAGCTAACTCTTTGCTGAAAAAATAAACAAAATCGGAGAACGGACACGCCCACTTTTTGAACATAGTTCTAAAAAATTTCTTCGTAAAATTAAAATCGCGATATTTCCATAATTGTATAAGTTATATAAATAAGATTTTACACACATAATAGCCTTTTTAAACAAAACTATACTGTAAAAAAATTTTGTGGATTTTGGTGCAGTAGGCGTGGCGCCGCCCACTTTTTAGCATAAAAGCTCTGCTATTTTCAAAAGCGATTGCTTGGAATTTCAAGAATGTATTTCAATGAAATTTAGTGAGACACTTCCCAATAGTATGTAGTATACTCCTGCCAAAAATTACGCAAATCGAATAACAAACAAGGAAGATTTACGGGCAAGTAGTTAACACCCTACTGCCTTTTTATACCTAGTAGTGCTTCGCACACAAGGTATATTAACTTCATTCGCCTAACGGTAGTATGTAACGGCATAAACGAATCGAGATAGATATTGACTTATGTATATCAAAATGTTCAGGAGGAAAAGAGAAATTGATTGAGCCATGTCCGTCCGTCCGTCCGTCTGTAAACACGATAACTTGAGTAAATCTTGAGATATCTCAATGAAACTTGGTATGCAGGTTCCTTTTTACTTATCTCTGAATGCTATTGAAAATAGGCAAAATCGGTTAAAAGCCACGCCCACTTTCTTTATATATAATATTTTCGAAAATACAAAAAGAGTGATTATTCAGTACATAATACACCTATAAGGATAAAATTTGGTGTGTACCTTAGCGTTAAGGCAAAAAATAAATTTCTGAAGAAATTTTTAAAAAAGGGCGTGGCACCGCCCACTTTTGATTAAGTCAAATTTGGAAATATTATTAATCATAAATCAAAAACCGCTCAAGAAAGCAAAATAAAATTCAGCACACATATTTCTATTAATACAGGCAATATTTCGAAAAAAAATTAGCGAAATCGGATTAGGTCCACGCCCAATTTTATACGAAAGATTTCGAAAAGGATCATGGATATATTGAATATGCTATAACTTTGCTTAAACTAGCTGTATACCATTTCTATTTCACCTCTAAAGTGTTCGTGGGCAAAGAAAGTCGAAAGCACAAAATTTTTGGAAAATGGGCGTGGCCCCGCCTCTTTATGGGGGATTATTCCACAAAACTTTCCATGCCATAACTCCGGTAAAAATTGACTTATTGAAACGATATTTAGAGAAAGTGTTCAACATATAAAGCTAACTCTTTGCTGAAAAAATAAACAAAATCGGAGAACGGACACGCCCACTGTCGTCAAGAAATAAACTCAATTTAATTTTGGTCGCTATTGGTGCAGCGTATGATCGATAATTGTTCTTTATTTAAAATTGCTTTCCTTTTATACATTTATCTGACTTACATGTATAGGCTTAACCACTAATACATACAAACTAAAATGCATAATTCTAAAATACGCTAAGTCAACATATGGTTGCAATAAATATATAAATATGTCAGTCGCATTGACAAACTGACGTTGTGTTCAGTTGGTCATTGCGACTGCCTTTGGCGGTGTCTTTGACCGTCCACACAAGTGTAACAAGATCCTCGTTATGTGCTGCATGTGCACTATTTGTATAAACTCCCGCTGAGTTCAATGTAACTAATTTGGGCAGAATGTTGTTTGTATACATTCATATTTGTTTATACATTATTTATGTGCACATGACAATTAAAGTAAAAGGGCGATGTGTTTATGTAATGCTACACCTTCCCTCTTAAAAAAAAATAGATATATATATTTGTAGTCAACTATATATATCTATTTTAACTGCTTGATGTTGGTTTAAAATTTTTAATCGTTTTAGGATCTTGTTACCATTGTTTTGTCACATGTTTTTATTTTATTTCTATTTGTTTGTATAGTTTGTTTGATACTTGATATTGTTTTCGTTTGGCTTGTGCCGTGTATAAGATTGAGTAAATTGGAATGCTTATGTATTTTTTTTTTTTTATTACTAAATTATCATGAATAAGGTGCATTGCTTATTTTTATTTTTAACGCTACGAGTTTTAAATTGGTTTAAGTCTATTCTTATGAATTACGATTTCTTTTTTGTTTTTGTTACTGTCTCCTATGCTATGTGGAATTAAAGTGTAGTTGTTATTTTTATCAATATTTTTAACTTTATAGTGTCCTGTATATCTATTTTCTAACTTATGGGAGGCCTCTTCTCTAACTAATACTAAATCTCCTATGTTAATTTCCTTACTATAGCTATTTTTATCGTAATTTACTTTTTGTTTTTCTTTAGCCTCTTGGACTAATTTTCTAGCTCTTTGCTGTGCTATTTGAAGTCTATATTTTACTTCTTTGTCATAAGCTTCGTGATTGTATAATGGGCTGATTTTATTTTCCATTAGGAATTCGTAATTCGGTGGGTTTTTTGCAAATATTAGTTCAAATGGACAATATTTGTGTATGGTAGATGGTGTTGTATTGTAACAATACGCGAAGTACTTAAGGTATTCATCCCAATCGTCTTTGTCACTGGATATGTACGAGCGTACATATTCATTGAATGTTCGATGACTGCGTTCTACTGTACCCAAAGTTTGATGATGATATGGTGTTGAAGTTTTATGTTCAATTTTCAACAATTTACACAGTTCCTGGAATAGGCTATTTTTATATTCTGTGCCCATGTCTGTCAGGATTGTTTTCATTTGTCCATAAATTAGGATGAAATGTTCAAACACGGCTTTAGCGACTGTAATTGCGTGTTTGCTTGGGACCGGAATGGCTACTAAGTATTTAGTTAGGTCGCAAATAATGGTAACTGCATACTCGTTGCCATTTATGGACTTTGGTAATGGTCCGACTGTATCTATTTGTACAATATCGAACGCCTTCGGAGGTGTCTCCGTTATTGTCATAGGCTCTTTTATGTGCTTATTTGTTTTATTTTTCTTGCAGTGGATGCAGTTCTTTATGTATTTTCGTATGTCATTTTTCATATTCAGCCAGCTATATTTCTGCTTGATTTTATCTGTCATGCGATTTATTCCTGGGTGGCCACCACTAATAGGATCGTCATGATGTTTATGCAGAATTTCTTTAATTTTCCCGGGATTTGTCACGTATATAACCTCTGGGGTTAGAGCGATTGTTAACTTTTTGAGAACTTTATTACCCATTTCAATAAATTTTCCTACTGCAGTATAATTCATTTTAAATAATTTGTCCCCTATGGACAACTGTACTTGTACAAGTCCTAAATTGCCGGCTTCTTTTTCAAGCCTGGTAAAGAATTGTCCTAAGTCAATCTTATCCTCAACAATTAGGTTGCTTGTATCAAAATTGCTACAAATTTTCTTTCCCTTTTTGAAATACAATTTCGGAGGATTGAAAACGAGCTCGACATGTCTTTTTACTTCAAATTTATTTAGCGCTTCATATATTTTGGGGTTCTCTGTATGACTTTCTTTATTCTCAATATTCTTGCTATTCTTTTTAGCTGCTGATCTGGTAGTTATTTTTAATATTTTGCTTGCTTCCACTGACAAGTCTTTCAAATTTGTTATAGTTATGCGGGATAATGCGTCCGCTATGTGGTTTTCTTTACCAGCTATGTACTCCACTTCAAAATCGTACTCTTCTAAATCTAGTCTTACTCGTGTCAGCTTTGAGGAAGGACTTTTCATTGAAAATAAGTATGTTAATGGGCGGTGGTCGGTTTTAACTAGGAATTTTCTGCCATATACGTATGGTCTGAAGAAGGTTATGGCCCAATGAATCGCGGCCAATTCTTTTTCTATTGTAGCTTTGTTAGTTTCGCCTTTTGTAAAGGACCTTGAAGCGTAAGCAATTGGTAACTGTTTGCCATCATGTTCTTGGCTAAGGACTGCACCACAAGCGTATCCACTAGCGTCCGTTGTTATGCAGAATTCTTTTTCGAAATCCGGGTATTGCAAAAGTTTTGGACTAATTAATGCTTCCTTTAAGTAGGCAAAAGCTTTTTGACATTCTTCTGTCCATTCGAAGGTAACATTCTTTTTGCAAAGCCTAGTTAATTTTCTAGAATGTTCTGCAAAATTCGGAACAAATCTTCTGTAATAATTGCAGAAGGCTACGAATCTTTTAACTTCATCTGCTGTTTTTGGCGTTGGATAGTTTTGAACGGTTTCAAATTTGCTTGGATCGGGTAATATTCCCTTGTTTGTACATTTATGTCCTAAATAAGTTACTTCTTGACTGAAAAATAAACATTTATCTGGATGTAGTTTTAGGTTGTATTTTCGACAAGTGGAGAATACGTCTCTTAAATTTTTTAGCATGTGATTTTCGGAACAACCTAATACAACTAAGTCATCCATGTAGAGAAATGCTTGGGATGGTTTGAGACCTGCGAATGCTAGGGTCATCATTCTTTGGAATGAATTTGGTGCTACTTTTAATCCATAAGGTAGTCTTTTGAATCTATATGTGCCATTTTCGGCTGTAAATGAAGTTATATCCCTTGAATCTGGGTGTAGTTCAATTTGGTGAAAACCTGACATAAGGTCTAGGCATGAAAAATATTTTGCTCTTCCAATTTGGTCTAAAATGTCATCAATTCTTGGAAGTGGGAATTTGTCTGCTGCTAGCTTTTTGTTTACTTGTCTGTAATCGACAACCAATCTCCACCTTTTTTCTGTTTTCCCTGGAAGTGATTTTTTAGGAACTAATAAAATTGGACTATTATATTCTGAAATTGAAGGTTCTATTATATCATCTTTTATTAGCTTATTTACTTGTTTGGTTATTTCCCCTTTTTGTGTTTGGGGTAATCTATAATTTTTAATGTAAACTGGGTTGTCATCCTTCATATATAGTTTTTGTTTATAAAAATTATTAGAAGTGATTGGTTCTGTTTCTAGTGCAAATATATCTATGAATTCTGTGCAAAGTGATGTTAATTGAGCTTTAACAAAATTTGGAAAATTTTCAGTTAGTCTTTTTAATTTTTCGGTGTCTATGCAACTTTTATTGTGTTGGGTTGCTTTAATTAGTGTATAATCATCTAAATTTTCAGTATTAATTTTATAATTTTGAATAGTTGTGTTGTTATGTGTTGTGTTAATAATTCTCACGAAGGTTTGCTCGCTATTTGTAATGGTATTTGCAATATAAATGCCATCGGCTAGTTGTTGGTGTGGTATGAAAATGTTTTTGTTGTTTGTATTTATTTTAATTTGTCTAATAACTTCCGATCTAGCTGGAATTGTGATTGTGTTAACGGACAGACAGTTTGTTAGATTCATTGTTATTGTTTGAGGGAAATCATATGGTCTTAAAATTAGTTTGTCCTCTGTTTTTCCGTAATCTAGAATACAATTGTATTTCTTTATGAAATCTAGGCCTATTATTCCATCACATGGAATTGGAAAGTTGTCTTCTACAACATGAAATTTATGATAAATTAGAAGGTTATCGCCTTTTAGATCTGCCTTGATTGTGCCTAAAGTGCTAGTTATTCCCTGACCAATGCCTTTCAAATCTGTGATTTGTTCAGTATTTATTTTTCCTTTATTATCTATTTGCTGTTTTTTAATTATGGAGATATCGGCTCCAGTATCAATTAAAAAATTTGAGTATGAATTGTTTAACGATGTCCTTGTAGATATGTAACTGTTTAAGTTTAGATTAAGTACGCATATTTTTCTTTTTGTTAATTTTGAAGTGGAGTTTCTTGGTTTTCCGTTTCGGTACAACTGCGCACGTTACGGGTTTGTGTGTATGGTCTGTTTGTATTTCGGGATTGTGATCCTCTATTATTGTTACTATTGTAATTATTGTTTGATCTAAAATTATTGTTGTAGCCTGACTGTGGTCTGTATCTTCTATTTTGGTAATTTCCATAGTTGTTACTACGGTAACCTCCACGGAAATTACTCCTATACTGACTTTGCTGTCGTACATTTAAGATCGTGTTTGCGCTTCCTGTTATTTCTGTGCAGCTGTTCGTGAATTTGGATATTGCATCGTTCATTGTGGTGAACGTTCCAGCTTGCATAATCATTTTGACTTTGTCATTGGAGCTGTTTTTGCACATGGCTTTGACTGCTGCCTGTGTTGCATATCTCGTGGCTAAGTCTGGATTTAATCCATCTGAGATATACGCTCCTTCCAATGACCTTGTTATTTTTTCTACTTCCGCAGTGTACTGGTTAGCAGTTTTGCTACGCTGCTGGATGTTCAGGAGTTTAGCTGTTAAAACTTCTACTGATTCACCCTTAATCGCGGTTTTGAGTTTTGTTTTGATGTGCTCTATTGTGCTTTCATTGCTTATGAAATTTCTTGCTGTGCCTTTTAGCTTGGTCTTAATCATGGTAATGGCCAATGCCTCGTGTGTATCCTTGATTTGTTCAAGTATATCGAGTGCATCTAGGAAACTGTTTAGGTTTTCTGGTTTACCATCAAACTCTGGCAATACTGACGAAGCAGTTTTAATAAACTCAACTACCGTTTGCACCATTGTGACGTTTATACCTGGTAGTTCTATTGGTTGAAAGTTTGGTATATTTTCTTCTACCAATGGGCTCTGAGCGCGTTCTGCCAAAAGCGAACTGAAATCTATTTGTAGGTCTTCTTCTACTGTGGTTGGTACATGGACTTCTATATTGTATCTTGCTAAAGAAGATACTAGTTTGTCCCTTACGGCAGAGAAAAATTGGTAAGACTCTACTTGGTGTTCCTTGGTAAGTATGTTATTTACCGCTTTAAGTGTCTGTCCTATGCTATTTAGGGCTTCTAAAATTATCTTAAAATGCTTTACGACAGTTTCTGTTTTTATATTGATATTTTTATTTATGCATTTGTAAGATTTATCAGCTTTTAGTTTTTCTTCACATAGGGTATCATATATTTCTTGCCATTTATTCATATCTTAGTTTACAATTTTTGCGCTTAAACGCGTTGTTGTACATTGTTTAATCGTCTCAATTTATTTTTTATATAATTTTTGATTAAAATTGCAATTGCGACAATTAAAAATGTAGCTAAACAAGCAAAAATTGTCAACCATTTATCGGTGATCTCTTCTTTCTGTTCAATAATAGGATGTGGTTCGTATTTGACTAATCGATTTTCAGGTTTTTGGTCTGCTGAACTTTCTTTACCTACCTCGTACCCTGCTATTCCTATCAGTATACCGTTAAGTGCAACTTTCCACCATGCCATTTTTTAAAAAAAAATTGGATTAAAATTTTTTCTTTTTAATAAAAATTAAATAATATTTTGCTTTACTTTATCACTCCAATTTACTCAGCTTGTTTGCTTTTTATTTTTTTTTTTTTTAAAAATATTTTATTTACAAGTTATTTCTTAACATTTTTATTTTATCTTTTAATTTCTGCCTATCGTTAGTGTCTATGGTTAAGTTAAGTAACCTAAAAGCTTCAGCGATTTCTTTTCGCTTCCTAACCTGTCTACCACCTCGTTTCCTTTTATGGACTATTACGGGTGTAGGAATTTCTTGCATACTAAATTAATTGTTATTTTCTTGTAACGTTAACCTTTAATTTAATTTAAAAAATTTTGTCTTATTAAAAAAAATTTTTTTACTTTTAAGCAACATGTGCTTATTAAAAAAAAATTCCTAAGCAAATCAAATTGCTCTTAGCTTAGCGGCCGTAAAGGCGTGCCTACCAAATTTCTAATATACATAAAATATTGTCTGCTTCCCCAGCTTGTAATGTTCATCCAGTTTGCGTTTTGCTGCCAGTCTATTTTGCTTCAACGTCTTCCATGAGTTATTCCACCCTTTTTATGCAGACTGTAGGAAAAAGGAACCAAGTCGACCGCAAAGCCTGTGCCAGTTTGTGTTTTGTTGCTCAAAGTTTGAAGTTTGTGTTAAAACAATTTCTCCATGTCCATGTTCTAGGTGTATCGCTGTCTAATAACGCCATCCAATAACGCCGACCAATAACGTGTGGCGGATTGTAACTGATCGAGGCAGGATCTTTTGTCCTGTTTGGCCAATCTTTTTATACCTAGTAGTGCTTCGCACACAAGGTATATTAACTTCATTCGCCTAACGGTAGTATGTAACGGCATAAACGAATCGAGATAGATATTGACTTATGTATATCAAAATGTTCAGGAGGAAAAGAGAAATTGATTGAGCCATGTCCGTCCGTCCGTCCGTCCGTCCGTCCGTCTGTAAACACGATAACTTGAGTAAATCTTGAGATTTCTCAATGAAACTTGGTATGCAGGTTCCTTTTTACTTATCTCTGAACGCTATTGAAAATAGGCAAAATCGGTTAAAAGCCACGCCCACTTTCTATATATATAATATTTTCGAAAATACAAAAAGAGTGATTATTCAGTACATAATACACCTATAAGGATAAAATTTGGTGTGTGCCTTAGCGTTAAGGCAAAAAATAAATTTCTGAAGAAATTTTTAAAAAAGGGCGTGGCACCGCCCACTTTTGATTAAGTCAAATTTGGAAATATTATTAATCATAAATCAAACACCGCTCAAGATAGCAAAATAAAATTCAGCACACATATTTCTATTAATACAGGCAATATTTCGAAAAAAAATTAGCGAAATCGGATTAGGTCCACGCCCAATTTTATACGAAAGATTTCGAAAAGGATCATGGATATATTGAATATGCTATAACTTTGCTTAAACTAGCTGTATATCATTTATATTTCACCTCTAAAGTGTTCGTGGGCAAAGAAAGTCGAAAGCACAAAATTTTTGGAAAATGGGCGTGGCCCCGCCCCTTTATGGGGGATTATTCCACAAAACTTTCCATGCCATAACTCCGGTAAAAATTGACTTATTGAAACGATATTTAGAGAAAGTGTTCAACATATAAAGCTTACTCTTTGCTGAAAAAATAAACAAAATCGGAGAACGGACACGCCCACTTTTTGAACATAGTTCTAAAAAATTTATTCGTAAAATTAAAATCGCGATATTTCTATAATTGTATAAGTTATATAAATAAGATTTTACACACATAATAGCCTTTTTAAACAAACCTATAATGTAAAAAAATTTTGTGGATTTTGGTGAAGTAGGCGTGGCGCCGCCCACTTTTTAGCATACAAGCTCTGCTATTTTCAAAAGCGATTGCTTGGAATTTCAAGAATGTATTTCAATGAAATTTAGTGAGACACTTCCCAATAGTATGTAGTATACTCCTGCCAAAAATTACGCAAATCGAATAACAAACAAGGAAGATTTACGGGCAAGTAGTTATCACCCTACTGCCTTTTTATACCTAGTAGTAGGGATTATTCCACAAAACTTTCCATGCCATAACTCCGGTAAAAATTGACTTATTGAAACGATATTTAGAGAAAGTGTTCAACATATAAAGCTAACTCTTTGCTGAAAAAATAAACAAAATCGGAGAACGGACACGCCCACTTTTTGAACATAGTTCTAAAAAATTTATTCGTAAAATTAAAATCGCGATATTTCCATAATTGTATAAGTTATATAAATAAGATTTTACACACATAATAGCCTTTTTAAACAAACCTATACTGTAAAAAAATTTTGTGGATTTTGGTGAAGTAGGCGTGGCGCCGCCCACTTTTTAGCATACAAGCTCTGCTATTTTCAAAAGCGATTGCTTGGAATTTCAAGAATGTATTTCAATGAAATTTAGTGAGACACTTCCCAATAGTATGTAGTATACTCCTGCCAAAAATTACGCAAATCGAATAACAAACAAGGAAGATTTACGGGCAAGTAGTTAACACCCTACTGCCTTTTTATACCTAGTAGTGCTTCGCACACAAGGTACATATATTAACTTCATTCGCCTAACGGTAGTATGTAACGGCATAAACGAATCGAGATAGATATTGACTTATGTATATCAAAATGTTCACAGGGAAAAGAGAAATTGATTGAGCCATGTCCGTCCGTCCGTCCGTCCGTCCGTCCGTCCGTCTGTAAACACGATAACTTGAGTAAATCTTGAGATATCTCAATGAAACTTGGTATGCAGGTTCCTTTTTACTTATCTCTGAACGCTATTGAAAATAGGCAAAATCGGTTAAAAGCCACGCCCACTTTCTATATATATAATATTTTCGAAAATACAAAAAGAGTGATTATTCAGTACATAATACACCTATAAGGATAAAATTTGGTGTGTACCTTAGCGTTAAGGCAAAAAATAAATTTCTGAAGAAATTTTTAAAAAAGGGCGTGGCACCGCCCACTTTTGATTAAGTCAAATTTGGAAATATTATTAATCATAAATCAAACACCGCTCAAGATAGCAAAATAAAATTCAGCACACATATTTCTATTAATACAGGCAATATTTCGAAAAAAAATTAGCGAAATCGGATTAGGTCCACGCCCAATTTTATACGAAAGATTTCGAAAAGGATCATGGATATATTGAATATGCTATAACTTTGCTTAAACTAGCGGTATATCATTTCTATTTCACCTCTAAAGTGTTCGTGGGCAAAGAAAGTCGAAAGCACAAAATTTTTGGAAAATGGGCGTGGCCCCGCCCCTTTATGGGGGATTATTCCACAAAACTTTCCATGCCATAACTCCGGTAAAAATTGACTTATTGAAACGATATTTAGAGAAAGTGTTCAACATATAAAGCTAACTCTTTGCTGAAAAAATAAACAAAATCGGAGAACGGACACGCCCACTTTTTGAACATAGTTCTAAAAAATTTCTTCGTAAAATTAAAATCGCGATATTTCCATAATTGTATAAGTTATATAAATAAGATTTTACACACATAATAGCCTTTTTAAACAAAACTATACTGTAAAAAAATTTTGTGGATTTTGGTAAAGTAGGCGTGGCGAAGCCCACTTTTTAGCATAAAAGCTCTGCTATTTTCAAAAGCGATTGCTTGGAATTTCAAGAATGTATTTCAATGAAATTTAGTGAGACACTTCCCAATAGTATGTAGTATACTCCTGCCAAAAATTACGCAAATCGAATAACAAACAAGGAAGATTTACGGGCAAGTAGTTAACACCCTACTGCCTTTTTATAACTAGTAGTGCTTCGCACACAAGGTATATTAACTTCATTCGCCTAACGGTAGTATGTAACGGCATAAACGAATCGAGATAGATATTGACTTATGTATATCAAAATGTTCAGGAGGAAAAGAGAAATTGATTGAGCCATGTCCGTCCGTCCGTCCGTCCGTCCGTCCGTCTGTAAACACGATAACTTGAGTAAATCTTGAGATATCTCAATGAAACTTGGTATGCAGGTTCCTTTTTACTTATCTCTGAACGCTATTGAAAATAGGCAAAATCGGTTAAAAGCCACGCCCACTTTCTATATATATAATATTTTCGAAAATACAAAAAGAGTGATTATTCAGTACATAATACACCTATAAGGATAAAATTTGGTGTGTGCCTTAGCGTTAAGGCAAAAAATAAATTTCTGAAGAAATTTTTAAAAAAGGGCGTGGCACCGCCCACTTTTGATTAAGTCAAATTTGGAAATATTATTAATCATAAATCAAACACCGCTCAAGATAGCAAAATAAAATTCAGCACACATATTTCTATTAATACAGGCAATATTTCGAAAAAAAATTAGCGAAATCGGATTAGGTCCACGCCCAATTTTATACGAAAGATTTCGAAAAGGATCATGGATATATTGAATATGCTATAACTTTGCTTAAACTAGCTGTATATCATTTATATTTCACCTCTAAAGTGTTCGTGGGCAAAGAAAGTCGAAAGCACAAAATTTTTGGAAAATGGGCGTGGCCCCGCCCCTTTATGGGGGATTATTCCACAAAACTTTCCATGCCATAACTCCGGTAAAAATTGACTTATTGAAACGATATTTAGAGAAAGTGTTCAACATATAAAGCTAACTCTTTGCTGAAAAAATAAACAAAATCGGAGAACGGACACGCCCACTTTTTGAACATAGTTCTAAAAAATTTATTCGTAAAATTAAAATCGCGATATTTCCATAATTGTATAAGTTATATAAATAAGATTTTACACACATAATAGCCTTTTTAAACAAACCTATAATGTAAAAAAATTTTGTGGATTTTGGTGAAGCAGGCGTGGCGCCGCCCACTTTTTAGCATACAAGCTCTGCTATTTTCAAAAGCGATTGTATTTCAATGAAATTTAGTGAGACACTTCCCAATAGTATGTAGTATACTCCTGCCAAAAATTACGCAAATCGAATAACAAACAAGGAAGATTTACGGGCAAGTAGTTAACACCCTACTGCCTTTTATAACTAGTAGTAGGGATTATTCCACAAAACTTTCCATGCCATAACTCCGGTAAAAATTGACTTATTGAAACGATATTTAGAGAAAGTGTTCAACATATAAAGCTAACTCTTTGCTGAAAAAATAAACAAAATCGGAGAACGGACACGCCCACTTTTTGAACATAGTTCTAAAAAATTTATTCGTAAAATTAAAATCGCGATATTTCCATAATTGTATAAGTTATATAAATAAGATTTTACACACATAATAGCCTTTTTAAACAAACCTATAATGTAAAAAAATTTTGTGGATTTTGGTGAAGTAGGCGTGGCGCCGCCCACTTTTTAGCATACAAGCTCTGCTAATTTCAAAAGCGATTGCTTGGAATTTCAAGAATGTATTTCAATGAAATTTAGTGAGACACTTCCCAATAGTATGTAGTATACTCCTGCCAAAAATTACGCAAATCGAATAACAAACAAGGAAGATTTACGGGCAAGTAGTTAACACCCTACTGCCTTTTTATACCTAGTAGTGCTTCGCACACAAGGTATATTAACTTCATTCGCCTAACGGTAGTATGTAACGGCATAAACGAATCGAGATAGATATTGACTTATGTATATCAAAATGTTCAGGAGGAAAAGAGAAATTGATTGAGCCATGTCCGTCCGTCCGTCCGTCCGTCCGTCCGTCCGTCTGTAAACACGATAACTTGAGTAAATCTTGAGATATCTCAATGAAACTTGGTATGCAGGTTCCTTTTTACTTATCTCTGAACGCTATTGAAAATAGGCAAAATCGGTTAAAAGCCACGCCCACTTTCTATATATATAATATTTTCGAAAATACAAAAAGAGTGATTATTCAGTACATAATACACCTATAAGGATAAAATTTGGTGTGTACCTTAGCGTTAAGGCAAAAAATAAATTTCTGAAGAAATTTTTAAAAAAGGGCGTGGCACCGCCCACTTTTGATTAAGTCAAATTTGGAAATATTATTAATCATAAATCAAACACCGCTCAAGATAGCAAAATAAAATTCAGCACACATATTTCTAGTAATACAGGCAATATTTCGAAAAAAAATTAGCGAAATCGGATTAGGTCCACGCCCAATTTTATACGAAAGATTTCGAAAAGGATCATGGATATATTGAATATGCTATAACTTTGCTTAAACTAGCTGTATATCATTTATATTTCACCTCTTAAGTGTTCGTGGGCAAAGAAAGTCGAAAGCACAAAATTTTTGGAAAATGGGCGTGGCCCCGCCCCTTTATGGGGGATTATTCCACAAAACTTTCCATGCCATAACTCCGGTAAAAATTGACTTATTGAAACGATATTTAGAGAAAGTGTTCAACATATAAAGCTAACTCTTTGCTGAAAAAATAAACAAAATCGGAGAACGGACACGCCCACTTTTTGAACATAGTTCTAAAAAATTTATTCGTAAAATTAAAATCGCGATATTTCCATAATTGTATAAGTTATATAAATAAGATTTTACACACATAATAGCCTTTTTAAACAAACCTATACTGTAAAAAAATTTTGTGGATTTTGGTGAAGTACAAGCTCTGCTATTTTCAAAAGCGATTGCTTGGAATTTCAAGAATGTATTTCAATGAAATTTAGTGAGACACTTCCCAATAGTATGTAGTATACTCCTGCCAAAAATTACGCAAATCGAATAACAAACAAGGAAGATTTACGGGCAAGTAGTTAACACCCTACTGCCTTTTTTTTATTAATTTTTTTTATTTTCATACCTTTCATGAACATGAGGAAAGCTATTTATATTTTCTTATTTAGTGATAATTGAATTTACCACTCACAAAAGAAGTGTTTTTAATCGAAAGCAATCAGTTGCCTTTATAACAACTTTTCCGTTATTAAAATAGACCTGAGTAAATTGGGATACCAAAACAGATCACTACTAGGTATTTAATGTTCGGTTACACCCGAACTTAGACTTCCTTACTAGTTATTTTTATTTTTTGGCAAATTATTTAATAAACAGAACGATCTTCTGCCTAAAGCATTTTGCTTTTTGAGCAAATTTTTGCTTAGTGTGGCAGGATCGCCATGTCGTCAAGAAATAAACTCAATTTAATTTTGGTCGCTATTGGTGCAGCGTATGATCGATAATTGTTCTTTATTTAAAATTGCTTTCCTTTTATACATTTATCTGACTTACATGTATAGGCTTAACCACTAATACATACAAACTAAAATGCATAATTCTAAAATACGCTAAGTCAACATATGGTTGCAATAAATATATAAATATGTCAGTCGCATTGACAAACTGACGTTGTGTTCAGTTGGTCATTGCGACTGCCTTTGGCGGTGTCTTTGACCGTCCACACAAGTGTAACAAGATCCTCGTTATGTGCTGCATGTGCACTATTTGTATAAACTCCCGCTGAGTTCAATGTAACTAATTTGGGCAGAATGTTGTTTGTATACATTCATATTTGTTTATACATTATTTATGTGCACATGACAATTAAAGTAAAAGGGCGATGTGTTTATGTAATGCTACACCACTTTTTGAACATAGTTCTAAAAAATTTCTTCGTAAAATTAAAATCGCGATATTTCCATAATTGTATAAGTTATATAAATAAGATTTTACACACATAATAGCCTTTTTAAACAAAACTATACTGCAAAAAATTTTGTGGATTTTGGTGAAGTAGGCGTGGCGCCGCCCACTTTTTAGCATAAAAGCTCTGCAATTTTCAAAAGCGATTGCTTGGAATTTCAAGAATGTATTTCAATGAAATTTAGTGAGACACTTCCCAATAGTATGTAGTATACTCCTGCCAAAAATTACGCAAATCGAATAACAAACAAGGAAGATTTACGGGCAAGTAGTTAACACCCTACTGCCTTTTTATACCTAGTAGTGCTTCGCACACAAGGTATATTAACTTCATTCGCCTAACGGTAGTATGTAACGGCATAAACGAATCGAGATAGATATTGACTTATGTATATCAAAATGTTCAGGAGGAAAAGAGAAATTGATTGAGCCATGTCCGTCCGTCCGTCCGTCCGTCCGTCCGTCTGTAAACACGATAACTTGAGTAAATCTTGAGATATCTCAATAAAACTTGGTATGCAGGTTCCTTTTTACTTATCTCTGAACGCTATTGAAAATAGGCAAAATCGGTTAAAAGCCACGCCCACTTTCTATACATATAATATTTTCGAAAATACAAAAAGAGTGATTATTCAGTACATAATACACCTATAAGGATAAAATTTGGTGTGTACCTTAGCGTTGAGGCAAAAAATAAATTTCTGAAGAAATTTTTAAAAAAGGGCGTGGCACCGCCCACTTTTGATTAAGTCAAATTTGGAAATATTATTAATCATAAATCAAACACCGCTCAAGATAGCAAAATAAAATTCAGCACACATATTTCTATTAATACAGGCAATATTTCGAAAAAAAAATTAGCGAAATCGGATTAGGTCCACGCCCAATTTTATACGAAAGATTTCGAAAAGGATCATGGATATATTGAATATGCTATAACTTTGCTTAAACTAGCTGTATATCATTTCTATTTCACCTCTAAAGTGTTCGTGGGCAAAGAAAGTCGAAAGCACAAAATTTTTGGAAAATGGGTGTGGCCCCGCCCCTTTATGGGGGATTATTCCACAAAACTTTCCATGCCATAACTCCGGTAAAAATTGACTTATTGAAACGATATTTAGAGAAAGTGTTAATAATAATAATGTAATTGAGGAAATGTACTGCGACCTTAAAGGTCTATTGTACCCTCATAACCTCATAGCACCATGTCCAGCCCGATCCGCCTCAGAAAGTCCAAAATGGAGGACGGCTTTAAATCGGGTAGGTGCCTGCACTCCAGTGTAGGTGCGCCTAAGTACTTGTGTCTACTCCTCGACACAGCATCGCAACTACACAGTATGTGCTCCGCCGTTTCATCCTCAGTGTCACAGAACCGACATAGGCTAGAAGACTTAATGCCCAGTCTATGCAGGTGGGCGTTTAGCCTGCAGTGTCCTGTCAGTACTCCTGTGATTATCCTTAGGTTATTCTTGGATAGGGTTATTAATTCTTTATAACGCTTGGAATTATAGTCCCCCATCATGGCCTTTGCCTGGCGCAGCCCGACCGTCTGCTGCCAGTACCTTCCCCTCATTCTACACTCTTCATTCCTCAGCCCCTCTTTGATAGAGTGGGACCCTATCGCCAGGAACGGCTCTGGGCCAATGGGTCTCGTTGCTGCCGCTTCCCTTGCCAGCCGATCCGCCCGTTCGTTGCCATCCACCCCTACGTGGCCTGGAACCCAGGCCAGTCGGACGTTATTGCACGATGCCAGGCGGTGTATCCTCTCTACACACTCCAAGACCAAGCGTGAATTTATCTCGAAGGAGGATAGGGCTTTGAGGGCAGCTTGGCTATCACTCAGTATAGTGATATTCTCATTTGTATATCCGCGTTGCAGGTTTATGTCTACGCATATGCTTATAGCTACTACCTCAGCTTGGAATATGCTGGGGTGTGCTCCTAGTGGTACAGCGAGTTCCGTGCGTGGGCCAAATATGCCCGCGCCGATTCCCTCAGGGGTTTTCGAGCCATCCGTGTACCATACGATGGCTCGATTTTGGTGGAATTCCTCAATCTTAGTGGGATTCCACGTGGCTTTATCCCCTAGTTCTAGTTCGAACTTCCTATCAAATATTATTACCTTGGCCATGTCGTCCCGTGGTAGCTGGCAAATAGGAAGCTGTTCTCTTAACTTCTCCGCTCCCACAGACGAAATGACCATGCCTTTACCAAATCCCTCCTTTGCTATGTTTAGCATAGTTCGCTTCGCTGCTTGTTCTACCACAACGTGCAGTGGACTCAGGTCCAGTAGCACATCGAGTGCCGCCGTGGGGCAGGTGCGCATTGCTCCCGTGATGCATATGCACGCAAGGCGTTGGGTCTTTGCTAATGCCTTTTGCACCGTCCCCAGACCTGATCTGGAGCCCCAGGCTACTGCCCCGTATACTATTATTGGCCTGACGATCATTATGTACATCCATCTCAGCAGCGCTGGGTTACATCCCCATGACTTGCCTGCGAGTCTTCTGCACACCATTATCGCCTTTGTTGCTTTCATTGTCGTGTTTGCCACATGTGTCCGCCACAGGAGTTTGGAGTCGAACGTGACTCCCAAATATTTCACCTCGGAGGCTAGCTCTATTTGCTCTCCCCCTAGGGTGATTGTCCGTAATCCCGGCAGGGATCTTCTCCGTGTGAATGGGATGATGGCGGTTTTGCCAGGGTTGATGCTCAGCCCGGCCCCGACACACCATCTCATTGTCAGGTTTAACGCTCTTTGGATAATGTCACAGAGCGTGCCCTCGAACTTCCCTCTGGCGATGATCACAATGTCATCCGCATACCCCTGACAACGGATTCCATTGTCCGTCAGAAGCTGTAGAAGTTCGTCCACCACTATGCTCCACAGAAGGGGTGACAGTACTCCTCCTTGTGGGCAACCTCTTGTCGTTCGTACCCGAACCGTGTCTGCTCCGACTTCGGTCTCTGCTATTCTAGTACGAAGCAGTGCATCTATCCACCGTATGATGGTATTCGGGACCCCTTTGCTTTCAAGTGCTCGACTCACACTCGCATGTGAAGTGTTATCGAAAGCCCCCTCAATGTCCATGAAAGCACATATTACTGTATCCCCTTGCTCGAACGCACTCCTTATTTCCGTGGTCAGCTGGTACAAGGCCGTGTCTGTTGACCTTCCTGCCCTGTAAGCGTGTTGACCCACGTGTAGAGGCTTCTGCCTGAGGGCGTTCGATCTTATCTCCTGATCTATGATCTTCTCCATCGTCTTCAGCACGAAGGAGGTTAAGCTGATGGGCCTAAAGGACTTGGCCACCGAGTAGTCCTTTTTCCCTGCCTTTGGTATGAATACAACCTTTGCCCGCCGCCATATGTTTGGAATGTAGGCCAGGGCTAAGCTGTCTTTCATTATTTCTATCAGGTGTGGGATGAGTTGCTCCCCGTGCTGTAGGAAGGCTGGGAATATCCCATCTGCCCCCGGCGACTTGAACTGCTCAAAGGATGCTATTGCCCATTTGACCGCATTCTTGCTGAAGAGAGCCTTCGCAAGGTGCCAGTCCTGGGCCGATGGTCTTGCCTGCCTGACCCCGACTTCGGCAAGGTCTGGCGATGCATCCGGAAAGTGAGCAGATAGTAGTGCCATAGCTCTTTCATCCTCAGTCGTTGTGAAGTTCCCATTTGGGAGCTTCAGCGCCATCCTAGTTTCCATCTGCTCCATGGCCAATGCCTTATGAAGTCTGGCCGCTTCAGGGGTGGAGCTTATCTTTTCACAGAAGGTCCTGAAGCTTGTTCTTTTTGACCTCCTTATCCCTTTATTGTACTCAGTGAGGAGAGTCTTGTACTCTTCCCACTGCCCAGTGCGCCTCGCCTTATTGAACAGCTTGCGCACCCTACCTCTCATCACCGATAGTTCTTTCGACCACCAAGGAGTCTTGTATTTCGCCCCCTTGGATTCTCGGCAACTGGAGCTGAAAGCGTCCAATATGACGCTGTTCAGGCTGTTGACCCGGTGCTCCAGTGTTAGGCTCGATGCCTCCCTTCCCACATTTCCCAAGCTAGCTAGGTTAAGATTCAGGGTGGTACTAAAGCTATCCCAGTCAGTTTTCCTGGGGTTTCTCCTCAAATTTGCCTCCATTGCCACAGCATTGACATCAAACCGTATGGTGCGATGATCCGAGAGGGAGGGTTCCGGCGAAACTCTCCAGTTCGAGATCATGACATCAGCCAGGTTGTTGCCGATGGTGATGTCTAGGACTTCCTCTCTTACCCTTGTTACAAAGGTGGGTGCATTACCCACGTTATATACATTAAGGTCACTACTTACTATAAACTCTAAAAGGTACTCACCCCTTTGGTTGGTGTCTGTGCTACCCCACAACTCATTGTGGGCGTTTGCGTCGCATCCAATAATTAATGGTAGTCTTGCCCTTTTGCAGTGGTTTGCCAAACTTCTGACGCTCTCCGGCGGAAAGTTGTTGTCATCGCTCGCCAGGTATGCCGCAGCAAAGACTATATTCGTCCTGCGGCCCTCAACCTCTAGCGTCGTTTGTACCGCTACTAGGTCCTTACTCATGTGCTCTGTAAGACAGAAATAATCAATAGAATTTCTTAATACTACGCACGCTCTTGGTCTCTCCTGAGAGAGATCCCAAATTACCTTATTCTTGTTTCCTTTTAGTCCTCTTATCTGGCCGTTTACCACCCACGGCTCCTGTACTAGAGCGATGCCCAGATTGTCCTCCGCGAAACTCAACGCCAGCGTAGCTGATGCTGCTTTAGCGTGGTGGAGGTTTATCTGGGCCACCGCTGTTCCTCTTAGGTCGGTCATTGGACCGGCCCCATCGGCTCGTCCAGGTCGGACAGCCGAATGTTCTCACCCTCATCCTCTCTGATGTCCAGGTTGCGGAAGTCCATGCCCTCCAGCAGTTCCTGCGTGTTGGGGCCCGCAGCGGTCTCCTCCGAAATGCTCGCGGCCACGGCCGCTGAGCTGGTGGAGCTCCCTGCGGGTGCATCTGTAGCATCCTGTACGGTGGCTCGTCCTGGGGGCGAGTTCCCTCGATTCCTTTGCTCCTCCATTTTGGAGCTTTCAGCCGGTTGGTCTACCTTCTGCTTCCAAGGCCTCATTGGCACGAAGCTGAACCGGTAGTTTAACCTGAATGATGCCCTTTTCATGGCATTGAAGGAGGCCTCATCGATGGCCATGTTCAGCCGAAGCCCCCCATCCTCAACAGTGGTGCTGAATATTCGCCACAGCTCGGTGTGCAGGCCCGAGTTCTGTGCTCTTATCAATTTCAGCACGAAATCTGTCGACCAATCCGCACTTCTCGGCAGGAATATGGTGACCGTGTGCGTGGGGGGTATGTCGTCCCCACTCCTCGTTGTGAGGGCTGGGCCTGTCCATCCCTGCAACATCGGTATCGTCCTGTTCAACCACATCGCGGTACCCTCATCCCTACAATCCACCAAGAGTAGTCCTGGGCGGAAGTAGACTCCACTGAAGGATATCGGGCTTGTCCACCCTTCCGCGACCTCCATCATGATGGCGACCTGCAGAGCAGAGAGCTCATCCTGGCTCAGGCTTTCCGCTGGGAAGTTCCTAGGCAACACCGCCATCCTTATGCCTCTGGTGGCCTCAGAATAGCTTTGCTGCCCATGAGCCTCCCTCGCAGTTCCCGGTCCAGACGATCCTGACGCCCTAGAGGTCCCCGCCATGGTGGCGGTCGAGGTGGTAGCTGGCCGTTTTGCCCGATGTCCCCTCTGGTCCGTTGTGCCCTCATGTGCGCTGGTGCCGCAGCTCCGCTTTGAAGCGCTGGCGGAGGTTGATGCGCCGTCGTGAATCCCGCTACTGCGCCCGGGGGCGCGTGCAGGCTGGTCTTTGCTGCTACCTCCCTGACCGATTCCCTTCACTTGGTTGGGTTCGGTCCTGTCTCTATTCGTAGCGCTCTCCTTGCCCGCCTCCATGTGGAGGTAGGCCCTTGCCCGAGCAGTGTCAGGCGATAATCCTCTCTCCAGGTTCCTCAGGTACCACTTCACCCCTGACCCCGTTAGCCCTCTTCTTCTGGGGTCGTCCAGTCCGCCTGGTGTTCCCCATCTAGGTGTCCGTGGCGCCCTTGACCGCTTCGCCTTCTTCTTTCTCGCTTGCCCGTGGGAGTCGTTTGCCTCCTGTTTCCGCGCGGGCCGCGAGGGACTGCTGTGGGCCGAACTGTTCGTGGACGGGCGCCTGGACCGAGCATGCCCCCGTTCGGTGTTGCGGTGTTGAGAAAGTGTTCAACATATAAAGCTAACTCTTTGCTGAAAAAATAAACAAAATTGGAGAACGGACACGCCCACTTTTTGAACATAGTTCTAAAAAATTTCTTCGTAAAATTAAAATCGCGATATTTCCATAATTGTATAAGTTATATAAATAAGATTTTACACACATAATAGCCTTTTTAAACAAAACTATACTGTAAAAAATTTTTGTGGATTTTGGTGAAGTAGGCGTGGCGAAGCCCACTTTTTAGCATAAAAGCTCTGCTATTTTCAAAAGCGATTGCTTGGAATTTCAAGAATGTATTTCAATGAAATTTAGTGAGACACTTCCCAATAGTATGTAGTATACTCCTGCCAAAAATTACGCAAATCGAAAAACAAACAAGGAAGATTTACGGGCAAGTAGTTAACACCCTACTGCCTTTTTATACCTAGTAGTGCTTCGCACACAAGGTATATTAACTTCATTCGCCTAACGGTAGTATGTAACGGCATAAACGAATCGAGATAGATATTGACTTATGTATATCAAAATGTTCAGGAGGAAAAGAGAAATTGATTGAGCCATGTCCGTCCGTCCGTCCGTCCGTCCGTCCGTCTGTAAACACGATAACTTGAGTAAATCTTGAGATATCTCAATGAAACTTGGGATGCAGGTTCCTTTTTACTTATCTCTGAACGCTATTGAAAATAGGCAAAATCGGTTAAAAGCCACGCCCACTTTCTATATATATAATATTTTCGAAAATACAAAAAGAGTGATTATTCAGTACATAATCTTATAAATAAAAATGAATGTGTGTCTGTGTGTCTGTGTGTCTGTGTGTCTGTGTGTCCTTTATGAGCGTCCAAAGTACTCAACCGATTTTTATGAAATTTTCACAGTATATTCTTGGGATCATGGGTTAAAGCATAGGCTATATTAATTTTTGGAAAAGTGGGCGGTGCCACGACCCCAGGCTATTTAAAACTACAACTCTTCATAACTCTGAACATATTTGGTCTAAATTAATGATTTTTGGATATGTGTGTCCTTTGGTCAAGATTTATGTAATTTTGGAAAAGTGGGCGGTGCCACGCCCACATTTTTTGTGTTTTGTTTGTACTTCAATAATGTCCAAAGTTTATGGTCGATCTCTTTTAAAATTTCAAGATTGGTTAAGAAAATTGTTGTGTACGATTTAGGCTATATCAATTTTTGGAAAAGTAGGCGGTGCCACACCCCCAGGCTATATAAAATTTAAATTCTTCATAGCTCTGAACATATTTGGTCTAAATTAATGATTTCTGGATATTTGTGTCCTTTGGTCAAGATGTATGTAATTGTGGAAAAGTGGGCGGTGCCACGCCCACATTTTTTGTGTTTTGTTTGTACTTCAATAATGTCCAAAGTTTATGGTCGATCTCTTTTAAACTTTCAAGATTGGTTCAGAAGATTGTTGTGTACGATTTAGGCTATATCAATTTTTGGAAAAGTAGGCGGTGCCACGCCCCCCGGCTATATAAAATTTAAATTCTTCATAGCTCTGAACATATTTGGTCTAAATTAATGATTTCTGGATATGTGTGTCCTTTAGTCAAGATTTATGTAATTTTGGAAAATTGGGCGGTGCCACGCCCACATTTTTTGTGTTTTGTTTGTACTTCAATAATGTCCAAAGTTTATGGTCGATCTCTTTTAAAATTTCAAGATTGGTTAAGAAAATTGTTGTGTACGATTTAGGCTATATCAATTTTTGGAAAAGTAGGCGGTGCCACGCCCCCAGGCTATATAAAATTTAAATTCTTCATAGCTCTGAACATATTTGGTCTAAATTAATGATTTCTGGATATTTGTGTCCTTTGGTCAAGATGTATGTAATTGTGGAAAAGTGGGCGGTGCCACGCCCACATTTTTTGTGTTTTGTTTGTACTTCAATAATGTCCAAAGTTTATGGTCGATCTCTTTTAAACTTTCAAGATTGGTTCAGAAGATTGTTGTGTACGATTTAGGCTATATCAATTTGTGGAAAAGTAGGCGGTGCCACGCCCCCAGGCTATATAAAATTTAAATTCTTCATAGCTCTGAACATATTTGGTCTAAATTAATGATTTCTGGATATGTGTGTCCTTTGGTCAAGATTTATGTAATTTTGGAAAAGTGGGCGGTGCCACGCCCACATTATTTGTGTTTTGTTTGTACTTCAATAATGTCCAAAGTTTATGGTCGATCTCTTTTAAACTTTCAAGATTGGTTCAGAAGATTGTTGTGTACAATTTAGGCTATATCAATTTTTGGAAAAGTAGGCGGTGCCACGCCCCCAGGCTATATAAAATTTAAATTCTTCATATGTAGCTCTGAACATATTTGGTCTAAATTAATGATTTCTGGATATGTGTGTCCTTTAGTCAAGATTTGTGTAATTTTGGAAAAGTGGGCGGTGACACGCCCACATTTTTTGTGTTTTGTTTGTACTTCAATAATGTCCAAAGTTTATGGTCGATCTCTTTTAAACTTTCAAGATTGGTTAAGAAAATTGTTGTGTACGATTTAGGCTATATCAATTTTTGGAAAAGTAGGCGGTGCCACGCCCCCAGGCTATATAAAATTTAAATTCTTCATAGCTCTGAACATATTTGGTCTAAATTAATGATTTCTGGATATGTGTGTCCTTTGGTCAAGATTTATGTAATTTTGGAAAAGTGGGCGGTGCCACGCCCACATTTTTTGTGTTTTGTCTGTACTTCAATAATGTCCAAAGTTTATGGTCGATCTCTTTTAAACTTTCAAGATTGGTTCAGAAGATTGTTGTGTACGATTCAGGCTATATCAATTTTTGGAAAAGTAGGCGGTGCTCCCAGGCTATATAAAATTTAAATTCTTCATAACTCTGAACATATTGGGTCTAAATTAAAGATTTTTGGGTATGTGTATCCTTTAGTCAAGATGTATATAATTTTGGAAAAGTGGGCGGTGCCACGCCCACATGTTTTGTGTTTTGTTTGTACTTCAATAAGTTCAAAGTTTATGGTCGATCTTCTCTAAATTTCCAGATTGGTTCAGAAGATTGTTGTGCCACGCCCCCAGGCTATATAAAATTTAAATCATTATAACTTTGAATATTTTTGGTCTAAACTAATGATTTTTGGATATGTGTGTCCCTTGGTCAAGAATTATATAATTTGGGAAATGTGGGCGTGGCACCTGTTGATCTGTTTTAAACTTTTCCAATACGTTAAAATCTTCGTTGGGTACGACATATGTACATAGGCTACATTTGTAAATTCTTTGGAAAAGTGGGCAGTTCCAAGACCACAAGCTAAGTAATATTTCAATTCGTTATATCCCTGAATGTATTTGCTTTAGTGACATTTTAACGTTCTTAAATCTTAATCAAAGCACTTAATTTTTTTTGTTTGTTATTGCCGTTCATACATATCCAGAGTATTATAGGTAGATATTGGATATAATTAAATAAGTACTAACTATACATCTGCTCAGCAGCGCATAATGGTTTTTGTCATACCCACTGAGTTCAAAAGATCCGTTTTTTGAGTTGGACATCCAAAAAATTTATTTGTTTATACCAAAGACTTTAAAGCCACAAACATTGTATATCCTAAAGCACTGCAATAAATGGAATGTTAAAAGTTAAAGAAAAATATTTGAAAATGTATTTCTAGGGAAGTCACTGGTCAGGCAGAACAACGTCTGCCGGGTCTGCTAGTACACCTATAAGGATAAAATTTGGTGTGTACCTTAGCGTTAAGGCAAAAAATAAATTTCTGAAGAAATTTTTAAAAAAGGGCGTGGCACCGCCCACTTTTGATTAAGTCAAATTTGGAAATATTATTAATCATAAATCAAACACCGCTCAAGATAGCAAAATAAAATTCAGCACACATATTTCTATTAATACAGGCAATATTTCGAAAAAAAATTAGCGAAATCGGATTAGGTCCACGCCCAATTTTATACGAAAGATTTCGAAAAGGATCATGGATATATTGAATATGCTATAACTTTGCTTAAACTAGCTGTATATCATTTCTATTTCACCTCTAAAGTGTTCGTGGGCAAAGAAAGTCGAAAGCACAAAATTTTTGGAAAATGGGCGTGGCCCCGCCCCTTTATGGGGGATTATTCCACAAAACTTTCCATGCCATAACTCCGGTAAAAATTGACTTATTGAAACGATATTTAGAGAAAGTGTTCAACATATAAAGCTAACTCTTTGCTGAAAAAATAAACAAAATCGGAGAACGGACACGCCCACTTTTTGAACATAGTTCTAAAAAATTTCTTCGTAAAATTAAAATCGCGATATTTCCATAATTGTATAAGTTATATAAATAAGATTTTACACACATAATAGCCTTTTTAAACAAAACTATACTGTAAGAAAATTTTGTGGATTTTGGTGAAGTAGGCGTGGCGCCGCCCACTTTTTAGCATAAAAGCTCTGCTATTTTCAAAAGCGATTGCTTGGAATTTCAAGAATGTATTTCAATGAAATTTAGTGAGACACTTCCCAATAGTATGTAGTATACTCCTGCCAAAAATTACGCAAATCGAATAACAAACAAGGAAGATTTACGGGCAAGTAGTTAACACCCTACTGCCTTTTTTTTTATTAATTTTTTTTATTTTCATACCTTTCATGAACATGAGGAAAGCTATTTATATTTTCTTATTTAGTGATAATTGAATTTACCACTCACAAAAGAAGTGTTTTTAATCGAAAACAATCAGTTGCCTTTATAACAACTTTTCCGTTATTAAAATAGACCTGAGTAAATTGGGATACCAAAACAGATCACTACTAGGTATTTAATGTTCGGTTACACCCGAACTTAGACTTCCTTACTAGTTATACCTAGTAGTGCTTCGCACACAAGGTATATTAACTTCATTGGCCTAACGGTAGTATGTAACGGCATAAACGAATCGAGATAGATATTGACTTATATATCTATATCAAAATGTTCGGGAGGAAAAGAGAAATTGATTGAGCCATGTCCGTCCGTCCGTCCGTCCGTCTGTAAACACGATAACTTGAGTAAATCTTGAGATATCTCAATGAAATTTGGTATGTAGGTTCCTTTTCACTTATCTCCGAGCGCTATTGAAAATAGGCAAAATCGGTTAAAAGCCACGCCCACTTTCTATATATATAATATTTTCGAAAATACAAAAAGAGTGATTAATCAGTACATAATACACCTATAAGAATAAAATTTGGTGTGCACTTTAGCGTTAAGGCAAAAAATAAATGTTTGAAGAAATTTTTAAAAAGGGGCGTGGCACCGCCCACTTTTGATTAAGTCAAATTTGGAAATATTATTAGTCATAAATCAAAAACCGCTCAAGATAGCAAAATAAAATTCAGTACACATATTTATATTAATACAAGCAATATTTCGAAAAAAAATTATTGAAATCGGGTTACGTCCACGCCCAATTTTATACGAAAGATTTTGAAAAGGATCATAGATATATTGAATATGCTATAACTTTGCTTAAACTACTTACTTGTATATCATTTCTATTTCACCTCTAAAGTGTTCGTGGGCAAAGAAAGTCGAAAGCACAAAATTTTTGGAAAATTTGCGTGGCCCCGCCCCTTTATGGGGGATTATTCCAAAAAACTTTTCATGACATAACTCCGGTAAAAATTGACTTATTGAAACGATATTTAGAGAAACTGTTCAACATATAAAGCTTACTCTTTGCTGTAAAAATAAACAAAATTGGTGAACGGACACGCCCACTTTTTGAACACAGTTCTAAAAAATTTCTTCGTATAATTAAAATCGCGATATTTCCTTAATTGTATAAGTTATATAAATAAAATTTTACACACATAACAAGCTTTTTAATCAAAACTGAACTGTATAAAAATTTTGTGGATTTTGGTGAAGTAGGCGTGGCGCCGCCCACTTTTTAGCATAAAAGGTCAGCTATTTTCAAAAGCAATTGCTTGAAAGTTCAAGAAGGTATTTAAATAAAAGTTAGTGAGATGCTTCCCAATAGTATATAGTATACTCCTGCCAAAAATTACGCAAATCGGATAGCAAACACGCAAAATATACGGACAAGTAGTTAACACCCTACTGCCTATTTTTATTTTAATAATTTTTTTTATTTTCATACCTTTCATGAACATGGGGAAAGCTATTTATATTTTGTTATTTAGTGATAGTTTAATTTACCACTTACAATAGAAATGTTTTTATCGAAAACAATCAGTTGCCTTTATAACAAATTTTCAGGTATGTATTAAAATAGACCTGAGTAAATTAGGATACCAAAACAGATCCCTACTAGGTATTTAATGTTCGGTTACACCCGAACTTAGACTTCCTTACTAGTTTATACCTAGTAGTGCTTCGCACACAAGGTATATTAACTTCATTGGCCTAACGGTAGTATGTAACGGCATAAACGAATCGAGATAGATATTGACTTATATATATCAAAATGTTCAGGAGGAAAAGAGAAATTGATTGAGCCATGTCCGTCCGTCCGTCCGTCCGCCTGTAAACACGATAACTTGAGTAAATCTTGAGATATCCCAATGAAATTTGGTATGTAGGTTCCTTTTCACTTATCTCCGAGCGCTATTGAAAATAGGCAAAATCGGTTAAAAGCCACGCCCACTTTCTATATATATAATATTTTCGAAAATACAAAATCAGTACATAATACACCTATAAGGATAAAATTTAGTGTGCACTTTACCGTTAAGGCAAAAAATAAATGTTTGAAGGAATTTTTAAAAAGGGGCGTGGCACCGCCCACTTTTGATTAAGTCAAATTTGGAAATATTATTAGTCATAAATCAAAAACCGCTCAAGATAGCAAAATAAAATTCAGCACACATATTTATATTAATACAAGCAATATTTCGAAAAAAAATTATTGAAATCGGGTTAGGTCCACGCCCAATTTTATACGAAAGATTTTGAAAAGGATCATAGATATATTGAATATGCTATAACTTTGCTTAAACTACTTGTATATCATTTCTATTTCACCTCTAAAGTGTTCGTGGGCAAAGAAAGTCGAAAGCACAAAATTTTTGGAAAATTTGCGTGGCCCCGCCCCTTTATGGGGGATTATTCCAAAAAACTTTTCATGACATAACTCCGGTAAAAATTGACTTATTGAAACGATATTTAGAGAAACGTTTCAACATATAAAGCTTACTCTTTGCTGTAAAAATAAACAAAATTGGTGAACGGACACGCCCACTTTTTGAACACAGTTCTAAAAAATTTCTTCGTATAATTAAAATCGCGATATTTCCTTAATTGTATAAGTTATATAAATAAAATTTTACACACATAACAAGCTTTTTAATCAAAACTGAACTGTATAAAAATTTTGTGGATTTTGGTGAAGTAGGCGTGGCGCCGCCCACTTTTTAGCATAAAAGGTCAGCTATTTTCAAAAGCAATTGCTTGAAAGTTCAAGAAGGTATTTAAATAAAAGTTAGTGAGATGCTTCCCAATAGTATATAGTATACTCCTGCCAAAAATTACGCAAATCGGATAGCAAACACGCAAAATATACGGACAAGTAGTTAACACCCTACTGCCTTTTTATACCTAGTAGTGCTTCGCACACAAGGTATATTAACTTCATTGGCCTAACGGTAGTATGTAACGGCATAAACGAATCGAGATAGATATTGACTTATATATCTATATCAAAATGTTCAGGAGGAAAAGAGAAATTGATTGAGCCATGTCCGTCCGTCCGTCCGTCCGTCCGTCCGTCTGTAAACACGATAACTTGAGTAAATCTTGAGATATCTCAATGAAATTTGGTATGTAGGTTCCTTTTCACTTATCTCCGAGCGCTATTGAATATAGGCAAAATCGGTTCAAAGCCACGCCCACTTTCTATATATATAATATTTTCGAAAATACAAAAAGAGTGATTATTCAGTACATAATACACCTATAAGGATAAAATTTGGTGTGTACCTTAGCGTTAAGGCAAAAAATAAATTTCTGAAGAAATTTTTAAAAAAGGCCGTGGCACCGCCCACTTTTGATTAAGTCAAATTTGGAAATATTATTAATCATAAATCAAACACCGCTCAAGATAGCAAAATAAAATTCAGCACACATATTTCTATTAATACAGGCAATATTTCGAAAAAAAATTAGCGAAATCGGATTAGGTCCACGCCCAATTTTATACGAAAGATTTCGAAAAGGATCATGGATATATTGAATATGCTATAACTTTGCTTAAACTAGCTGTATATCATTTATATTTCACCTCTAAAGTGTTCGTGGGCAAAGAAAGTCGAAAGCACAAAATTTTTGGAAAATGGGCGTGGCCCCGCCCCTTTATGGGGGATTATTCCACAAAACTTTCCATGCCATAACTCCGGTAAAAATTGACTTATTGAAACGATATTTAGAGAAAGTGTTCAACATATAAAGCTAACTCTTTGCTGAAAAAATAAACAAAATCGGAGAACGGACACGCCCACTTTTTGAACATAGTTCTAAAAAATTTCTTCGTAAAATTAAAATCGCGATATTTCCATAATTGTATAAGTTATATAAATAAGATTTTACACACATAATAGCCTTTTTAAACAAAACTATACTGTAAAAAAATTTTGTGGATTTTGGTGAAGTAGGCGTGGCGCCGCCCACTTTTTAGCATAAAAGCTCTGCTATTTTCAAAAGCGATTGCTTGGAATTTCAAGAATGTATTTCAATGAAATTTAGTGAGACACTTCCCAATAGTATGTAGTATACTCCTGCCAAAAATTACGCAAATCGAATAACAAACAAGGAAGATTTACGGGCAAGTAGTTAACACCCTACTGCCTTTTTTTTTATTAATTTTTTTTATTTTCATACCTTTCATGAACATGAGGAAAGCTATTTATATTTTCTTATTTAGTGATAATTGAATTTACCACTCACAAAAGAAGTGTTTTTAATCGAAAACAATCAGTTGCCTTTATAACAACTTTTCCGTTATTAAAATAGACCTGAGTAAATTGGGATACCAAAACAGATCACTACTAGGTATTTAATGTTCGGTTACACCCGAACTTAGACTTCCTTACTAGTTTTATTTTCATACCTTTCATGAACATGAGGAAAGCTATTTATATTTTCTTATTTAGTGATAATTGAATTTACCACTCACAAAAGAAGTGTTTTTAATCGAAAACAATCAGTTGCCTTTATAACAACTTTTCCGTTATTAAAATAGACCTGAGTAAATTGGGATACCAAAACAGATCACTACTAGGTATTTAATGTTCGGTTACACCCGAACTTAGACTTCCTTACTAGTTATACCTAGTAGTGCTTCGCACACAAGGTATATTAACTTCATTGGCCTAACGGTAGTATGTAACGGCATAAACGAATCGAGATAGATATTGACTTATATATCTATATCAAAATGTTCGGGAGGAAAAGAGAAATTGATTGAGCCATGTCCGTCCGTCCGTCCGTCCGTCTGTAAACACGATAACTTGAGTAAATCTTGAGATATCTCAATGAAATTTGGTATGTAGGTTCCTTTTCACTTATCTCCGAGCGCTATTGAAAATAGGCAAAATCGGTTAAAAGCCACGCCCACTTTCTATATATATAATATTTTCGAAAATACAAAAAGAGTGATTAATCAGTACATAATACACCTATAAGGATAAAATTTGGTGTGCACTTTAGCGTTAAGGCAAAAAATAAATGTTTGAAGAAATTTTTAAAAAGGGGCGTGGCACCGCCCACTTTTGATTAAGTCAAATTTGGAAATATTATTAGTCATAAATCAAAAACCGCTCAAGATAGCAAAATAAAATTCAGTACACATATTTATATTAATACAAGCAATATTTCGAAAAAAAATTATTGAAATCGGGTTACGTCCACGCCCAATTTTATACGAAAGATTTTGAAAAGGATCATAGATATATTGAATATGCTATAACTTTGCTTAAACTACTTGTATATCATTTCTATTTCACCTCTAAAGTGTTCGTGGGCAAAGAAAGTCGAAAGCACAAAATTTTTGGAAAATGGGCGTGGCCCCGCCCCTTTATGGGGGATTATTCCAAAAAACTTTTCATGACATAACTCCGGTAAAAATTGACTTATTGAAACGATATTTAGAGAAACTGTTCAACATATAAAGCTTACTCTTTGCTGTAAAAATAAACAAAATTGGTGAACGGACACGCCCACTTTTTGAACACAGTTCTAAAAAATTTCTTCGTATAATTAAAATCGCGATATTTCCTTAATTGTATAAGTTATATAAATAAAATTTTACACACATAACAAGCTTTTTAATCAAAACTGAACTGTATAAAAATTTTGTGGATTTTGGTGAAGTAGGCGTGGCGCCCCCACTTTTTAGCATAAAAGGTCAGCTATTTTCAAAAGCAATTGCTTGAAAGTTCAAGAAGGTATTTAAATAAAAGTTAGTGAGATGCTTCCCAATAGTATATAGTATACTCCTGCCAAAAATTACGCAAATCGGATAGCAAACACGCAAAATATACGGACAAGTAGTTAACACCCTACTGCCTATTTTTATTTTAATAATTTTTTTTTATTTTCATACCTTTCATGAACATGGGGAAAGCTATTTATATTTTGTTATTTAGTGATAGTTTAATTTACCACTTACAATAGAAATGTTTTTATCGAAAACAATCAGTTGCCTTTATAACAAATTTTCAGGTATGTATTAAAATAGACCTGAGTAAATTAGGATACCAAAACAGATCCCTACTAGGTATTTAATGTTCGGTTACACCCGAACTTAGACTTCCTTACTAGTTTATACCTAGTAGTGCTTCGCACACAAGGTATATTAACTTCATTGGCCTAACGTCCGTCCGTCCGTCCGTCCGCCTGTAAACACGATAACTTGAGTAAATCTTGAGATATCCCAATGAAATTTGGTATGTAGGTTCCTTTTCACTTATCTCCGAGCGCTATTGAAAATAGGCAAAATCGGTTAAAAGCCACGCCCACTTTCTATATATATAATATTTTCGAAAATACAAAAAGAGTGATTAATCAGTACATAATACACCTATAAGGATAAAATTTAGTGTGCACTTTAGCGTTAAGGCAAAAAATAAATGTTTGAAGGAATTTTTAAAAAGGGGCGTGGCACCGCCCACTTTTGATTAAGTCAAATTTGGAAATATTATTAGTCATAAATCAAAAACCGCTCAAGATAGCAAAATAAAATTCAGCACACATATTTATATTAATACAAGCAATATTTCGAAAAAAAATTATTGAAATCGGGTTAGGTTCACGCCCAATTTTATACGAAAGATTTTGAAAAGGATCATAGATATATTGAATATGCTATAACTTTGCTTAAACTACTTGTATATCATTTCTATTTCACCTCTAAAGTGTTCGTGGGCAAAGAAAGTCGAAAGCACAAAATTTTTGGAAAATTTGCGTGGCCCCGCCCCTTTATGGGGGATTATTCCAAAAAACTTTTCATGACATAACTCCGGTAAAAATTGACTTATTGAAACGATATTTAGAGAAACTGTTCAACATATAAAGCTTACTCTTTGCTGTAAAAATAAACAAAATTGGTGAACGGACACGCCCACTTTTTGAACACAGTTCTAAAAAATTTCTTCGTATAATTAAAATCGCGATATTTCCTTAATTGTATAAGTTATATAAATAAAATTTTACACACATAACAAGCTTTTTAATCAAAACTGAACTGTATAAAAATTTTGTGGATTTTGGTGAAGTAGGCGTGGCGCCGCCCACTTTTTAGCATAAAAGGTCAGCTATTTTCAAAAGCAATTGCTTGAAAGTTCAAGAAGGTATTTAAATAAAAGTTAGTGAGATGCTTCCCAATAGTATATAGTATACTCCTGCCAAAAATTACGCAAATCGGATAGCAAACACGCAAAATATACGGACAAGTAGTTAACACCCTACTGCCTATTTTTATTTTAATAATTTTTTTTATTTTCATACCTTTCATGAACATGGGGAAAGCTATTTATATTTTGTTATTTAGTAATAGTTTAATTTACCACTTACAATAGAAATGTTTTTATCGAAAACAATCAGTTGCCTTTATAACAAATTTTCAGGTATGTATTAAAATAGACCTGAGTAAATTAGGATACCAAAACAGATCCCTACTAGGTATTTAATGTTCGGTTACACCCGAACTTAGACTTCCTTACTAGTTTATACCTAGTAGTGCTTCGCACACAAGGTATATTAACTTCATTGGCCTAACGGTAGTATGTAACGGCATAAACGAATCGAGATAGATATTGACTTATATATATCAAAATGTTCAGGAGGAAAAGAGAAATTGATTGAGCCATGTCCGTCCGTCCGTCCGTCCGCCTGTAAACACGATAACTTGAGTAAATCTTGAGATATCCCAATGAAATTTGGTATGTAGGTTCCTTTTCACTTATCTCCGAGCGCTATTGAAAATAGGCAAAATCGGTTAAAAGCCACGCCCACTTTCTATATACATATATAATATTTTCGAAAATACAAAAAGAGTGATTAATCAGTACATAATACACCTATAAGGATAAAATTTAGTGTGCACTTTAGCGTTAAGGCAAAAAATAAATGTTTGAAGGAATTTTTAAAAAGGGGCGTGGCACCGCCCACTTTTGATTAAGTCAAATTTGGAAATATTATTAGTCATAAATCAAAAACCGCTCAAGATAGCAAAATAAAATTCAGCACACATATTTATATTAATACAAGCAATATTTCGAAAAAAAATTATTGAAATCGGGTTAGGTCCACGCCCAATTTTATACGAAAGATTTTGAAAAGGATCATAGATATATTGAATATGCTATAACTTTGCTTAAACTACTTGTATATCATTTCTATTTCACCTCTAAAGTGTTCGTGGGCAAAGAAAGTCGAAAGCACAAAATTTTTGGAAAATTTGCGTGGCCCCGCCCCTTTATGGGGGATTATTCCAAAAAACTTTTAATGACATAACTCCGGTAAAAATTGACTTATTGAAACGATATTTAGAGAAACTGTTCAACATATAAAGCTTACTCTTTGCTGTAAAAATAAACAAAATTGGTGAACGGACACGCCCACTTTTTGAACACAGTTCTAAAAAATTTCTTCGTATAATTAAAATCGCGATATTTCCTTAATTGTATAAGTTATATAAATAAAATTTTACACACATAACAAGCTTTTTAATCAAAACTGAACTGTATAAAAATTTTGTGGATTTTGGTGAAGTAGGCGTGGCGCCGCCCACTTTTTAGCATAAAAGGTCAGCTATTTTCAAAAGCAATTGCTTGAAAGTTCAAGAAGGTATTTAAATAAAAGTTAGTGAGATGCTTCCCAATAGTATATAGTATACTCCTGCCAAAAATTACGCAAATCGGATAGCAAACACGCAAAATATACGGACAAGTAGTTAACACCCTACTGCCTATTTTTATTTTAATAATTATACCTAGTAGTGCTTCGCACACAAGGTATATTAACTTCATTCGCCTAACGGTAGTATGTAACGGCATAAACGAATCGAGATAGATATTGACTTATATATATCAAAATGTTCAGGAGGAAAAGAGAAATTGATTGAGCCATGTCCGTCCGTCTGTCCGTCCGTCCGTCTGTGAACACGATAACTTGAGTAAATCTTGAGATATCTCAATGAAATTTGGTATGCAGGTTCCTTTTCACTTATCTCGGAGCGCTATTGAAAATAGGCAAAATCGGTTAAAAGCCACGCCCACTTTCTATATATATAATTTTTTCGAAAATACAAAAAGAGTGATTATTCAGTACATAATACACCTATAAGGATAATATTTGGTGTGCACTTTAGCGTTAAGGCAAAAAATACATTTTTGAAGAAATTTTTAAAATGGGGCGTGGTACCGCCCACTTTTGATTAAGTCAAATTTGGAAATATTATTAATCATAAATCAAAAACCGCTCAAGATAGCAAAGTGAAATTCAGCACACATATTTATATTAATACAGGCAATATTTCGAAAAAAAATTATCGAAATCGGGTTAGGTCCACTCCCAATTTTATACGAAAGATTTTGAAAAGGATCATAGATATATTGAATATGCTATAACTTTGCTTAAACTAGCTGTATATCATTTCTATTTCACCTCTAAAGTGTTCGTGGGCAAAGAAAGTCGAAAACACAAAATTTTTGGAAAATGGGCGTGGCCCCGCCCCTTTATGGTGGATTATTCCATAAAACTTTCCATGCCATAACTCCGGTAAAAATTGACTTATTGAAACGATATTTACAGAAAGTGTTCAACATATAAAGCTTACTCTTTGCTGTAAAAATAAACAAAATCGGTGAACGGACACGCCCACTTTTTGAACACAGTTCTAAAAAATTTCTTCGTAAAATTAAAATCGCGATATTTCCATAACTGTATAAGTTATATATATAAGATTTTACACACTTAATAAGCTTTTTAAGAAAAACTAAACTGCAAAAAAATTGTGTGGATTTTGTTGAAGTAGGCGTGGCGCCGCCCACTTTTCAGCAAAAAAGGTCTGTTATTTTCAAAAGCGATTGCTTGAAATTTCAAGAAGGTATTCCAATGAAAGTTAGTGGGATGCTTCCCAATAGTATGTAGTATACTCCTGCCAAAAATAATGCAAATCGAATGACAAACAAGCAAGATTTACGGGAAAGTAGTTAACTCCCTATTGCCTTTTTTTTTATAAATTTTTTTTATTTTCATACCTTTCATAAGCCCCATGCAAAACTATTTATATTTTGTTATTTAGTGATAATTTAATTTACCACTTACAACAGAAGTGTTTTTAATCGAAAACAATCAGTTGTTTTATACCACCTTTTCAGGTATTAAAATAGACCTGAGTTAATTGGGATAACGCAAAAGATCACTACTAGGTATTTAATGTTCGGTTACACCCGAACTTAGACTTCCTTACTAGTTTTTTTTATTTTCATACCTTTCATGAACATGGGGAAAGCTATTTATGTTTTGTTATTTAGTAATAGTTTAATTTACCACTTACAATAGAAATGTTTTTATCGAAAACAATCAGTTGCCTTTATAACAAATTTTCAGGTATGTATTAAAATAGACCTGAGTAAATTAGGATACCAAAACAGATCCCTACTAGGTATTTAATGTTCGGTTACACCCGAACTTAGACTTCCTTACTAGTTTATACCTAGTAGTGCTTCGCACACAAGGTATATTAACTTCATTGGCCTAACGGTAGTATGTAACGGCATAAACGAATCGAGATAGATATTGACTTATATATATCAAAATGTTCAGGAGGAAAAGAGAAATTGATTGAGCCATGTCCGTCCGTCCGTCCGTCCGCCTGTAAACACGATAACTTGAGTAAATCTTGAGATATCCCAATGAAATTTGGTATGTAGGTTCCTTTTCACTTATCTCCGAGCGCTATTGAAAATAGGCAAAATCGGTTAAAAGCCACGCCCACTTTCTATATACATATATAATATTTTCGAAAATACAAAAAGAGTGATTAATCAGTACATAATACACCTATAAGGATAAAATTTAGTGTGCACTTTAGCGTTAAGGCAAAAAATAAATGTTTGAAGGAATTTTTAAAAAGGGGCGTGGCACCGCCCACTTTTGATTAACCCTTAATTAGTCGCATGAAGAAAATCACACAAATAGTCGCGTGGGGTCTCTGGTGACCCCAAACAAAACTTAGAAAAATAATTTTAAACACTAAATAAAACGATTTAGAATTTTCATAAACATAAACATACTTTATTATTAAGTATTTAAAAAAACTAAAAGGTAACTTTCACTTTTAACTTAAATTAAAAAATAATTAATATCAAAATCATCTTAAAACATTTCATTTTTGCCATAACAGAGTTAAAAAAAATATAAAAAGTTAATCTGAGCTATCAGTCAGGTCTTGCTTAATGCACTCTGTACAAAATGGCTTAGAGCATCTTTGGCAAATAAATTTGCCACAATTGTGGCATTTAGATGCCACTTTCTTGTCATAGATTTTTTGGATTATGCCTGGATAAATAATAGTTACCAAAAGATAATACAGTATTTTCGTTGCCTTCGGTGTCTGAAATTTCGCTTTCCGAATCATGCGAACTTTCTTCAATAGCGAAATTTGCAAACTCGCTTTCGGTCGAAGAACCACCAACATCTTCCTCAATATCCGACAACTCATCCAGCCATTGGAGTATTTGCCTTTCTTTATCCATTTCAAAATAGCAAATTTGAAGAAAATCGGGGAAAATCTATCGAAATAATAACGAAAATAGAATACGCATTCTAACAAAACGTAGCTAAAGACAAAAACAAATATATTTACTAAGAAAAACCCGAAACACAGCAACTCACCTCCGAACGAAAATTTTACGTAACTAGTCGCGTGGGGTCAGAGCATAAAACAGTACCGACAGGTGTACACACGTCGATGTTTTGATCTATACTACTTTGTACTCACAACAAAGAGTTAGAAAGCTAGAAAGAGAGCGAGCGCTCTGAAAGCATTACATCACACTGTTTTTTTAATTTGAAATGGTCTTGACCCCACGCGACTAATTAAGGGTTAAGTCAAATTTGGAAATATTATTAGTCATAAATCAAAAACCGCTCAAGATAGCAAAATAAAATTCAGCACACATATTTATATTAATACAAGCAATATTTCGAAAAAAAATTATTGAAATCGGGTTAGGTCCACGCCCAATTTTATACGAAAGATTTTGAAAAGGATCATAGATATATTGAATATGCTATAACTTTGCTTAAACTACTTGTATATCATTTCTATTTCACCTCTAAAGTGTTCGTGGGCAAAGAAAGTCGAAAGCACAAAATTTTTGGAAAATTTGCGTGGCCCCGCCCCTTTATGGGGGATTATTCCAAAAAACTTTTCATGACATAACTCCGGTAAAAATTGACTTATTGAAACGATATTTAGAGAAACTGTTCAACATATAAAGCTTACTCTTTGCTGTAAAAATAAACAAAATTGGTGAACGGACACGCCCACTTTTTGAACACAGTTCTAAAAAATTTCTTCGTATAATTAAAATCGCGATATTTCCTTAATTGTATAAGTTATATAAATAAAATTTTACACACATAACAAGCTTTTTAATCAAAACTGAACTGTATAAAAATTTTGTGGATTTTGGTGAAGTAGGCGTGGCGCCGCCCACTTTTTAGCATAAAAGGTCAGCTATTTTCAAAAGCAATTGCTTGAAAGTTCAAGAAGGTATTTAAATAAAAGTTAGTGAGATGCTTCCCAATAGTATATAGTATACTCCTGCCAAAAATTACGCAAATCGGATAGCAAACACGCAAAATATACGGACAAGTAGTTAACACCCTACTGCCTTTTTATACCTAGTAGTGCTTCGCACACAAGGTATATTAACTTCATTGGCCTAACGGTAGTATGTAACGGCATAAACGAATCGAGATAGATATTGACTTATATATCTATATCAAAATGTTCAGGAGGAAAAGAGAAATTGATTGAGCCATGTCCGTCCGTCCGTCCGTCCGTCCGTCCGTCTGTAAACACGATAACTTGAGTAAATCTTGAGATATCTCAATGAAATTTGGTATGTAGGTTCCTTTTCACTTATCTCCGAGCGCTATTGAAAATAGGCAAAATCGGTTAAAAGCCACGCCCACTTTCTATATATATAATATTTTCGAAAATACAAAAAGAGTGATTATTCAGTACATAATACACCTATAAGGATAAAATTTGGTGTGTACCTTAGCGTTAAGGCAAAAAATAAATTTCTGAAGAAATTTTTAAAAAAGGGCGTGGCACCGCCCACTTTTGATTAAGTCAAATTTGGAAATATTATTAATCATAAATCAAACACCGCTCAAGATAGCAAAATAAAATTCAGCACACATATTTCTATTAATACAGGCAATATTTCGAAAAAAAATTAGCGAAATCGGATTAGGTCCACGCCCAATTTTATACGAAAGATTTCGAAAAGGATCATGGATATATTGAATATGCTATAACTTTGCTTAAACTAGCTGTATATCATTTATATTTCACCTCTAAAGTGTTCGTGGGCAAAGAAAGTCGAAAGCACAAAATTTTTGGAAAATGGGCGTGGCCCCGCCCCTTTATGGGGGATTATTCCACAAAACTTTCCATGCCATAACTCCGGTAAAAATTGACTTATTGAAACGATATTTAGAGAAAGTGTTCAACATATAAAGCTAACTCTTTGCTGAAAAAATAAACAAAATCGGAGAACGGACACGCCCACTTTTTGAACATAGTTCTAAAAAATTTCTTCGTAAAATTAAAATCGCGATATTTCCATAATTGTATAAGTTATATAAATAAGATTTTACACACATACATAATAGCCTTTTTAAACAAAACTATACTGTAAAAAAATTTTGTGGATTTTGGTGAAGTAGGCGTGGCGCCGCCCACTTTTTAGCATAAAACCTCTGCTATTTTCAAAAGCGATTGCTTGGAATTTCAAGAATGTATTTCAATGAAATTTAGTGAGACACTTCCCAATAGTATGTAGTATACTCCTGCCAAAAATTACGCAAATCGAATAACAAACAAGGAAGATTTACGGGCAAGTAGTTAACACCCTACTGCCTTTTTTTTTATTAATTTTTTTTATTTTCATACCTTTCATGAACATGAGGAAAGCTATTTATATTTTCTTATTTAGTGATAATTGAATTTACCACTCACAAAAGAAGTGTTTTTAATCGAAAACAATCAGTTGCCTTTATAACAGCTTTTCCGTTATTAAAATAGACCTGAGTAAATTGGGATACCAAAACAGATCACTACTAGGTATTTAATGTTCGGTTACACCCGAACTTAGACTTCCTTACTAGTTTTATTTTCATACCTTTCATGAACATGAGGAAAGCTATTTATATTTTCTTATTTAGTGATAATTGAATTTACCACTCACAAAAGAAGTGTTTTTAATCGAAAACAATCAGTTGCCTTTATAACAACTTTTCCGTTATTAAAATAGACCTGAGTAAATTGGGATACCAAAACAGATCACTACTAGGTATTTAATG
Source organism: Sphenella marginata (assembly GCA_951509765.1). Lineage (NCBI taxonomy): Eukaryota > Metazoa > Arthropoda > Insecta > Diptera > Tephritidae > Sphenella > Sphenella marginata. Next base: position 98,112,434 of record OX608078.1, read on the forward strand.
TTCGGTTACACCCGAACTTAGACTTCCTTACTAGTTATACCTAGTAGTGCTTCGCACACAAGGTATATTAACTTCATTGGCCTAACGGTAGTATGTAACGGCATAAACGAATCGAGATAGATATTGACTTATATATCTATATCAAAATGTTCGGGAGGAAAAGAGAAATTGATTGAGCCATGTCCGTCCGTCCGTCCGTCCGTCTGTAAACACGATAACTTGAGTAAATCTTGAGATATCTCAATGAAATTTTGTATGTAGGTTCCTTTTCACTTATCTCCGAGCGCTATTGAAAATAGGCAAAATCGGTTAAAAGCCACGCCCACTTTCTATATATATAATATTTTCGAAAATACAAAAAGAGTGATTAATCAGTACATAATACACCTATAAGGATAAAATTTGGTGTGCACTTTAGCGTTAAGGCAAAAAATAAATGTTTGAAGAAATTTTTAAAAAGGGGCGTGGCACCGCCCACTTTTGATTAAGTCAAATTTGGAAATATTATTAGTCATAAATCAAAAACCGCTCAAGATAGCAAAATAAAATTCAGTACACATATTTATATTAATACAAGCAATATTTCGAAAAAAAATTATTGAAATCGGGTTACGTCCACGCCCAATTTTATACGAAAGATTTTGAAAAGGATCATAGATATATTGAATATGCTATAACTTTGCTTAAACTACTTGTATATCATTTCTATTTCACCTCTAAAGTGTTCGTGGGCAAAGAAAGTCGAAAGCACAAAATTTTTGGAAAATGGGCGTGGCCCCGCCCCTTTATGGGGGATTATTCCAAAAAACTTTTCATGACATAACTCCGGTAAAAATTGACTTATTGAAACGATATTTAGAGAAACTGTTCAACATATAAAGCTTACTCTTTGCTGTAAAAATAAACAAAATTGGTGAACGGACACGCCCACTTTTTGAACACAGTTCTAAAAAATTTCTTCGTATAATTAAAATCGCGATATTTCCTTAATTGTATAAGTTATATAAATAAAATTTTACACACATAACAAGCTTTTTAATCAAAACTGAACTGTATAAAAATTTTGTGGATTTTGGTGAAGTAGGCGTGGCGCCGCCCACTTTTTAGCATAAAAGGTCAGCTATTTTCAAAAGCAATTGCTTGAAAGTTCAAGAAGGTATTTAAATAAAAGTTAGTGAGATGCTTCCCAATAGTATATAGTATACTCCTGCCAAAAATTACGCAAATCGGATAGCAAACACGCAAAATATACGGACAAGTAGTTAACACCCTACTGCCTATTTTTATTTTAATAATTTTTTTTTATTTTCATACCTTTCATGAACATGGGGAAAGCTATTTATATTTTGTTATTTAGTGATAGTTTAATTTACCACTTACAATAGAAATGTTTTTATCGAAAACAATCAGTTGCCTTTATAACAAATTTTCAGGTATGTATTAAAATAGACCTGAGTAAATTAGGATACCAAAACAGATCCCTACTAGGTATTTAATGTTCGGTTACACCCGAACTTAGACTTCCTTACTAGTTTATACCTAGTAGTGCTTCGCACACAAGGTATATTAACTTCATTGGCCTAACGTCCGTCCGTCCGTCCGTCCGCCTGTAAACACGATAACTTGAGTAAATCTTGAGATATCCCAATGAAATTTGGTATGTAGGTTCCTTTTCACTTATCTCCGAGCGCTATTGAAAATAGGCAAAATCGGTTAAAAGCCACGCCCACTTTCTATATATATAATATTTTCGAAAATACAAAAAGAGTGATTAATCAGTACATAATACACCTATAAGGATAAAATTTAGTGTGCACTTTAGCGTTAAGGCAAAAAATAAATGTTTGAAGGAATTTTTAAAAAGGGGCGTGGCACCGCCCACTTTTGATTAAGTCAAATTTGGAAATATTATTAGTCATAAATCAAAAACCGCTCAAGATAGCAAAATAAAATTCAGCACACATATTTATATTAATACAAGCAATATTTCGAAAAAAAATTATTGAAATCGGGTTAGGTTCACGCCCAATTTTATACGAAAGATTTTGAAAAGGATCTTAGATATATTGAATATGCTATAACTTTGCTTAAACTACTTGTATATCATTTCTATTTCACCTCTAAAGTGTTCGTGGGCAAAGAAAGTCGAAAGCACAAAATTTTTGGAAAATGCGCGTGGCCCCGCCCCTTTATGGGGGATTATTCCAAAAAACTTTTCATGACATAACTCCGGTAAAAATTGACTTATTGAAACGATATTTAGAGAAATTGTTCAACATATAAAGCTTACTCTTTGCTGTAATAATAAACAAAATTGGTGAACGGACACGCCCACTTTTTGAACACAGTTCTAAAAAATTTCTTCGTATAATTAAAATCGCGATATTTCCTTAATTGTATAAGTTATATAAATAAAATTTTACACACATAACAAACTTTTTAATCAAAACTGAACTGTATAAAAATTTTGTGGATTTTGGTGAAGTAGGCGTGGCGCCGCCCACTTTTTAGCATAAAAGGTCAGCTATTTTCAAAAGCAATTGCTTGAAAGTTCAAGAAGGTATTTAAATGAAAGTTAGTGAGATGCTTCCCAATAGTATATAGTATACTCCTGCCAAAAATTACGCAAATCGGATAGCAAACACGCAAAATATACGGACAAGTAGTTAACACCCTACTGCCTTTTTATACCTAGTAGTGCTTCGCACACAAGGTATATTAACTTCATTGGCCTAACGGTAGTATGTAACGGCATAAACGAATCGAGATAGATATTGACTTATATATCTATATCAAAATGTTCAGGAGGAAAAGAGAAATTGATTGAGCCATGTCCGTCCGTCCGTCCGTCCGTCTGTAAACACGATAACTTGAGTAAATCTTGAGATATCTCAATGAAATTTGGTATGTAGGTTCCTTTTCACTTATCTCCGAGCGCTATTGAAAATAGGCAAAATCGGTTAAAAGCCACGCCCACTTTCTATATATATAATATTTTCGAAAATACAAAAAGAGTGATTAATCAGTACATAATACACCTATAAGGATAAAATTTGGTGTGCACTTTAGCGTTAAGGCAAAAAATAAATGTTTGAAGAAATTTTTAAAAAGGGGCGTGGCACCGCCCACTTTTGATTAAGTCAAATTTGGAAATATTATTAGTCATAAATCAAAAACCGCTCAAGATAGCAAAATAAAATTCAGTACACATATTTATATTAATACAAGCAATATTTCGAAAAAAAATTATTGAAATCGGGTTACGTCCACGCCCAATTTTATACGAAAGATTTTGAAAAGGATCATAGATATATTGAATATGCTATAACTTTGCTTAAACTACTTGTATATCATTTCTATTTCACCTCTAAAGTGTTCGTGGGCAAAGAAAGTCGAAAGCACAAAATTTTTGGAAAATGGGCGTGGCCCCGCCCCTTTATGGGGGATTATTCCAAAAAACTTTTCATGACATAACTCCGGTAAAAATTTACTTATTGAAACGATATTTAGAGAAACTGTTCAACATATAAAGCTTACTCTTTGCTGTAAAAATAAACAAAATTGGTGAACGGACACGCCCACTTTTTGAACACAGTTCTAAAAAATTTCTTCGTATAATTAAAATCGCGATATTTCCTTAATTGTATAAGTTATATAAATAAAATTTTACACACATAACAAGCTTTTTAATCAAAACTGAACTGTATAAAAATTTTGTGGATTTTGGTGAAGTAGGCGTGGCGCCGCCCACTTTTTAGCATAAAAGGTCAGCTATTTTCAAAAGCAATTGCTTGAAAGTTCAAGAAGGTATTTAAATAAAAGTTAGTGAGATGCTTCCCAATAGTATATAGTATACTCCTGCCAAAAATTACGCAAATCGGATAGCAAACACGCAAAATATACGGACAAGTAGTTAACACCCTACTGCCTATTTTTATTTTAATAATTTTTTTTTATTTTCATACCTTTCATGAACATGGGGAAAGCTATTTATATTTTGTTATTTAGTGATAGTTTAATTTACCACTTACAATAGAAATGTTTTTATCGAAAACAATCAGTTGCCTTTATAACAAATTTTCAGGTATGTATTAAAATAGACCTGAGTAAATTAGGATACCAAAACAGATCCCTACTAGGTATTTAATGTTCGGTTACACCCGAACTTAGACTTCCTTACTAGTTTATACCTAGTAGTGCTTCGCACACAAGGTATATTAACTTCATTGGCCTAACGTCCGTCCGTCCGTCCGTCCGCCTGTAAACACGATAACTTGAGTAAATCTTGAGATATCCCAATGAAATTTGGTATGTAGGTTCCTTTTCACTTATCTCCGAGCGCTATTGAAAATAGGCAAAATCGGTTAAAAGCCACGCCCACTTTCTATATATATAATATTTTCGAAAATACAAAAAGAGTGATTAATCAGTACATAATACACCTATAAGGATAAAATTTAGTGTGCACTTTAGCGTTAAGGCAAAAAATAAATGTTTGAAGGAATTTTTAAAAAGGGGCGTGGCACCGCCCACTTTTGATTAAGTCAAATTTGGAAATATTATTAGTCATAAATCAAAAACCGCTCAAGATAGCAAAATAAAATTCAGCACACATATTTATATTAATACAAGCAATATTTCGAAAAAAAATTATTGAAATCGGGTTAGGTCCACGCCCAATTTTATACGAAAGATTTTGAAAAGGATCATAGATATATTGAATATGCTATAACTTTGCTTAAACTACTTGTATATCATTTCTATTTCACCTCTAAAGTGTTCGTGGGCAAAGAAAGTCGAAAGCACAAAATTTTTGGAAAATGGGCGTGGCCCCGCCCCTTTATGGGGGATTATTCCAAAAAACTTTTCATGACATAACTCCGGTAAAAATTGACTTATTGAAACGATATTTAGAGAAATTGTTCAACATATAAAGCTTACTCTTTGCTGTAATAATAAACAAAATTGGTGAACGGACACGCCCACTTTTTGAACACAGTTCTAAAAAATTTCTTCGTATAATTAAAATCGCGATATTTCCTTAATTGTATAAGTTATATAAATAAAATTTTACACACATAACAAACTTTTTAATCAAAACTGAACTGTATAAAAATTTTGTGGATTTTGGTGAAGTAGGCGTGGCGCCGCCCACTTTTTAGCATAAAAGGTCAGCTATTTTCAAAAGCAATTGCTTGAAAGTTCAAGAAGGTATTTAAATGAAAGTTAGTGAGACGCTTCCCAATAGTATATAGTATACTCCTGCCAAAAATTACGCAAATCGGATAGCAAACACGCAAAATATACGGACAAGTAGTTAACACCCTACTGCCTTTTTATACCTAGTAGTGCTTCGCACACAAGGTATATTAACTTCATTGGCCTAACGGTAGTATGTAACGGCATAAACGAATCGAGATAGATATTGACTTATATATCTATATCAAAATGTTCAGGAGGAAAAGAGAAATTGATTGAGCCATGTCCGTCCGTCCGTCCGTCCGTCTGTAAACACGATAACTTGAGTAAATCTTGAGATATCTCAATGAAATTTGGTATGTAGGTTCCTTTTCACTTATCTCCGAGCGCTATTGAAAATAGGCAAAATCGGTTAAAAGCCACGCCCACTTTCTATATATATAATATTTTCGAAAATACAAAAAGAGTGATTAATCAGTACATAATACACCTATAAGGATAAAATTTGGTGTGCACTTTAGCGTTAAGGCAAAAAATAAATGTTTGAAGAAATTTTTAAAAAGGGGCGTGGCACCGCCCACTTTTGATTAAGTCAAATTTGGAAATATTATTAGTCATAAATCAAAAACCGCTCAAGATAGCAAAATAAAATTCAGTACACATATTTATATTAATACAAGCAATATTTCGAAAAAAAATTATTGAAATCGGGTTACGTCCACGCCCAATTTTATACGAAAGATTTTGAAAAGGATCATAGATATATTGAATATGCTATAACTTTGCTTAAACTATTTGTATATCATTTCTATTTCACCTCTAAAGTGTTCGTGGGCAAAGAAAGTCGAAAGCACAAAATTTTTGGAAAATGGGCGTGGCCCCGCCCCTTTATTTGGGATTATTCCAAAAAACTTTTCATGACATAACTCCGGTAAAAATTGACTTATTGAAACGATATTTAGAGAAATTGTTCAACATATAAAGCTTACTCTTTGCTGTAAAAATAAACAAAATTGGTGAACGGACACGCCCACTTTTTGAACACAGTTCTAAAAAATTTCTTCGTATAATTAAAATCGCGATATTTCCTTAATTGTATAAGTTATATAAATAAAATTTTACACACATAACAAGCTTTTTAATCAAAACTGAACTGTATAAAAATTTTGTGGATTGTGGTGAAGTAGGAGTGGCGCCGCCCACTTTTTAGCATAAAAGGTCAGCTATTTTCAAAAGCAATTGCTTGAAAGTTCAAGAAGGTATTTAAATGAAAGTTAGTGAGACGCTTCCCAATAGTATATAGTATACTCCTGCCAAAAATTACGCAAATCGGATAGCAAACACGCAAAATATACGGACAAGTAGTTAACACCCTACTGCCTATTTTTATTTTAATAATTTTTTTTATTTTCATACCTTTCATGAACATGGGGAAAGCTATTTATATTTTGTTATTTAGTGATAGTTTAATTTACCACTTACAATAGAAATGTTTTTATCGAAAACAATCAGTTGCCTTTATAACAAATTTTCAGGTATGTATTAAAATAGACCTGAGTAAATTAGGATACCAAAACAGATCACTACTAGGTATTTAATGTTCGGTTACACCCGAACTTAGACTTCCTTACTAGTTTATACCTAGTAGTGCTTCGCACACAAGGTATATTAACTTCATTGGCCTAACGGTAGTATGTAACGGCATAAACGAATCGAGATAGATATTGACTTATATATATCAAAATGTTCAGGAGGAAAAGAGAAATTGATTGAGCCATGTCCGTCCGTCCGTCCGTCTGTAAACACGATAACTTGAGTAAATCTTGAGATATCTCAATGAAACTTGGTATGCAGGTTCCTTTTTACTTATCTCTGAACGCTATTGAAAATAGGCAAAATCGGTTAAAAGCCACGCCCACTTTCTATATATATAATATTTTCGAAAATACAAAAAGAGTGATTATTCAGTACATAATACACCTATAAGGATAAAATTTGGTGTGTACCTTAGCGTTAAGGCAAAAAATAAATGTTTGAGAAATTTTTAAAAAAGGGCGTGGCATCGCCCACTTTTGATTAAGTCAAATTTGGAAATATTATTAATCATAAATCAAACACCGCTCAAGATAGCAAAATAAAATTCAGCACACATATTTCTATTAATACAGGCAATATTTCGAAAAAAAATTTGCGAAATCGGATTAGGTCCACGCCCAATTTTATACGAAAGATTTCGAAAAGGATCATGGATATATTGAATATGCTATAACTTTGCTTAAACTAGCTGTATATCATTTCTATTTCACCTCTAAAGTGTTCGTGGGCAAAGAAAGTCGAAAGCACAAAATTTTTGGAAAATGGGCGTGGCCCCGCCCCTTTATGGGGGATTATTCCACAAAACTTTCCATGCCATAACTCCGGTAAAAATTGACTTATTGAAACGACATTTAGAGAAAGTGTTCAACATATAAAGCTAACTCTTTGCTGAAAAAATAAACAAAATCGGAGAACGGACACGCCCACTTTTTGAACATAGTTCTAAAAAATTTATTCGTAAAATTAAAATCGCGATATTTCCATAATTGTATAAGTTATATAAATAAGATTTTACACACATAATAGCCTTTTTAAACAAAACTATACTGTAAAAAATTTTTGTGGATTTTGGTGAAGTAGGCGTGGCGAAGCCCACTTTTTAGCATAAAAGCTCTGCTATTTTCAAAAGCGATTGCTTGGAATTTCAAGAATGTATTTCAATGAAATTTAGTGAGACACTTCCCAATAGTATGTAGTATACTCCTGCCAAAAATTACGCAAATCGAATAACAAACAAGGAAGATTTACGGGCAAGTAGTTAACACCCTACTGCCTTTTTATACCTAGTAGTGCTTCGCACACAAGGTATATTAACTTCATTCGCCTAACGGTAGTATGTAACGGCATAAACGAATCGAGATAGATATTGACTTATGTATATCAAAATGTTCAGGAGGAAAAGAGAAATTGATTGAGCCATGTCCGTCCGTCCGTCCGTCCGTCCGTCCGTCTGTAAACACGATAACTTGAGTAAATCTTGAGATATCTCAATGAAACTTGGTATGCAGGTTCCTTTTTACTTATCTCTGAACGCTATTGAAAATAGGCAAAATCGGTTAAAAGCCACGCCCACTTTCTATATATATAATATTTTCGAAAATACAAAAAGAGTGATTATTCAGTACATAATACACCTATAAGGATAAAATTTGGTGTGTACCTTAGCGTTAAGGCAAAAAATAAATTTCTGAAGAAATTTTTAAAAAAGGGCGTGGCACCGCCCACTTTTGATTAAGTCAAATTTGGAAATATTATTAATCATAAATCAAACACCGCTCAAGATAGCAAAATAAAATTCAGCACACATATTTCTATTAATACAGGCAATATTTCGAAAAAAAATTAGCGAAATCGGATTAGGTCCACGCCCAATTTTATACGAAAGATTTCGAAAAGGATCATGGATATATTGAATATGCTATAACTTTGCTTGAACTAGCTGTATATCATTTATATTTCACCTCTAAAGTGTTCGTGGGCAAAGAAAGTCGAAAGCACAAAATTTTTGGAAAATGGGCGTGGCCCCGCCCCTTTATGGGGGATTATTCCACAAAACTTTCCATGCCATAACTCCGGTAAAAATTGACTTATTGAAACGATATTTAGAGAAAGTGTTCAACATATAAAGCTAACTCTTTGCTGAAAAAATAAACAAAATCGGAGAACGGACACGCCCACTTTTTGAACATAGTTCTAAAAAATTTATTCGTAAAATTAAAATCGCGATATTTCCATAATTGTATAAGTTATATAAATAAGATTTTACACACATAATAGCCTTTTTAAACAAACCTATACTGTAAAAAAATTTTGTGGATTTTGGTGAAGTAGGCGTGGCGCCGCCCACTTTTTAGCATACAAGCTCTGCTATTTTCAAAAGCGATTGCTTGGAATTTCAAGAATGTATTTCAATGAAATTTAGTGAGACACTTCCCAATAGTATGTAGTATACTCCTGCCAAAAATTACGCAAATCGAATAACAAACAAGGAAGATTTACGGGCAAGTAGTTAACACCCTACTGCCTTTTTATACCTAGTAGTGCTTCGCACACAAGGTATATTAACTTCATTCGCCTAACGGTAGTATGTAACGGCATAAACGAATCGAGATAGATATTGACTTATGTATATCAAAATGTTCAGGAGGAAAAGAGAAATTGATTGAGCCATGTCCGTCCGTCCGTCCGTCCGTCCGTCTGTAAACACGATAACTTGAGTAAATCTTGAGATATCTCAATGAAACTTGGTATGCAGGTTCCTTTTTACTTATCTCTGAACGCTATTGAAAATAGGCAAAATCGGTTAAAAGCCACGCCCACTTTCTATATATATAATATTTTCGAAAATACAAAAAGAGTGATTATTCAGTACATAATACACCTATAAGGATAAAATTTGGTGTGTACCTTAGCGTTAAGGCAAAAAATAAATTTCTGAAGAAATTTTTAAAAAAGGGCGTGGCACCGCCCACTTTTGATTAAGTCAAATTTGGAAATATTATTAATCATAAATCGATTATTAATCAAGCGATTGCTTGGAATTTCAAGAATGTATTTCAATGAAATTAAGTGAGACACTTCCCAATAGTATGTAGTATACTCCTGCCAAAAATTACGCAAATCGAATAACAAACAAGGAAGATTTACGGGCAAGTAGTTAACACCCTACTGCCTTTTTTTTTATTAATTTTTTTTATTTTCATACCTTTCATGAACATGAGGAAAGCTATTTATATTTTCTTATTTAGTGATAATTGAATTTACCACTCACAAAAGAAGTGTTTTTAATCGAAAACAATCAGTTGCCTTTATAACAACTTTTCCGTTATTAAAATAGACCTGAGTAAATTGGGATACCAAAACAGATCACTACTAGGTATTTAATGTTCGGTTACACCCGAACTTAGACTTCCTTACTAGTTTTATTTTCATACCTTTCATGAACATGAGGAAAGCTATTTATATTTTCTTATTTAGTGATAATTGAATTTACCACTCACAAAAGAAGTGTTTTTAATCGAAAACAATCAGTTGCCTTTATAACAACTTTTCCGTTATTAAAATAGACCTGAGTAAATTGGGATACCAAAACAGATCACTACTAGGTATTTAATGTTCGGTTACACCCGAACTTAGACTTCCTTACTAGTTATACCTAGTAGTGCTTCGCACACAAGGTATATTAACTTCATTGGCCTAACGGTAGTATGTAACGGCATAAACGAATCGAGATAGATATTGACTTATATATCTATATCAAAATGTTCGGGAGGAAAAGAGAAATTGATTGAGCCATGTCCGTCCGTCCGTCCGTCCGTCTGTAAACACGATAACTTGAGTAAATCTTGAGATATCTCAATGAAATTTGGTATGTAGGTTCCTTTTCACTTATCTCCGAGCGCTATTGAAAATAGGCAAAATCGGTTAAAAGCCACGCCCACTTTCTATATATATAATATTTTCGAAAATACAAAAAGAGTGATTAATCAGTACATAATACACCTATAAGGATAAAATTTGGTGTGCACTTTACCGTTAAGGCAAAAAATAAATGTTTGAAGAAATTTTTAAAAAGGGGCGTGGCACCGCCCACTTTTGATTAAGTCAAATTTGGAAATATTATTAGTCATAAATCAAAAACCGCTCAAGATAGCAAAATAAAATTCAGTACACATATTTATATTAATACAAGCAATATTTCGAAAAAAAATTATTGAAATCGGGTTACGTCCACGCCCAATTTTATACGAAAGATATCATTTCTATTTCACCTCTAAAGTGTTCGTGGGCAAAGAAAGTCGAAAGCACAAAATTTTTGGAAAATGGGCGTTGCCCCGCCCCTTTATAGGGGATTATTCCAAAAAACTTTTCATGACATAACTCCGGTAAAAATTGACTTATTGAAACGATATTTAGAGAAACTGTTGAACATATAAAGCTTACTCTTTGCTGTAAAAATAAACAAAATTGGTGAACGGACACGCCCACTTTTTGAACACAGTTCTAAAAAATTTCTTCGTATAATTAAAATCGCGATATTTCCTTAATTGTATAAGTTATATAAATAAAATTTTACACACATAACAAGCTTTTTAATCAAAACTGAACTGTATAAAAATTTTGTGGATTTTGGTGAAGTAGGCGTGGCGCCGCCCACTTTTTAGCATAAAAGGTCAGCTATTTTCAAAAGCAATTGCTTGAAAGTTCAAGAAGGTATTTAAATAAAAGTTAGTGAGATGCTTCCCAATAGTATATAGTATACTCCTGCCAAAAATTACGCAAATCGGATAGCAAACACGCAAAATATACGGACAAGTAGTTAACACCCTACTGCCTATTTTTATTTTAATAATTTTTTTTATTTTCATACCTTTCATGAACATGGGGAAAGCTATTTATATTTTGTTATTTAGTGATAGTTTAATTTACCACTTACAATAGAAATGTTTTTATCGAAAACAATCAGTTGCCTTTATAACAAATTTTCAGGTATGTATTAAAATAGACCTGAGTAAATTAGGATACCAAAACAGATCCCTACTAGGTATTTAATGTTCGGTTACACCCGAACTTAGACTTCCTTACTAGTTTATACCTAGTAGTGCTTCGCACACAAGGTATATTAACTTCATTGGCCTAACGGTAGTATGTAACGGCATAAACGAATCGAGATAGATATTGACTTATATATATCAAAATGTTCAGGAGGAAAAGAGAAATTGATTGAGCCATGTCCGTCCGTCCGTCCGCCTGTAAACACGATAACTTGAGTAAATCTTGAGATATCCCAATGAAATTTGGTGCGTAGGTTCCTTTTCACTTATCTCCGAGCGCTATTGAAAATAGGCAAAATCGGTTAAAAGCCACGCCCACTTTCTATATATATAATATTTTCGAAAATACAAAAAGAGTGATTAATCAGTACATAATACACCTATAAGGATAAAATTTAGTGTGCACTTTAGCGTTAAGGCAAAAAATAAATGTTTGAAGGAATTTTTAAAAAGGGGCGTGGCACCGCCCACTTTTGATTAAGTCAAATTTGGAAATATTATTAGTCATAAATCAAAAACCGCTCAAGATAGCAAAATAAAATTCAGCACACATATTTATATTAATACAAGCAATATTTCGAAAAAAAATTATTGAAATCGGGTTAGGTCCACGCCCAATTTTATACGAAAGATTTTGAAAAGGATCATAGATATATTGAATATGCTATAACTTTGCTTAAACTACTTGTATATCATTTCTATTTCACCTCTAAAGTGTTCGTGGGCAAAGAAAGTCGAAAGCACAAAATTTTTGGAAAATGGGCGTGGCCCCGCCCCTTTATGGGGGATTATTCCAAAAAACTTTTCATGACATAACTCCGGTAAAAATTGACTTATTGAAACGATATTTAGAGAAATTGTTCAACATATAAAGCTTACTCTTTGCTGTAATAATAAACAAAATTGGTGAACGGACACGCCCACTTTTTGAACACAGTTCTAAAAAATTTCTTCGTATAATTAAAATCGCGATATTTCCTTAATTGTATAAGTTATATAAATAAAATTTTACACACATAACAAACTTTTTAATCAAAACTGAACTGTATAAAAATTTTGTGGATTTTGGTGAAGTAGGCGTGGCGCCGCCCACTTTTTAGCATAAAAGGTCAGCTATTTTCAAAAGCAATTGCTTGAAAGTTCAAGAAGGTATTTAAATGAAAGTTAGTGAGACACTTCACAATAGTATATAGTATACTCCTGCCAAAAATTACGCAAATCGGATAGCAAACACGCAAAATATACGGACAAGTAGTTAACACCCTACTGCCTTTTTATACCTAGTAGTGCTTCGCACACAAGGTATATTAACTTCATTGGTCTAACGGTAGTATGTAACGGCATAAACGAATCGAGATAGATATTGACTTATATATCTATATCAAAATGTTCAGGAGGAAAAGAGAAATTGATTGAGCCATGTCCGTCCGTCCGTCCGTCCGTCTGTAAACACGATAACTTGAGTAAATCTTGAGATATCTCAATGAAATTTGGTATGTAGGTTCCTTTTCATTTATCTCCGAGCGCTATTGAAAATAGGCAAAATCGGTTAAAAGCCACGCCCACTTTCTATATATATAATATTTTCGAAAATACAAAAAGAGTGATTAATCAGTACATAATACACCTATAAGGATAAAATTTGGTGTGCACTTTAGCGTTAAGGCAAAAAAAAAATGTTTGAAGAAATTTTTAAAAAGGGGCGTGGCACCGCCCACTTTTGATTAAGTCAAATTTGGAAATATTATTAGTCATAAATCAAAAACCGCTCAAGATAGCAAAATAAAATTCAGTACACATATTTATATTAGTACAAGCAATATATCGAAAAAAAATTATTGAAATCGGGTTACGTCCACGCCCAATTTTATACGAAAGATTTTGAAAAGGATCATAGATATATTGAATATGCTATAACTTTGCTTAAACTATTTGTATATCATTTCTATTTCACCTCTAAAGTGTTCGTGGGCAAAGAAAGTCGAAAGCACAAAATTTTTGGAAAATGGGCGTGGCCCCGCCCCTTTATTTGGGATTATTCCAAAAAACTTTTCATGACATAACTCCGGTAAAAATTGACTTATTGAAACGATATTTAGAGAAATTGTTCAACATATAAAGCTTACTCTTTGCTGTAAAAATAAACAAAATTGGTGAACGGACACGCCCACTTTTTGAACACAGTTCTAAAAAATTTCTTCGTATAATTAAAATCGCGATATTTCCTTAATTGTATAAGTTATATAAATAAAATTTTACACACATAACAAGCTTTTTAATCAAAACTGAACTGTATAAAAATTTTGTGGATTGTGGTGAAGTAGGCGTGGCGCCGCCCACTTTTTAGTATAAAAGGTCAGCTATTTTCAAAAGCAATTGCTTGAAAGTTCAAGAAGGTATTTAAATGAAAGTTAGTGAGATGCTTCCCAATAGTATATAGTATACTCCTGCCAAAAATTACGCAAATCGGATAGCAAACACGCAAAATATACGGACAAGTAGTTAACACCCTACTGCCTATTTTTATTTTAATAATTTTTTTTATTTTCATACCTTTCATGAACATGGGGAAAGCTATTTATATTTTGTTATTTAGTGATAGTTTAATTTACCACTTACAATAGAAATGTTTTTATCGAAAACAATCAGTTGCCTTTATAACAAATTATCAGGTATGTATTAAAATAGACCTGAGTAAATTAGGATACCAAAACAGATCACTACTAGGTATTTAATGTTCGGTTACACCCGAACTTAGACTTCCTTACTAGTTTATACCTAGTAGTGCTTCGCACACAAGGTATATTAACTTCATTGGCCTAACGGTAGTATGTAACGGCATAAACGAATCGAGATAGATATTGACTTATATATATCAAAATGTTCAGGAGGAAAAGAGAAATTGATTGAGCCATGTCCGTCCGTCCGTCCGTCCGTCTGTAAACACGATAACTTGAGTAAATCTTGAGATATCTCAATGAAATTTGGTATGTAGGTTCCTTTTCACTTATCTCCGAGCGCTATTGAAAATAGGCAAAATCGGTTAAAAGCCACGCCCACTTTCTATATATATAATATTTTCGAAAATACAAAAAGAGTGATTAATCAGTACATAATACACCTATAAGGATAAAATTTGGTGTGCACTTTAGCGTTAAGGCAAAAAATAAATGTTTGAAGGAATTTTTAAAAAGGGGCGTGGCACCGCCCACTTTTGATTAAGTCAAATTTGGAAATATTATTAGTCATAAATCAAAAACCGCTCAAGATAGCAAAATAAAATTCAGCACACATATTTATATTAATACAAGCAATATTTCGAAAAAAAATTATTGAAATCGGGTTAGGTCCACGCCCAATTTTATACGAAAGATTTTGAAAAGGATCATAGATATATTGAATATGCTATAACTTTGCTTAAACTACTTGTATATCATTTCTATTTCACCTCTAAGTGGTCGTGGGCAAAGAAAGTCGAAAGCACAAAATTTTTGGAAAATGGGCGTGGCCCCGCCCCTTTATGGGGGATTATTCCAAAAAACTTTTCATGACATAACTCCGGTAAAAATTGACTTATTGAAACGATATTTAGAGAAATTGTTCAACATATAAAGCTTACTCTTTGCTGTAAAAATAAACAAAATTGGTGAACGGACACGCCCACTTTTTGAACACAGTTCTAAAAAATTTCTTCGTATAATTAAAATCGCGATATTTCCTTAATTGTATAAGTTATATAAATAAAATTTTACACACATAACAAGCTTTTTAATCAAAACTGAACTGTATAAAAATTTTGTGGATTTTGGTGAAGTAGGCGTGGCGCCGCCCACTTTTTAGCATAAAAGGTCAGCTATTTTCAAAAGCAATTGCTTGAAAGTTCAAGAAGGTATTTAAATGAAAGTTAGTGAGACACTTCCCAATAGTATATAGTATACTCCTGCCAAAAATTACGCAAATCGGATAGCAAACACGCAAAATATACGGACAAGTAGTTAACACCCTACTGCCTTTTTATACCTAGTAGTGTTTCGCACACAAGGTATATTAACTTCATTGGCCTAACGGTAGTATGTAACGGCATAAACGAATCGAGATAGATATTGACTTATATATCTATATCAAAATGTTCAGGAGGAAAAGAGAAATTGATTGAGCCATGTCCGTCCGTCCGTCCGTCCGTCTGTAAACACGATAACTTGAGTAAATCTTGAGATATCTCAATGAAATTTGGTATGTAGGTTCCTTTTCACTTATCTCCGAGCGCTATTGAAAATAGGCAAAATCGGTTAAAAGCCACGCCCACTTTCTATATATATAATATTTTCGAAAATACAAAAAGAGTGATTAATCAGTACATAATACACCTATAAGGATAAAATTTGGTGTGCACTTTAGCGTTAAGGCAAAAAATAAATGTTTGAAGACATTTTTAAAAAGGGGCGTGGCACCGCCCACTTTTGATTAAGTCAAATTTGACAATATTATTAGTCATAAATCAAAAACCGCTCAAGATAGCAAAATAAAATTCAGCACACATATTTATATTAATACAAGCAATATTTCGAAAAAAAATTATTGAAATCGGGTTGGGTCCACGCCCAATTTTATCCGAAAGATTTTGAAAAGGATCATAGATATATTGAATATGCTATAACTTTTCTTAAACTACTTGTATATCATTTCTATTTCACCTCTAAAGTGTTCGTGGGCAAAGAAGGTCGAAAGCACAAAATTTTTGGAAAATGGGCGTGGCCCCGCCCCTTTATGGGGGATTATTCCAAAAAACTTTTCATGCCATAACTCCGGTAAAAATTGACTTATTGAAACGAAATTTAGAGAAATTGTTCAACATATAAAGCTTACTCTTTGCTGTAAAAATAAACAAAATTGGTGAACGGACACGCCCACTTTTTGAACACAGTTCTAAAAAATTTCTTCGTATAATTAAAATCGCGATATTTCCTTAATTGTATAAGCTATATAAATAAAATTTTACACACATAACAAGCTTTTTAATCAAAACTGAACTGTATAAAAATTTTGTGGATTTTGGTGAAGTAGGCGTGGCGCCGCCCACTTTTTAGCATAAAAGGTCAGCTATTTTCAAAAGCAATTGCTTGAAAGTTCAAGAAGGTATTTAAATGAAAGTTAGTGAGACACTTCCCAATAGTATATAGTATACTCCTGCCAAAAATTACGCAAATCGGATAGCAAACACGCAAAATATACGGACAAGTAGTTAACACCCTACTGCCTTTTTATACCTAGTAGTGCTTCGCACACAAGGTATATTAACTTCATTGGCCTAACGGTAGTATGTAAAGGCATAAACGAATCGAGATAGATATTGACTTATATATATCAAAATGTTCAGGAGGAAAAGAGAAATTGATTGAGCCATGTCCGTCCGTCCGTCCGTCCGTCCGTCCGTCTGTAAACACGATAACTTGAGTAAATCTTGAGATATCCCAATGAAATTTGGTATGTAGGTTCCTTTTCACTTATTTCCGAGCGCTATTGAAAATAGGCAAAATCGGTTAAAAGCCACGCCCACTTTCTATATATATAATATTTTCGAAAATACAAAAAGAGTGATTAATCAGTACATAATACACCTATAAGGATAAAATTTGGTGTGCACTTTAGCGTTAAGGCAAAAAATAAATGTTTGAAGAAATTTTTAAAAAGGGGCGTGGCACCGCCCACTTTTGATTAAGTCAAATTTGGAAATATTGTTAGTCATAAATCAAAAACCGCTCAAGATAGCAAAATAAAATTCAGCACACATATTTATATAAATACAAGCAATATTTCGAAAAAAAATTATTGAAATCGGGTTAGGTCCACGCCCAATTTTATACGAAAGATTTTGAAAAGGATCATAGATATATTGAATATGCTATAACTTTGCTTAAACTACTTGTATATCATTTCTATTTCACCTCTAAAGTGTTCGTGGGCAAAGAAAGTCGAAAGCACAAAATTTTTGGAAAATGGGCGTGGCCCCGCCCCTTTATGGGGGATTACTCCAAAAAACTTTTCATGACATAACTCCGGTAAAAATTGACTTATTGAAACGATATTTAGAGAAATTGTTCAACATATAAAGCTTACTCTTTGCTGTAAAAATAAACAAAATTGGTGAATGGACACGCCCACTTTTTGAACACAGTTCTAAAAAATTTCTTCGTATAATTAAAATCGCGATATTTCCTTAATTGTATAAGTTATATAAATAAAATTTTACACACATAACAAGCTTTTTAATCAAAACTGAACTGTATAAAAATTTTGTGGATTTTGGTGAAGTAGGCGTGGCGCCGCCCACTTTTTAGCATAAAAGGTCAGCTAATTTCAAAAGCAATTGCTTGAAAGTTCAAGAGGTATTTAAATGAAAGTTAGTGAGATGCTTCCCAATAGTATATAGTATACTCCTGCCAAAAATTACGCAAATCGGATAGCAAACACGCAAAATATACGGACAAGTAGTTAACACCCTACTGCCTATTTTTATTTTAATACTTTTTTTTATTTTCATACCTTTCATGAACATGGGGAAAGCTATTTATATTGTTATTTAGTGATAGTTTAATTTACCACTTACAATAGAAATGTTTTTATCGAAAACAATCAGTTGCCTTTATAACAAATTTTCAGGTATGTATTAAAATAGACCTGAGTAAATTAGGATACCAAAACAGATCACTACTAGGTATTTAATGTTCGGTTACACCCGAACTTAGACTTCCTTACTAGTTTATACCTAGTAGTGCTTCGCACACAAGGTATATTAACTTCATTGGCCTAACGGTAGTATGTAACGGCATAAACGAATCGAGATAGATATTGACTTATATATATCAAAATGTTCAGGAGGAAAAGAGAAATTGATTGAGCCATGTCCGTCCGTCCGTCCGTCCGTCCGTCTGTAAACACGATAACTTGAATAAATCTTGAGATATCTCAATGAAATTTGGTATGTAGGTTCCTTTTCACTTATCTCCGAGCGCTATTGAAAATAGGCAAAATCGGTTAAAAGCCCCGCCCACTTTCTATATATATAATATTTTCGAAAATACAAAAAGAGTGATTAATCAGTACATAATACACCTATAAGGATAAAATTTGGTGTGCACTTTAGCGTTAAGGCAAAAAATAAATGTTTGAAGAAATTTTTAAAAAGGGGCGTGGCACCGCCCACTTTTGATTAAGTCAAATCAAAAACCGCTCAAGATAGCAAAATAAAATTCAGCACACATATTTATATTAATACAAGCAATATTTCGAAAAAAAATTATTGAAATCGGGTTAGGTCCACGCCCAATTTTATACGAAAGATTTTGAAAAGGATCATAGATATATTGAATATGCTATAACTTTGCTTAAACTACTTGTATATCATTTCTATTTCACCTCTAAAGTGTTCGTGGGCAAAGAAAGTCGAAAGCACACAATTTTTGGAAAATGGGCGTGGCCCCGCCCCTTTATGGGGGATTATTCCAAAAAACTTTTCATGACATAACTCCGGTAAAAATTGACTTATTGAAACGATATTTAGAGAAATTGTTCAACATATAAAGCTTACTCTTTGCTGTAAAAATAAACAAAATTGGTGAACGGACAGGCCCACTTTTTGAACACAGTTCTAAAAAATTTCTTCGTATAATTAAAATCGCGATATTTCCTTAATTGTATAAGTTATATAAATAAAATTTTACACACATAACAAGCTTTTTAATCAAAACTGAACTGTATAAAAATTTTGTGGATTTTGGTGAAGTAGGCGTGGCGCCGCCCACTTTTTAGCATAAAAGGTCAGCTATTTTCAAAAGCAATTGCTTGAAAGTTCAAGAAGGTATTTAAATGAAAGTTAGTGAGATGCTTCCCAATAGTATATAGTATACTCCTGCCAAAAATTACGCAAATCGGATAGCAAACACGCAAAATATACGGACAAGTAGTTAACACCCTACTGCCTTTTTATACCTAGTAGTGCTTCGCACACAAGGTATATTAACTTCATTGGCCTAACGGTAGTATGTAACGGCATAAACGAATCGAGATAGATATTGACTTATATATATCAAAATGTTCAGGAGGAAAAGAGAAATTGATTGAGCCATTTCCGTCCGTCCGCCCGGCCGTCCGTCTGTAAACACGATAACTTGAGTAAATCTTGAGATATCCCAATGAAATTTGGTATGTAGGTTCCTTTTCACTTATCTCCGAGCGCTATTGAAAATAGGCAAAATCGGTTAAAAGCCACGCCCACTTTCTATATATATAATATTTTCGAAAATACAAAAAGAGTGATTAATCAGTACATAATACACCTATAAGGATAAAATTTGGTGTGCACTTTAGCGTTAAGGCAAAAAATAAATGTTTGAAGGAATTTTTAAAAAGGGGCGTGGCACCGCCCACTTTTGATTAAGTCAAATTTGGAAATATTATTAGTCATAAATCAAAAACCGCTCAAGATAGCAAAATAAAATTCAGCACACATATTTATATTAATACAAGCAATATTTCGAAAAATTATTGAAATCGGGTTAGGTCCACGCCCAATTTTATACGAAAGATTTTGAAAAGGATCATAGATATATTGAATATGCTATAACTTTGCTTAAACTACTTGTATATCATTTCTATTTCACCTCTAAAGTGTTCGTGGGCAAAGAAAGTCGAAAGCACAAAATTTTTGGAAAATGGGCGTGGCCCCGCCCCTTTATGGGGGATTATTCCAAAAAACTTTTCATGCCATAACTCCGGTAAAAATTGACTTATTGAAACGATATTTAGAGAAATTGTTCAACATATAAAGCTAACTCTTTGCTGTAAAAATAAACAAAATTGGTGAACGGACACGCCCACTTTTTGAACACAGTTCTAAAAAATTTCTTCGTATAATTAAAATCGCGATATTTCCTTAATTGTATAAGTTATATAAATAAAATTTTACACACATAACAAGCTTTTTAATCAAAACTGAACTGTATAAAAATTTTGTGGATTTTGGTGAAGTAGGCGTGGCGCCGCCCACTTTTTAGCATAAAAGGTCAGCTATTTTCAAAAGCAATTGCTTGAAAGTTCAAGAAGGTATTTAAATGAAAGTTAGTGAGATGCTTCCCAATAGTATATAGTATACTCCTGCCAAAAATTACGCAAATCGGCCTTTTTATACCTAGTAGTGCTTCGCACACAAGGTATATTAACTTCATTGGCCTAACGGTAGTATGTAACGGCATAAACGAATCGAGATAGATATTGACTTATATATATCAAAATGTTCAGGAGGAAAAGAGAAATTGATTGAGCCATGTCCGTCCGTCCGTCCGTCCGTCTGTAAACACGATAACTTGAGTAAATCTTGAGATATCTCAATGAAATTTGGTATGTAGGTTCCTTTTCACTTATCTCCGAGCGCTATAGAAAATAGGCAAAATCGGTTAAAAGCCACGCCCACTTTCTATGTATATAATATTTTCGAAAATACAAAAAGAGTGATTAATCAGTACATAATACACCTATAAGGATAAAATTTGATGTGCACTTTAGCGTTAAGGCAAAAAATAATTGTTTGAAGAAATTTTTAAAAAGGGGCGTGGCACCGCCCACTTTTGATTAAGTCAAATCAAAAACCGCTCAAGATAGCAAAATAAAATTCAGCACACATATTTATATTAATACAAGCAATATTTCGAAAAAAAATTATTGAAATCGGGTAGGTCCACGCCCAATTTTATACGAAAGATTTTGAAAAGGATTATAGATATATTGAATATGCTATAACTTTGCTTAAACTACTTGTATATCATTTCTATTTCACCTCCAAAGTGTTCGTGGGCAAAGAAAGTCGAAAGCACAAAATTTTTGGAAAATGGGCGTGGCCCCGCCCCTTTATGGGGGATTATTCCAAAAAACTTTTCATGACATAACTCCGGTAAAAATTGACTTATTGAAACGATATTTAGAGAAATTGTTCAACATATAAAGCTTACTCTTTGCTGTAAAAATAAACAAAATTGGTGAACGGACACGCCCAGTTTTTGAACACAGTTCTAAAAAATTTCTTCGTATAATTAAAATCGCGATATTTCCTTAATTGTATAAGTTATATAAATAAAATTTTACACACATAACAAGCTTTTTAATCAAAACTGAACTGTATAAAAATTTTGTGGATTTTGGTGAAGTAGGCGTGGCGTCGCCCACTTTTTAGCATAAAAGGTCAGCTATTTTCAAAAGCAATTGCTTGAAAGTTCAAGAAGGTATTTAAATGAAAGTTAGTGAGATGCTTCCCAATAGTATATAGTATACTTCTGCCAAAAATTACGCCAATCGGATAGCAAACACGCAAAATATACGGACAAGTAGTTAACACCCTACTGCCTTTTTATACCTAGTAGTGCTTCGCACACAAGGTATATTAACTTCATTGGCCTAAAGGTAGTATGTAACGGCATAAACGAATCGAGATAGATATGGACTTATATATATCAAAATGTTCAGGAGGAAAGAGAAATTGATTGAGCCATGTCCGTCCGTCCGTCCGTCCGTCCGTCGGTAAACACGATAACTTGAGCAAATCTTGAGATATCTCAATGAAATTTGGTATGTAGGTTCCTTTTCACTTATCTCCGAGCGCTATTGAAAATAGGCAAAATCGGTTAAAAGCCACGCCCACTTTCTATGTATATAATATTTTCGAAAATACAAAAAGAGTGATTAATCAGTACATAATACACCTATAAGGATAAAATTTGATGTGCACTTTGGCGTTAAGGCAAAAAATAATTGTTTGAAGAAATTTTTAAAAAGGGACGTGGCACCGCCCACTTTTGATTAAGTCAAATTTGGAAATATTATTAGTCATAAATCAAAAACCGCTCAAGATAGCAAAATAAAATTCAGCACACATATTTATATTAATACAAGCAATATTTCGAAAAAAAATTATTGAAATCGGGTTAGGTCCACGCCCAATTTTATACGAAAGATTTTGAAAAGGATCATAGAATATGCTATAACTTTGCTTAAACTACTTGTATATCATTTCTATTTCACCTCTAAAGTGTTCGTGGGCAAAGAAAGTCGAAAGCACAAAATTTTTGGAAAATGGGCGTGGCCCCGCCCCTTTATGGGGGATTATTCCAAAAAACTTTTCATGACATAACTCCGG
Organism: Sphenella marginata; assembly: GCA_951509765.1. Lineage (NCBI taxonomy): Eukaryota > Metazoa > Arthropoda > Insecta > Diptera > Tephritidae > Sphenella > Sphenella marginata. The sequence goes on from OX608078.1 coordinate 98,135,468, forward strand.
TAAAAATTGACTTATTGAAACGATATTTAGAGAAATTGTTCAACATATAAAGCTAACTCTTTGCTGTAAAAATAAACAAAATTGGTGAACGGACACGCCCACTTTTTGAACACAGTTCTAAAAAATTTCTTCGTATAATTAAAATCGCGATATTTCCTTAATTGTATAAGTTATATAAATAAAATTTTACACACATAACAAGCTTTTTAATCAAAACTGAACTGTATAAAAATTTTGTGGATTTTGGTGAAGTAGGCGTGGCGCCGCCCACTTTTTAGCATAAAAGGTCAGCTATTTTCAAAAGCAATTGCTTGAAAGTTCAAGAAGGTATTTAAATGAAAGTTGGTGAGATGCTTCCCAATAGTATATAGTATACTCCTGCCAAAAATTACGCAAATCGGATAGCAAACACGCAAAATATACGGACAAGTAGTTAACACCCTACTGCCTTTTTATACCTAGTAGTGCTTCGCACACAAGGTATATTAACTTCATTGGCCTAACGGTAGTATGTAACGGCATAAACGAATCGAGATAGATATTGACTTATATATATCAAAATGTTCAGGAGGAAAAGAGAAATTGATTGAGCCATGTCCGTCCGTCCGTCCGTCCGTCTGTAAACACGATAACTTGAGTAAATCTTGAGATATCCCAATGAAATTTGGTATGTAGGTTCCTTTTCACTTATCTCCGAGCGCTATTGAAAATAGGCAAAATCGGTTAAAAGCCACGCCCACTTTCTATATATATAATATTTTCGAAAATACAAAAAGAGTGATTAATCAGTACATAATACACCTATAAGGATAAAATTTGGTGTGCACTTTAGCGTTAAGGCAAAAAATAAATGTTTGAAGAAATTTTTAAAAAGGGGCGTGGCACCGCCCACTTTTGATTAAGTCAAATTTGGAAATATTATTAGTCATAAATCAAAAACCGCTCAAGATAGCAAAATAAAATTCAGCATACATATTTATATTAATACAAGCAATATTTCGAAAAAAAATTATTGAAATCGGGTTAGGTCCACGCCCAATTTTATACGAAAGATTTTGAAAAGGATCATAGATATATTGAATATGCTATAACTTTGCTTAAACTACTTGTATATCATTTCTATTTCACCTCTAAAGTGTTCGTGGGCAAAGAAAGTCGAAAGCACAAAATTTTTGGAAAATGGGCGTGGCCCCGCCCCTTTATGGGGGATTATTCCAAAAAACTTTTCATGCCATAACTCCGGTAAAAATTGACTTATTGAAACGATATTTAGAGAAATTGTTCAACATATAAAGCTTACTCTTTGCTGTAAAAATAAACAAAATTGGTGAACGGACACGCCCACTTTTTGAACACAGTTCTAAAAAATTTCTTCGTATAATTAAAATCGCGATATTTCCTTAATTGTACAAGTTATATAAATAAAATTTTACACACATAACAAGCTTTTTAATCAAAACTGATCTGTATAAAAATTTTGTGGATTTTGGTGAAGTAGGCGTGGCGCCGCCCACTTTTTAGCATAAAAGGTCAGCTATTTTCAAAAGCAATTGCTTGAGAGCTCAAGAAGGTATTTAAATGAAAGTTAGTGAGATGCTTCCCAATAGCATATAGTATACTCCTGCCAAAAATTACGCAAATCGGATAGCAAACACGCAAAATATACTTACAAGTAGTTAACACCCTACTGCCTTTTTATACCTAGTAGTGCTTCGCACACAAGGTATATTAACTTCATTGGCCTAACGGTAGTATGTAACGGCATAAACGAATCGAGGTAGATATTGACTTATATATATCAAAATGTTCAGGAGGAAAAGAGAAATTGATTGAGCCATGTCCGTCCGTCCGTCCGTCCGTCTGTAAACACGATAACTTGAGAAAATCTTGAGATATCTCAATGAAATTTGGTATGTAGGTTCCTTTTCACTTCACTTATTATTGAAAACAGGCAAAATCGGTTAAAAGCCACGCCCACTTTCTATATATATAATATTTTCGAAAATACAAAAAGAGTGATTAATCAGTACATAATACACCTATAAGGATAAAATTTGGTGTGCACTTTAGCGTTAAGGCAAAAACTAAATGTTTGAAGAAATTTTTAAAAAGGATCGTGGCACCGCCCACTTTTGAGTAAGTCAAATTTGGAAATATTATTAGTCATAAATCAAAAACCGCTCAAGATAGCAAAATAAAATTCAGCACACATATTTATATTAATACAAGCAATATTTCGAAAAAAAATTATTGAAATCGGGTTAGGTCCACGCCCAATTTTATACGAAAGATTTTGAAAAGGATCATAGATATATTGAATATGCTATAACTTTGCTTAAACTACTTACTTGTATATCATTTCTATTTCACCTCTAAAGTGTTCGTGGGCAAAGAAAGTCGAAAGCACAAAATTTTTGGAAAATGGGCGTAGCCCCGCCCCTTTATGGGGGATTATTCCAAAAAACTTTTCATGACATAACTCCGGTAAAAATTGCCTTATTGAAACGATATTTAGAGAAATTGTTCAACATATACAGCTTACTCTTTGCTGTCAAAATAAACAAAATTGGTGAACGGACACACCCACTTTTTGAACACAGTTCTAAAAAATTTCTTCGTATAATTAAAATCGCGATATTTCCTTAATTGTATAAGTTATATAAATAAAATTTTACACACATAACAAGCTTTTTAATCAAAACTGAACTGTATAAAAATTTTGTGGATTTGGGTGAAGTAGTCGTGGCGCCGCCCACTTTTTAGCATAAAAGGTCAGCTATTTTCAGAAGCAATTGCTTGAAAGTTCAAGAAGGTATTTAAATGAAAGTTAGTGAGATGCTTCCCAATAGTATATAGTAAACTCCTGCCAAAAATTACGCAAATCGGATAGCAAACACGCAAAATATACGGACAAGTAGTTAACACCCTACTGCCTTTTTATACCTAGTAGTGCTTCGCACACAAGGTATATTAACTTCATTGGCCTAACGGTAGTATGTAACGGCATAAACGAATCGAGATAGATATTGACTTATATATCTATATCAAAATGTTCAGGAGGAAAAGAGAAATTGATTGAGCCATGTCCGTCCGTCCGCCCGTCCGTCCGTCCGTCTGTAAACACGATAACTTGAGTAAATCTTGATATATCCCAATGAAATTTGGTATGTAGGTTCCTTTTCACTTATCTCCGAGCGCTATTGAAAAAAGGCAAAATCGGTTAAAAGCCACGCCCACTTTCTATATATATAATATTTTCGAAAATACAAAAAGAGTGATTAATCAGTACATAATACACCTATAAGGATAAAATTTGGTGTGCACTTTAGCGTTAAGGCAAAAAATAAATGTTTGAAGAAATTTTTAAAAAGGGGCGTGGCACCGCCCACTTTTGATTAAGTCAAATTTGGAAATATTATTAGTCATAAATCAAAAACCGCTCAAGATAGCAAAATAAAATTCAGCACACATATTTATATTAATACAAGCAATATTTCGAAAACAAATTGTTGAAATCGGGTTAGGTCCACGCCCAATTTGATACGAAAGATTTTGAAAAGGATCATAGATATATTGAATATGCTATAACTTTGCTTTGCTTTGGGTCAAGATTTACTCAAGTTATCGTGTTTACAGACGGACGGACGGACATGGCTCAATCAATTTCTCTTTTCCTCCTGAACATTTTGATATATATAAGTGAACTAGCAGGGTACCCGGCGTTGCTCGGGATGTAAGTAGTTAGGGGGCCTTTCAAAATCAATAATATACTTAAAGATTTCATTTTGCGGTATGCGTTGGTAACGTTAGGGGGCCTTTCAAGAATTCAATTTTGACAAATTGTGCCAGGATGAATGCAGATTCAAATGTTGATTTGATACAATATTGTAGGGTAATATTAAGGTTTTTCTGCAATCGCATTTTTACCGATAACTCAGTTATAGATAAATTTATCGAAATATGTCGAAGAACAAATGAAACCTGGGGCCTTCTCCTTTCGTTTTATACCCATATTATAGAGTAATGTTAAGTTTTTTGGGCAATAACCGATAACTCATTTATCGATAAATTTATCGAAATATATCGAAGTCCAAATGAGACCTGGAGCCATCTCCTTTCGTGTGATACCCATATTGTAGGGTAATATAGAGGTTTTCGGGCAATCGCATTTTGACCGATGACTCAGTTATCGATCAATTTATCGAAATATATTGTAGTACAAATGAAACCTGGGGCCTTCCCCTTTCGTTTGATACCCATATTGTAGGTCAAGTTTAAGGTTTTTGGGCAATCACATTTTCACCGATAACTCAGTTATCGATCAATCTATCGAAACCTATCGTAGTCCAAATGAAACCTGCTGCCTTCTCCTTTCGTTTTATACCCATATTGTAGAGTAATGTTAAGTTTTTTGGGCAATCACCGATAACTCATTTATCGATACATTTATCGAAATATATCGAAATTCAAATGAAACCTGCTGCTTTCTCCTTTCGTTTAAAGGAGATATCCTTTAGTTTGATACCCATATTGTAGGGTAATATAGAGGTTTTCGGGCAATCGCATTTTGACCGATAACTCAGTTATCGACCAATTTATCGAAATATATCCAAGTACAAAGGAAATCTGGGGCCTCCCCTTTCGTTTGATACCCATATTTTAGGTCAAGTTTAAGGTCTTTGGGCAATCACATTTTCACCGATAACTCAGTTATCGATCAATCTATCGAAACCTATCGTAGTCCAAATGAAACCTGCTGCCTTCTTTCGTTTTATACTCATATTATAAAGTAATGTTAAGTTTTTTGGGCAATCACCGATAACTCAGTTATCGATCAATTTATCGAAACCTATCGTAGTCCAAATGAAACCTGCTGCTTTCTCCTTTCGTTTTATACCCATATTATAGAGTAATATTAAGTTTTTTGGGCAATCACCGATAACTCATTTATCGATAAATTTATCGAAATATATCGAAGTCCAAATGAAACCTGCAGCTATCTCCTTTCATTTGATACCCATATTGTAGGGTAATATAGAGGTTTTCGGGCAATCGCATTTTGACCGATGACTCAGTTTTCGATCAATTTATCGAAATATATTGTAGTACAAATGAAACCTGGGGCTTTCCCCTTTCGTTTGATACCCATATTGTAGGTCAAGTTTAAGGTTTTTGGGCAATAACATTTTCACCGATAACTCAGTTATCGATAAATTTATCGAAATATATCGAAGTCCAAATGAAACCTGGAGCTATCTTCTTTCGTTTGATACCCATATTGCAGGGTAATATTAAGGTTTTCGGGCAATCGAATTTTGACCGATATCTTAGTTATCGATCAATTTATCGAAATATATCGAAGCTAAAATGAATCACCGATAACTCATTTATCGATAAATTTATCGAAATATATCGAAGTCCAAATGAAACCTGCAGCTATCTCCTTTCATTTGATACCCATATTGTAGGGTAATATAGAGGTTTTCGGGCAATCGCATTTTGACCGATGACTCAGTTTTCGATCAATTTATCGAAATATATTGTAGTACAAATGAAACCTGGGGCTTTCCCCTTTCGTTTGATACCCATATTGTAGGTCAAGTTTAAGGTTTTTGGGCAATAACATTTTCACCGATAACTCAGTTATCGATAAATTTATCGAAATATATCGAAGTCCAAATGAAACCTGGAGCTATCTTCTTTCGTTTGATACCCATATTGCAGGGTAATATTAAGGTTTTCGGGCAATCGAATTTTGACCGATATCTTAGTTATCGATCAATTTATCGAAATATATCGAAGCTAAAATGAAACCTGGGGCCTTCCCCTTTCGTTTGATACCCATATTGTAGGGCAATTTTAAGGTTTTTGTGCAATAACATTTTCACCGATAACTCAGTTATCGATAAAGTTATCGAAATATATCGAAGCCCAAATGAAACCTGGGGCCCTCCCCTTTCGTTTGATACCCATATTATAGGGTAATGTTAAGTTTTTTGGGCAATCACCGATAACTCAGTTATCGATAAATTTATCGAAATATATCGAAGTCCAAATGTAACCTGGAGCTACCCCTTTCGCTTGATACCCATATTGTAGGGCAATTTTAAGGTTTTTGGGCAATAACATTTTCACCGATAACTCAGTTATCGATAAATTTATCGAAATATATCGAAGTCCAAATGAAACCTGGAGCTATCTTCTTTCGTTTGATACCCATATTGCAGGGTAATATTAAGGTTTTCGGGCAATCGAATTTTGACCGATATCTTAGTTATCGATCAATTTATCGAAATATATCGAAGCTAAAATGAAACCTGGGGCCTTCCCCTTTCGTTTGATACCCATATTGTAGGGCAATTTTAAGGTTTTTGTGCAATAACATTTTCACCGATAACTCAGTTATCGATAAAGTTATCGAAATATATCGAAGCCCAAATGAAACCTGGGGCCCTCCCCTTTCGTTTGATACCCATATTATAGGGTAATGTTAAGTTTTTTGGGCAATCACCGATAACTCAGTTATCGATAAATTTATCGAAATATATCGAAGTCCAAATGTAACCTGCAGCTATCTCCTTTCATTTGATACCCATATTGTAGGGTAATATAGAGGTTTTCGGGCAATCGCATTTTGACCGATGACTCAGTTTTCGATCAATTTATCGAAATATATTGTAGTACAAATGAAACCTGGGGCTTTCCCCTTTCGTTTGATACCCATATTGTAGGTCAAGTTTAAGGTTTTTGGGCAATAACATTTTCACCGATAACTCAGTTATCGATAAATTTATCGAAATATATCGAAGTCCAAATGAAACCTGGAGCCATCTCCTTTCGTGTGATACCCATATTGTGGGGTAATATAGAGGTTTTCGGGCAATCGCATTTTGACCGATGACTCAGTTATCGATCAATTTATCGAAATATATTGTAGTACAAATGAAACCTGGGGCCTTCCCCTTTCGTTTGATACCCATATTGTAGGTCAAGTTTAAGGTTTTTGGGCAATCACATTTTCACCGATAACTCAGTTATCGATCAATCTATCGAAACCTATCGTAGTCCAAATGAAACCTGCTGCCTTCTCCTTTCGTTTTATACCCATATTGTAGAGTAATGTTAAGTTTTTTGGGCAATCACCGATAACTCATTTATCGATACATTTATCGAAATATATCGAAGTTCAAATGAAACCTGCTGCTTTCTCCTTTCGTTTAAAGGAGATATCCTTTAGTTTGATACCCATATTGTAGGGTAATATAGAGGTTTTCGGGCAATCGCATTTTGACCGATAACTCAGTTATCGACCAATTTATCGAAATAAATCCAAGTACAAAGGAAATCTGGGGCCTCCCCTTTCGTTTGATACCCATATTTTAGGTCAAGTTTAAGGTCTTTGGGCAATCACATTTTCACCGATAACTCAGTTATCGATCAATCTATCGAAACCTATCGTAGTCCAAATGAAACCTGCTGCCTTCTTTCGTTTTATACTCATATTATAAAGTAATGTTAAGTTTTTTGGGCAATCACCGATAACTCAGTTATCGATCAATTTATCGAAACCTATCGTAGTCCAAATGAAACCTGCTGCTTTCTCCTTTCGTTTTATACCCATATTATAGAGTAATATTAAGTTTTTTGGGCAATCACCGATAACTCATTTATCGATAAATTTATCGAAATATATCGAAGTCCAAATGAAACCTGCAGCTATCTCCTTTCATTTGATACCCATATTGTAGGGTAATATAGAGGTTTTCGGGCAATCGCATTTTGACCGATGACTCAGTTTTCGATCAATTTATCGAAATATATTGTAGTACAAATGAAACCTGGGGCTTTCCCCTTTCGTTTGATACCCATATTGTAGGTCAAGTTTAAGGTTTTTGGGCAATAACATTTTCACCGATAACTCAGTTATCGATAAATTTATCGAAATATATCGAAGTCCAAATGAAACCTGGAGCTATCTTCTTTCGTTTGATACCCATATTGCAGGGTAATATTAAGGTTTTCGGGCAATCGAATTTTGACCGATATCTTAGTTATCGATCAATTTATCGAAATATATCGAAGCTAAAATGAAACCTGGGGCCTTCCCCTTTCGTTTGATACCCATATTGTAGGGCAATTTTAAGGTTTTTGTGCAATAACATTTTCACCGATAACTCAGTTATCGATAAAGTTATCGAAATATATCGAAGCCCAAATGAAACCTGGGGCCCTCCCCTTTCGTTTGATACCCATATTATAGGGTAATGTTAAGTTTTTTGGGCAATCACCGATAACTCAGTTATCGATAAATTTATCGAAATATATCGAAGTCCAAATGTAACCTGGAGCTACCCCTTTCGCTTGATACCCATATTGTAGGGCAATTTTAAGGTTCTTGTGCAATAACATTTTCACCGATAACTCAGTTATCGATAAATTTATCGAAATATATCGAAGCCCAAATGAAACCTGGGGCCATCCCCTTTCGTTTGATACCCATATTGTAGGGTAATATTAAGGTTTTTGGGCAATCGAATTTTGGCCGATAACTTAGTTATCGATCAATTTGTCGAAATATATCGAAGCCAAAATGAATCCTGGGGCCCTCCCCTTTCGTTTGATACCCATATTATAGGGTAATGTTAAGTTTTTTGGGCAATCACCGATAACTCAGTTATCGATAAATTTATCGAAATATATCGAAGTCCAAATGTAACCTGGAGCTATCCCCTTTCGTTTGATACCCATATTGTAGGGCAATTTTAAGGTTTTTGTGCAATAACGTTTTCACCGATAACTCAGTTATCGATACATTTATCGAAAGCTATCGAAGTCCAAATGAAACCTGGAGCTATCCCCTTTCGTTTGATACCCATTTTGCAGGGTAATATTAACGTTTTCGGGCAATCGAATTTTGACCGATAACTTAGTTATCGATCAAGTTATCGAAATATATCGAAGCTAAAATGAAACCTGGGGCCTTCCCCTTTCGTTTGATACCCATATTGTACGATATTTCTATACCTATATGCGAAATATCATAAGTATAGGTTCAATATACTTAGAGTTATATGGAATAAAAAAAATTTCGAAAAGAAACGGTCCCTAGCAGGGTCGGAACCCCCAAAATGAAAAAAAAAAATAGCCTATAGCTCCTTCCAGACTATAACCTGTAGGCATGCCAAATTTCAACAAAATCCGTCCAGCCATTCTCACGTTTTTAGGGAACAAAAGCAAACGTCTGGACATCCAAACATCCAAACATCCAAACATCGCTACATTCACATTTATAATATTAGTAGGATATAAATAAAATTTTACACACATAACAAGCTTTTTAATCAAAACTGAACTGTATAAAAATTTTGTGGATTTTGGTGAAGTAGGCGTGGCGCCGCCCACTTTTTAGCATAAAAGGTCAGCTATTTTCAAAAGCAATTGCTTGAAAGTTCAAGAAGGTATTTAAATGAAAGTTAGTGAGATACTTCCCAATAGTATATAGTATACTCCTGCCAAAAATTACGCAAATCGGATAGCAAACACGCAAAATATACGGACAAGTAGTTAACACCCTACTGCCTTTTTATACCTAGTAGTGCTTCGCACACAAGGTATATTAACTTCATTGGCCTAACGGTAGTATGTAACGGCATAAACGAATCGAGATAGATATTGACTTATATATATCAAAATGTTCAGGAGGAAAAGAGAAATTGATTGAGCCATGTCCGTCCGTCCGTCCGTCCGTCCGTCTGTAAACACGATAACTTGAGTAAATCTTGAGATATCTCAATGAAATTTGGTATGTAGGTTCCTTTTCACTTATCTCCAAGCGCTATTGAAAATAGGCAAAATCGGTTGAAAGCCACGCCCACTTTCTATATATATAATATTTTCGAAAATACAAAAAGAGTGATTAATCAGTACATAATACACCTATAAGGATAAAATTTGGTGTGCACTTTAGCGTTAAGGCAAAAAATAAATGTTTGAAGAAATTTTTAAAAAGGGGCGTGGCACCGCCCACTTTTGATTAAGTCAAATTTGGAAATATTATTTGTCATAAATCAAAAACCGCTCAAGATAGCAAAATAAAATTCAGCACACATATTTATATTAATACAAGCAATATTTCGAAAAAAAATTATTGAAATCGGGTTAGGTCCACGGCCAATTTTATACGAAAGATTTTGAAAAGGATCATAGATATATTGAATATGCTATAACTTTGCTTAAACTACTTGTATATCATTTCTATTTCACCTCTAAAGTGTTCGTGGGCAAAGAAAGTCGAAAGCACAAAATTTTTGGAAAATGGGCGTGGCCCCGCCCCTTTATGGGGGATTATTCCAAAAAACTTTTCATGACATAACTCCGGTAAAAATTGACTTATTGAAACGATATTTAGAGAAATTGTTCAACATATAAAGCTTACTCTTTGCTGTAAAAATAAACAAAATTGGTGAACGGACACGCCCACTTTTTGAACACAGTTCTAAAAAATTTCTTCGTATAATTAAAATCGCGATATTTCCTTAATTGTATAAGTTATATAAATAAAATTGTACACACATAACAAGCTTTTTAATCAAAACTGAACTGTATAAAAATTTTGTGGATTTTGGTGAAGTAGGCGTGGCGCCGCCCACTTTTTAGCATAAAAGGTCAGCTACTTTCAAAAGCAATTGCTTGAAAGTTCAAGAAGGTATTAAAATGAAAGTTAGTGAGATGCTTCCCAATAGTATATAGTATACTCCTGGCAAAAATTACGCAAATCGGATAGCAAACACGCAAAATATACGGACAAGTAGTTAACACCCTACTGCCTTTTTATACCTAGTAGTGCTTCGCACACAAGGTATATTAACTTCATTGGCCTAACGGTAGTATGTAACGGCATAAACGAATCGAGATAGATATTGACTTATATATATCAAAATGTTCAGGAGGAAAAGAGAAATTGATTGAGCCATGTCCGTCCGTCCGTCCGTCCGTCCGTCCGTCTCTAAACACGATAACTTGAGTAAATCTTGAGATATCTCAATGAAATTTGGTATGTAGGTTCCTTTTCACTTATCTCCAAGCGCTATTGAAAATAGGCAAAATCGGTTAAAAGCCACGCCCACTTTCTATATATATAATATTTTCGAAAATACAAAAAGAGTGATTAATCAGTACATAATACACCTATAAGGATAAAATTTGGTGTGCACTTTAGCGTTAAGGCAAAAAATAAATGTTTGAAGAAATTTTTAAAAAGGGGCGTGGCACCGCCCACTTTTGATTAAGTCAAATTTGGAAATATTATTTGTCATAAATCAAAAACCGCTCAAGATAGCAAAATAAAATTCAGCACACATATTCATATTAATACAAGCAATATTTCGGAAAAAAATTATTGAAATCGGGTTAGGTCCACGCCCAATTTTATACGAAAGATTTTGAAAAGGATCATAGATATATTGAATATGCTATAACTTTGCTTGAACTACTTGTATATCATTTCTATTTCACCTCTAAAGTGTTCGTGGGCAAAGAAAGTCGAAAGCACAAAATTTTTGGAAAATGGGCGTGGCCCCGCCCCTTTATGGGGGATTATTCCAAAAAACTTTTCATGACATAACTCCGGTAAAAATTGACTTATTGAAACGATATTTAGAGAAATTGTTCAACATATAAAGCTTACTCTTTGCTGTAAAAATAAACAAAATTGGTGAACGGACACTCCCACTTTTTGAACACAGTTCTAAAAAATTTCTTCGTATAATTAAAATCGCGATATTTCCTTAATTGTATAAGTTATATAAATAAAATTGTACACACATAACAAGCTTTTTAATCAAAACTGAACTGTATAAAAATTTTGTGGATTTTGGTGAAGTAGGCGTGGCGCCGCCCACTTTTTAGCATAAAAGGTCAGCTATTTTCAAAAGCAATTGCTTGAAAGTTCAAGAAGGTATTAAAATTAAAGTTAGTGAGATGCTTCCCAATAGTATAAAGTATACTCCTGGCAAAAATTACGCAAATCGGATAGCAAACACGCAAAATATACGGACAAGTAGTTAACACCCTACTGCCTTTTTATACCTAGTAGTGCTTCGCACACAAGGTATATTAACTTCATTGGCCTAACGGTAGTATGTAACGGCATAAACGAATCGAGATAGATATTGACTTATATATATCAAAATGTTCAGGAGGAAAAGAGAAATTGATTGAGCCATGTCCGTCCGTCCGTCCGTCCGTCTGTAAACACGATAACTTGAGTAAATCTTGAGATATCTCAATGAAATTTTTCACTTATCTCCGAGCGCTATTGAAAACAGGCAAAATCGGTTAAAAGCCACGCCCACTTTCTATATACATATATAATATTTTCGAAAATACAAAAAGAGTGATTAATCAGTACATAATACACCTATAAGGATAAAATTTGGTGTGCACTTTAGCGTTAAGGCAAAAAATAAATGTTTGAAGAAATTTTTAAAAAGGGGCGTGGCACCGCCCACTTTTGATTAAGTCAAATTTGGAAATATTATTAGTCATAAATCAAAAACCGCTCAAGATAGCAAAATAAAATTCAGCACACATATTTATATTAATACAAGCAATATTTCGAAAAAAAATTATTGAAATCGGGTTAGGTCCACGCCCAATTTTATACGAAAGATTTTGAAAAGGAGCATAGATATATTGAATATGCTATAACTTTGCTTAAACTACTTGTATATCATTTCTATTTCACCTCTAAAGTGTTCGTGGGCAAAGAAAGTCGAAAGCACAAAATTTTTGGAAAATGGGCGTGGCCCCGCCCCTTTATGGGGGATTATTCCAAAAAACTTTTCATGCCATAACTCCGGTAAAAATTGACTTATTGAAACGATATTTAGAGAAATTGTTCAACATATAAAGCTAACTCTTTGCTGTAAAAATAAACAAAATTGGTGAACGGACACGCCCACTTTTTGAACACAGTTCTTAAAAATTTCTTCGTATAATTAAAATTGCGATATTTCCTTAATTGTATAAGTTATATAAATAAAATTTTACACACATAACAAGCTTTTTAATCAAAACTGAACTGTATAAAAATTTTGTGGATTTTGGTGAAGTAGGCGTATCGTCGCCCACTTTTTAGCTTAAAAGGTCAGCTATTTTCAAAAGCAATTGCTTGAAAGTTCAAGAAGGTATTTAAATGAAAATTAGTGAGATGCTTCCCAATAGTATATAGTATACTCCTGCCAAAAATTACGCAAATCGGATAGCAAACACGCAAAATATACGGACAAGTAGTTAACACCCTACTGCCTTTTTATACCTAGTAGTGCTTCGCACACAAGGTATATTAACTTCATTGGCCTAACGGTAGTATGTAACGGCATAAACGAATCGAGATAGATATTGACTTATGTATATCAAAATGTTCAGGAGGAAAAGAGAAATTGATTGAGCCATGTCCGTCCGTCCGTCCGTCCGTCCGTCCGTCCGTCTGTAAACACGATAACTTGAGTAAATCTTGAGATATCTCAATGAAATTTGGTATGTAGGTTCCTTTTCACTTATCTCCGAGCGCTATTGAAAACAGGCAAAATCGGTTAAAAGCCACGCCCACTTTCTATATATATAATATTTTCGAAAATACAAAAAGAGTGATTAATCAGTACATAATACACCTATAAGGATAAAATTTGGTGTGCACTTTAGCGTTAAGGCAAAAAATAAATGTTTGAAGACATTTTTAAAAAGGGGCGTGGCACCGCCCACTTTTGATTAAGTCAAATTTGGAAATATTATTAGTCATAAATCAAAAACCGCTCAAGATAGCAAAATAAAATTCAGCACACATATTTATATTAATACAAGCAATATTTCGAAAAAAAATTATTGAAATCGGGTTAGGTCCACGCCCAATTTTATACGAAAGATTTTGAAAAGGATCATAGATATATTGAATATGCTATAACTTTGTTTAAACTACTTGTATATCATTTCTATTTCACCTCTAAAGTGTTCGTGAGCAAAGAAAGTCGAAAGCAAAAAATTTTTGGAAAATGGGCGTGGCCCCGCCCCTTTATGGGGGATTATTCCAAAAAACTTTTCATGACATAACTCCGGTAAAAATTGACTTATTGAAACGATATTTAGAGAAATTGTTCAACATATAAAGCTTACTCTTTGCTGTAAAAATAAACAAAATTGGTGAACGGACACGCCCACTTTTTGAACACAGTTCTAAAAAATTTCTTCGTATAATTAAATTGCGATATTTCCTTAATTGTATAAGTTATATAAATAAAATTTTACACACATAACAAGCTTTTTAATCAAAACTGAACTGTATAAAAATTTTGTGGATTTTGGTGAAGTAGGCGTGGCGCCGCCCAATTTTTAGCATAAGAGGTCAGCTATTTTCAAAAGCAATTGCTTGAAAGTTCAAGAAGGTATTTAAATGAAAGTTAGTGAGATGCTTCCCAATAGTATATAGTATACTCCTGCCAAAAATTACGCAAATCGGATAGCAAACACGCAAAATATACGGACAAGTAGTTAACACCCTACTGCCTTTTTATACCTAGTAGTGCTTCGCACACAAGGTATATTAACTTCATTGGCCTAACGGTAGTATGTAACGGCATAAACGAATCGAGATAGATATTGACTTATATATATCAAAATGTTCAGGAGGAAAAGAGAAATTGATTGAGCCATGTCCGTCCGTCTGTAAACACGATAACTTGAGTAAATCTTGAGATATCTCAATGAAATTTGGTATGTAGGTTCCTTTTCACTTATCTCCGAGCGCTATAGAAAATAGGCAAAATCGGTTAAAAGCCACGCCCACTTTCTATGTATATAATATTTTCGAAAATACAAAAAGAGTGATTAATCAGTACATAATACACCTATAAGGATAAAATTTGATGTGCACTTTAGCGTTAAGGCAAAAAATAATTGTTTGAAGAAATTTTTAAAAAGTGGCGTGGCACCGCCCACTTTTGATTAAGTCAAATCAAAAACCGCTCAAGATAGCAAAATAAAATTCAGCACACATATTTATATTAATACAAGCAATATTTCGAAAAAAATTTATTGAAATCGGGTTAGGTCCACGCCCAATTTTATACGAAAGATTTTGAAAAGGATCATAGATATATTGAATATGCTATAACTTTGCTTAAACTACTTGTATATCATTTCTATTTCACCTCTAAAGTGTTCGTGGGCAAAGAAAGTCGAAAGCACAACATTTTTGGAAAATGGGCGTGGCCCCGCCCCTTTATGGGGGATTATTCCAAAAAACTTTTCATGACATAACTCCGGTAAAAATTGACTTATTGAAACGATATTTAGAGAAATTGTTCAACATATAAAGCTAACTCTTTGCTGTAAAAATAAACAAAATTGGTGAACGGACACGCCCACTTTTTGAACACAGTTCTAAAAAATTTCTTCGTATAATTAAAATCGTGATATTTCCTTAATTGTATAAGTTATATAAATAAAATTTTACACACATAACAAGCTTTTTAATCAAAACTGAACTGTATAACAATTTTGTGGATTTCGGTGAAGTAGGCGTGGCGCCGCCCACTTTTTAGCATAAAAGGTCAGCTATTTTCAAAAGCAATTGCTTGAAAGTTCAAGAAGGTATTTAAATGAAAGTTAGTGAGATGCTTCCCAATAGTATATAGTATACTCCTGCCAAAAATTACGCAAATCGGATAGCCAACACGCAAAATATACGGACAAGTAGTTAACACCCTACTGCCTTTTTATACCTAGTAGTGCTTCGCACACAAGGTATATTAACTTCATTGGCCTAACGGTAGTATGTAACGGCATAAACGAATCGAGATAGATATTGACTTATATATATCAAAATGTTCAGGAGGAAAAGAGAAATTGATTGAGCCATGTCCGTCCGTCCGTCCGTCCGTCTGTAAACACGATAACTTGAGTAAATCTTGAGATATCTCAATGAAATTTGGTATGTAGGTTCCTTTTCACTTATTTCCGAGCGCTATTGAAAACAGGCAAAATCGGTTAAAAGCCACGCCCACTTTCTATATATATAATATTTTCGAAAATACAAAAAGAGTGATTAATCAGTACATAATACACCTATAAGGATAAAATTTGGTGTGCACTTTAGCGTTAAGGCAAAAAATAAATGTTTGAAGAAATTTTTTAAAAGGGGCGTGGCACCGCCCACTTTTGATTAAGTCAAATTTGGAAATATTATTAGTCATAAATCAAAAACCGCTCAAGATAGCAAAATAAAATTCAGCACACATATTTATATTAATACAAGCAATATTTCGAAAAAAAATTATTGAAATCGGTTTGGTCCACGCCCAATTTTATACGAAAGATTTTGAAAAGGATCATAGATATATTGAATATGCTATAACTTTTCTTAAACTACTTGTATATCATTTCTATTTCACCTCTAAAGTGTTCGTGGGCAAAGAAGGTCGAAAGCACAAAATTTTTGGAAAATGGGCGTGGCCCCGCCCCTTTATGGGGGATTATTCCAAAAAACTTTTCATGCCATAACTCCGGTAAAAATTGACTTATTGAAACGATATTTAGAGAAATTCTTCAACGTATAAAGCTTACTCTTTGCTGTAAAAATAAACAAAATTGGTGAACGGACACGCCCACTTTTTGAACACAGTTCTAAAAAATTTCTTCGTATAATTAAAATCGCGATATTTCCTTAATTGTATAAGTTATATAAATAAAATTTTACACACATAACAAGCTTTTTAATCAAAACTGAACTGTATAAAAATTTTGTGGATTTTGGTGAAGAAGGCGTGGCGCCGCCCACTTTTTAGCATAAAAGGTCAGCTATTTTCAAAAGCAATTGCTTGAAAGTTCAAGAAGGTATTTAAATGAAAGTTAGTGAGATGCTTCCCAATAGTATATAGTATACTCCTGCCAAAAATTACGCAAATCGGATAGCAAACACGCAAAATATACGGACAAGTAGTTAACACCCTACTGCCTTTTTATACCTAGTAGTGCTTCGCACACAAGGTATAATAATAATAATAATAATGCCCAACGGAATAACCCACCATCCCGCCCAACCGACACGAGGGGCGCATCCGCAAAACGCACGGCCTTTTTTTTTTTTCATATATATTGCCGAGTTGTTGAGAGGCGGGGGTTTGTTAAGTGTTGAGATCTAAAACTGCTCAGCTACAGAGAAAAATCATCAGCTAAGTAACATAAGAACAAAGAACATGAAACATTCAAAGAATTTCGTAAATAAAAATAGAAAAAATGTTAACATTATGGTTGTTATTGATTAAGAGAGCAAAGTATTGATTTTTTAATGCTAAAAAGGGAGTCTGTAACATCAAATGTGCTGGAGTGAGTGTTATAATTTTCACACAAACAACGGAAGGGTTCATTTAACTCAAAATTGGTTCTACACTGTTTCAGAAGTAGAGGTTTGAAATATCTTGATGGCCGAGAAGGAATTTTAAAGATAACTTCGCCTAACAAGAATGGGCTAGATACTGACCCGTTTAATAATTTGATCATAAATATTGTTCCTAGCATTTCTCTGCGACTAGCAAGGGTAGGAAGGTCAATGAGTTTTAAGCGACTAGTATAGGGAGGCAGGTTATATGAAGAATTCCATGGAAGATGTCTTAGGGCGAAAAGTAAGAACTGTTTTTGAACCGATTCAATTCGATCTATGTGGACCTGGTATCTTGGATTCCAAATAATTGAGCCATACTCTAAAATTGGTCTTACTAATGTTGTAAAAAGGGCTTTAGTCACGTAAGGGTCACCAAATTCTTTAGACCATCGCTTAACGAAAGAGAGAACACCTCTAGATTTATTTACAGTTGCATTAATATGAAGATTGAAGCTAAGTTCACAATCCAACGTAACCCCCAAGTCCACAAAGTCATGCACTTCTTCCAGGATTTGATTGTTGATTGAGTAAGAAGCTGGTTGTGAAGTTCGGCGAGAAAAACACATATATTTACATTTTTTAAGATTAAGCGGCATATAATTTAAGTCGCACCAAGTAACCAGATTATCAAGGTCCGATTGTAGTAAATCTCTTTCTTCGATCAACGCGTAGGACTTAAAAATCTTTACATCGTCCGCGTACATCAAGATTTTTGAAAACTTTATAGTACTAGATATATCATTAATGAACAGCAAGAACAGAATCGGGCCAAGATGACTACCTTGAGGAACTCCAGAAGACACGTCAATGACATTCGATAGCACATTCTTGAAGACCACTCTTTGAGACCTGAATCGAAGATAAGAAGATATCCAACGGCAGAGGCTCGGTTGAAAGCCCAGAAGATCAAGTTTGTGAACGAGTAACGAATGACATACTTTGTCGAAAGCTTTACTGAAATCTGTGTATATTGCATCAGTATGCATATTTTCTCTAAAACCAACTGAGACATGAGTTGTAAATTCAAGAAGGTTAGTACTTGTTGATTTTCCCTTGCAAAAGCCGTGCTGGCAACCTGCAATCAATGTGGAAATAGGAACTGTAAGCTGATTAGTAACAATTGCTTCGAATACTTTAGGAATGGCGGATAGCTTTGCTATGCCACGATAATTCTCAATAGACGATCTACTCCCACTCTTATAAAGTGGTATGAGAAAGGATTCTTTCCAAGCAGCGGGGAAAACGCCACATTTTAAAGACAGATTGAAGAGAACAGCTAAGGGCTGGTAAAAGTAGCTTGCACATTTTTTAAGAAAACATGAAGGGATCATATCCGGACCGCTTTTAGTTGATACTTTTAAGGTTTTCAGAAAGACCAGAACGTCTTCGGGAGATATGATGGGAGTGTTGATAAAGTTGTTTGCATGCAATTGGTACGGATATTCATAAAATTGCGAAAGGGCTTCGGAAGAATAATTGGATTTAAAAAATTGTGCAAAGGAATTTGCGATATCTTGATTATCACTGGATATAAAGTCTTGGTATTTCATGGCGGACGGAAAACCTGTTACATTACGTTTAGAGTTTACGAAATCATAGAATGACTTCGGGTTGCAAATAATATTCTTTTTAACCTTGCATATATAAGCTGCGTAACATTTTTTATTTAGTTCAAAATATTTCAGACGTAGATTGGAGTACTTTAAGTAATCTTTGTTTAAACCGGACTTCTTGTATAACTTGAAAGAACGGTTCTTTTTATGTTTTAAAACTTTTAGCTCTTTAGTAAACCAAGCTTGTATTGGTTCACTGTAGAAAGATTTACGTTTAGGTACGTGCTTTTCAAAAAGGTTATAAATGGTATTATTAAAATGTAAAACGTCAAGCTCAATATTGCCACAATATTCAGGCCAAGATAGTTTAGATAACTCATTATTTAATGCTTTAAAGTTCGCTTTAGAGAAATCAAATCGAAAGTGAAAACTAGGCTCATAGGGCTTACTGTAATAACCTTCTACATCAGTTATGATTTCGTAAACGATCTGAAGTGAAGGATGGTAAACGTCTTCCGGTAAAACCAGAGGATCACATCGATTTAAACAGAACTTAGATGAATCGTCAACAAATGCAAGATCCAAGACCCTCGCGAACTTGTTAGGGACAATATTCAATTGATTAAGGCAAAGATCTGACATTTCATCTAGGAATTCATTAAATACTGCTTTGGTTGAAACTGGCACAATGTTTTGGTCCAAGATACTCCACGATACATGTGGTAAATTAAAGTCACCCAAAATGACAATCGAATCAGAAAGTTTCATCATTTGATTCGCCGTTTTAAAAAGGGAGACATGCTGCAAATAGACAGAACTGTCAGAAACAGGAGGAATATAGCTGAGCGCTATGTATATGTAAGCTCTATCAAGCTGTATACGGACGCACTTAAATTCAATTGAATCAATGACAGGTACATTAACTTCCTCAGAAGGGATTGACGAGTGAACTTCAATCAGGACACCACCCCCAACTCTGTTCTTACGATCACTTCTGAATACTTGATAATTATTAGGCAAGATTTCGGCGTTATAAATATTCGGCTTAAGCCAGGTTTCAGTAAGGCAAATAATTTTAAAGTTACAGCTAAGAGCCTTTAAGTAAAGTTGGGTTAGTTTTGAATTTAGACCTCTAACATTTTGATAATAAAAATGTACAGATTGAGTACTTAGTTTTTTGAAGCTGTACTCTGGTTTGGGACTTTAGCTGCAGCCTCCACGATTTTATTAGGTCTGAACTCAAATTCCCTCACAAATGCCCCGGACGGCCAAAACGAACTACTTAATAAGGTGTCAAAATCGCTAGCAGAAACATCAATTCTAAAGGAAGAAATGCTTCTTTCGCGACTAAATTTAAATTTCATAATTTTTAAGTTATCAGTTTTCATTTTAGAACTTACATAATGCTTCAAATCTTCTTCAGTAGTATCTCTTTCGAAACGAGACACAAAGATCGATTTTCTTCGAGGAGCCACAACCAGATTCTTAACCGTTGGTTCTGATCCTACCCTAAGAGATGGTGGTTCAGGCTTTTTCCTTGGTCTCAAGCTAATAAACCTAGAAGACGATGGTTCTGTTGCCGGATTGGGAGAGGCTAAATTAATCAATTCGATTGATAATGGCGGTGGGTTAGTGGGAATTGGGGCTGGAATAGTCGGAACAGGGACTGGAATAGGCGGAATTGGAACTGGAGTTGGGACAGGAGTTAAATCAACAGAAAAATCGTCCGTACGTTTACGTTTCCCGGAGTCGGGCGAAAATTCGTCCAAACATTTAAAAGTTTTAAATACCGTATCATACTTGTTGAATTTTTCATTCAACATTGGAAGGTCTTTACCAATTTCAGAAAATCCATTACGGATTTGCCTAAATATTTTAAATATATCAACTTCGGTTGAACGACATTTTAAACAGGACCAACGTAGGCCCTTGCCCTCAAGCACAATATCCGCGACCCTACCGGTCAACCCAGCACACTTGATGTGAGCAAGCCCATCACAAAGCCAGCACGACAAGTGGCGTTCTGACTCACTTTTAATTTGACAATTATTAAAAATGCAAGACATCACGAATTAAAGAGTAGAATTAAATGGGAAAATTAGTTAATAAAAAGGCAACACTGAAAAGCAATAGTAGCGAGCAGTTTGAGATGCACTGTAATTGTAACACTTAATAAACACAACGCAAACAGCTGTGATAAAAGAATTAGGCAAGAAAACAAAAAGTGCACACAAACACAAAAGCAAGAATAATCAACAGGCCAATCAACTGCAACAAAAACAATATGCAAAATGACTCGGCAAAAGCAATTAAAGGAAAATTATATGAATTTAATTGTATCCACAAAATGTGAATATAATAACAAAATCAAATAAATTATAGAATCACTAGCGGCACACTTAATATTTGCACAAAACTTTCACACAGAGATGACCAGAAATTAAAAGAATTAATTTTTTTTCAATATTAAACACAGAGAAAAAATTTATCAACTTCACAGCGAACTGACGTTTGCGATTCCTATATAACTTCATTGGCCTAACGGTAGTATGTAACGGCATAAACGAATCGAGATAGATATTGACTTATATATATCAAAATGTTCAGGAGGAAAAGAGAAATTGATTGAGCCATGTCCGTCCGTCCGTCTGTAAACACGATAACTTTAGTAAATCTTGAGATATCTCAATGAAATTTGGTATGTAGGTTCCTTTTCACTTATCTCCGAGCGCTATAGAAAATAGGCAAAATCGGTTAAAAGCCACGCCCACTTTCTATGTATATAATATTTTCGAAAATACAAAAAGAGTGATTAATCAGTACATAATACACCTATAAGGATAAAATTTGGTGTGCACTTTAGCGTTAAGGCAAAAAATAATTGTTTGAAGAAATTTTTAAAAAGGGGCGTGGCACCGCCCACTTTTGATTAAGTCAAATCAAAAACCGCTCAAGATAGCAAAATAAAATTCAGCACACATATTTATATTAATACAAGCAATATTTCGAAAAAAAATTATTGAAATCGGGTAGGTCCACGCCCAATTTTATACGAAAGATTTTGAAAAGGATCATAGATATATTGAATATGCTATAACTTCATTTATATTTCACCTCTAAAGTGTTCGTGGGCAAAGAAAGTCGAAAGCACAAAATTTTTGGAAAATGGGCGTGGCCTCGCCCCTTTATGGGGGATTATTCCAAAAAACTTTTCATGACAAAACTCCGGTAAAAATTGACTTATTGAAACGATATTTAGAGAAATTGTTCAACATATAAAGCTAACTCTTTGCTGTAAAAATAAACAAAATTGGTGAACGGACACGCCCACTTTTTGAACACAGTTCTAAAAAATTTCTTCGTATAATTAAAATCGCGATATTTCCTTAATTGTATAAGTTATATAAATAAAATTTTACACACATAACAAGCTTTTTAATCAAAACTGAACTGTATAAAAATTTTGTGGATTTTGGTGAAGTAGGCGTGGCGCCGCCCACTTTTTAGCATAAAAGGTCAGCTATTTTCAAAAGCAATTGCTTGAAAGTTCAAGAAGGTATTTAAATGAAAGTTAGTGAGATGCTTCCCAATAGTATATAGTATACTCCTGCCAAAAATTACGCAAATCGGATAGCAAACACGCAAAATATACGGACAAGAAGTTAACACCCTACTGCCTTTTTATACCTAGTAGTGCTTCGCACACAAGGTATATTAACTTCATTGGCCTAACGGTAGTATGTAACGGCATAAACGAATCGAGATAGATATTGACTTATATATATCAAAATGTTCAGGAGGAAAAGAGAAATTGATTGAGCCATGTAAACACGATAACTTGAGTAAATCTTGAGATATCTCAATGAAATTTGGTATGTAGGTTCCTTTTCGCTTATCTCCGAGCGCTATTGAAAACAGGCAAAATCGGTTAAAAGCCACGCCCACTTTCTATATATATAATATTTTCGAAAATACAAAAAGAGTGATTAATCAGTACATAATACACCTATAAGGATAAAATTTGGTGTGCACTTTAGCGTTAAGGCAAAAAATAAATGTTTGAAGAAATTTTTAAAAAGGGGCGTGGCACCGCCCACTTTTGATTAAGTCAAATTTGGAAATATTATTAGTCATAAATCAAAAACCGCTCAAGATAGCAAAATAAAATTCAGCACACATATTTATATTAATACAAGCAATATTTCGAAAAAAAATTATTGAAATCGGGTTAGGTCCACGCCCAATTTTATACGAAAGATTTTGAAAAGGATCATAGATATATTGAATATGCTATAACTTTGCTTAAACTACTTGTATATCATTTCTATTTCACCTCTAAAGTGTTCGTGGGCAAAGAAAGTCGAAAGCACAAAATTTTTGGAAAATGGGCGTGGCCCCGCCCCTTTATGGGGGATTATTCCAATAAACTTTTCATGTCATAACTCCGGTAAAAATTGACTTATTGAAACGATATTTAGAGAAATTGTTCAACATATAAAGCTGACTCTTTGCTGTAAAAATAAACAAAATTGGTGAACGGACACGCCCACTTTTTGAACACAGTTCTAAAAAATTTCTTCGTACATTATTTCCTTAATTGTATAAGTTATATAAATAAAATTTTACACACATAACAAGCTTTTTAATCAAAACTGAACTGTATAAAAATTTTGTGGATTTTGGTGAAGTAGGCGTGGCGCCGCCCACTTTTTAGCATAAAAGGTCAGCTATTTTCAAAAGCAATTGCTTGAAAATTCAAGAAGGTATTTAAATGAAAGTAAGTGAGATGCTTCCTAATAGTATATAGTATACTCCTGCCAAATCGGATAGCAAACACGCAAAATATACGGACAAGTAGTTAACACCCTACTGCCTTTTTATACCTAGTAGTGCTTCGCACACAAGGTATATTAACTTCATTGGCCTAACGGTAGTATGTAACGGCATAAACGAATCGAGATAAATATTGACTTATATATATCAAAATGTTCAGGAGGAAAAGAGAAATTGATTGAGCCATGTCCGTCCGTCCGTCCGTCCGTCTGTAAACACGATAACTTGAGTAAATCTTGAGATATCTAAATGAAATTTGGTATGTAGGTTCCTTTTCACTTATCTCCGAGCGCTATTGAAAATAGGCAAAATCGGTTAAAAGCCACGCCCACTTTCTATATATATAATATTTTCGAAAATACAAAAAGAGTGATTAATCAGTACATAATACACCTATAAGGATAAAATTTGGTGTGCACTTTAGCGTTAAGGCAAAAAATTAATGTTTGAAGAAATTTTTAAAAAGGGGCGTGGCACCGCCCACTTTTGATTAAGCCAAATTTGGAAATATTATTAGTCATAAATCAAAAACCGCTCAAGATAGCAAAATAAAATTCAGCACACATATTTATATTAATACAAGCAATATTTCGAAAAAAAATTATTGAAATCGTGTTAGGTCCACGCCCAATTTTATACGAAAGATTTTGAAAAGGATCATAGATATATTGAATATGCTATAACTTTGCTTAAACTACTTGTATATCATTTCTATTTCACCTCTAAAGTGTTCGTGGGCAAAGAAAGTCGAAAGCACAAAATTTTTGGAAAATGGGCGTGGCCCCGCCCCTTTATGGGGGATTATTCCAAAAAACTTTTCATGACATAACTCCGGTAAAAATT